>SJYA01002028.1:478286-525740 GCA_006410615.1 Neotragus moschatus
AGGCGGCTGGGGCGGGGGGGAGGGTTCCGTCAGCACGGTCACCTGACACTGGGAGGAAGCACAGTGGTCAGAACCTGGCTTCTTGTCCAGCACCCTGGAGGGCTTCCCTGTCGAGGCAAAGGGGAGCTGAGAATCCTGAGGAGGCCAGAGCCTGAGCAGGACAGGCCAAGTATCTGACTGTAGGCCCTGGCACCCTGAGACCTTGGAGTCAGATGGGCATGGAGTCAGGATCATCTGGAGTCAGATGAGCCAACGGGTCTTGACCCCTCCACTGGCCTCTCAGCAGCCTATGGGAACCGCTTAACACCTCTGAGCCTCAGTGTTAACCTCCGCAAAATGGGGACAAGGGCGTTTCCATCATAATGCGGTGAGAAGGGTTTAGTGGGACTGAACTGAAGTATTGCGCTCAGAGTCTGGAAACCAGGAGCGAGACAAGTGCTGGATAGTGACTTACTCCTCCCCTTCCCTCCACTGCTCGCTCATTCTCTCCCTTTGCTCTCTCCTAATTTAATCTGTCCTCCTCCCTCCCCTCCCTCTCCTCTCTCAACCCCCGGGCTCATCTGACCCTGCAGCCCCACGTCTGACAACAACCGCCTCTGGGTGCCTGTACCCGACAGTCGTCCTGAGACAGGCTATGCTGACCGGGTGCTCACTGGACTCAGGACCTGGCCCAGCCGAGCACCAAATGGGGATTTTAGCCTTTAGCCCTGCAAGGCAGGACTACCGAAACATCCTCGGGATGGGTCCTCGGTAAAGAGTGGAGAGGAGGCAGCTGGGCGGAGGCGGCGGTGGGGAGGGCCCAGGATGGGCAGAACCGCATGGAGGGAGGGTCCAGGCACAGCAGGCAGTCTGGTCCGGCCCGCTGTTCCCGACCCCGAGCTGCCTCCCTGGTCCTGCTGATGAGCCCTGACCACTGGCAGCACCAAGGCCCTTCTCTCCTGGGGACATTCGGCCAGCCTCTGCCCCTCACCACCCAGAGCTGGGTCCCCGGGACTGCTGACTGAGGCCAGAGGGACCTGCTCCCCCAACCTAGGCCCCACCTTACCAGGAACTGGAGCCCCTGGTGAGGACCTCCCAGGCCGCATTCTGATGGCGGGTGTCCTGATTCTGCTCCCAGACCCTGGACACCCCCTCCCCAGGGGGTCACGGGAGGAAGTCAAGGGCCCATCCCCCAACACCCCAGGCAGAGTCCCTGCTCACCGGACCCGAGGGGATGTCACAGCAGGTCTCCAGTTCCGCGTGTCGGGAGTCGCAGTAAATCACAACCCGTTGGAGGTCAAACTGGGAGGGGAAGCGAGGTCAGAGGATGAGTTTGGGGGGCTCAGAACCCAGGCTCCCCCTGGTATCAGGCAGGCCCCGCTCAGGGATCCGGCCCACTTCTTCCTTGGGGTCCTGTGTGGTGGTCTGACTCCAAAATGAATGTCAGAGGGAGCCAAAGTGTCATCTACAACATTCCATCCTTCCAAAAGTGCGAGCTCCGCGTGCAAGGAGCGAGTGAGCACAGGCCAGGAGCAGTGTCTCCTGCTTTCCGTGAGCCAGGCCCTCGCATGCCCCTCCTCTCCCCGTTCACTGCCGCTGCGCTCACTATAGGCCAGGCTGTGACGCGGTCGCCAACGGTCTCCAAAGCTTCAGCGTGTTCCCCTTTTCGACTCTTCAGCAGCTCCACAGGGTGTCTTAGCTGAACTTTTTTCATATCACAAATCTGCTTCTATCACTGTCTTCAATCCCACTGTGCCCTTAATATAAAGGGGCTCTATTACCCCATTTTCTCCAAGAGAGCACATCTGAAGAGACACCAGCATATTCAAAACCCAAGACCTGTTGGTTATAATGGTAAAACACCAAGGCAACCTAAATACCCACCAACAGGAGAACAAATCAGCAAAACTTACATGAAAATAGAGTACTGTGAAGCAGCTAAAAGGAATAAAAGCTTAGACACATAATTTTGAGAGCAAAAAAGCACTATGTGACTATACATATTGTACATTATTACATACATTTCAAAATATCCAGCACACATCCAACAACACTACATTCGATCACAGAAACGCAAATATATGAAAAAAAAAAAAAAGATGGCTTTAGGAAGAGCTAGCTATCCCAGATCATGATCACTTACACCTTGGCAAGCAGGGGATGCTTCTGGTCAGAAGGACAGAATGACTTTAGTTTGAAGACGGTACGTAAGTGTGTGTGTGTCTGTGTGTGTAGGCGTCGGAATGCACCTCTAGAGGAGAAAATACATTAAAGGAAAAAGGGAAAGAGAGAAAAGGAGGAGGAAAAACAAAGAAAAAAGAATGATGTAATGAAGACGGAAGGACAGCTCTTTCCAGCTACTGAATCATTCATTCCCGGTGAACGTCCTGGGATAGCGGAATGAGGATGCTTTTTACTTATTTCCCACATACTTGCCTATATTTTCCTAATTCCCAACAATCAGAGAAGGGAAAAGAGTCTATTTAAATGTAAAGGAAGCTATCTAACTACCTACCCATCGATTTTGCCTACACATATAGGTAGATGTGGCTCAGCAGTGAAGAATTTGCCTGCAATGCAGGGGATACAGAAGATGTGGGTTTAATCCCTGGGTCGGGAAGATCCCCTGGAGGAGGGCACGGCGACCCACTCCAGTACTCTTGCCTGGAGAATCCCATGGACAGAGGAGCCTGGTGGGCCACAGTCCAGGGGGTCACACAAGAGTCGGACGTGACTCTGCTTGACGAGGGTGAGTGTGATATGGAGATACATGAGCCACGTCCCCAGCACAGAGCACAGTGCCCAGCACGCAGGAGGCGCTCGGTATGTACGCTAAATGCGTAAGTAGGTCACTGAACGAGTGAGGGACGGGACCTGCCCTGTTCTGATCCGGGGCTGCCCTCCTAAGACGGCCCCATCGATACAGGCAGGTGCGGGGGCACGCGGCTCCTGAGGCCCCGCCCCTGAGGTGACCCCGCGACCCCGGAACTCACATCGACGGGCACGCTGTCGTAGAGGCGCTTGCCGATCGCCGTCTTGCCCTGGATGTCGATGTTCTCCCGCTCCTCGAGGGGCAGCGTCTGCACCAGTGCGCAGTCGACGTACAGGGAGGCGTGCTGGGCCTGCACGCTCAGGGCCACCTTGTGCCAGTCCCGGTCGAAGAGGTCGTGGACCCGGGGGCCCCGGAAGACCACCCTGACGGCGTCCTTCATGGCGCCCACAGCGCTGTACTCCACGGCCTTGTTCTCGCCGTCCAGCCGGATGGACACCTGCGGGGCAGGGCACCAGGGGCCCCTGAGCTGCCTGGGCCGGAGGCCGAGAGGACAGCAGGGAGGGGAGGCCGCAGAGTCAGGCCCCGGCCGCGACCCTCCCCAGCCGGTCAGCCTCGGGGGCCCCCTCACTGCCATGCGATGGCTGACAGCTACCCTGTACACTGTTCCCAACCTTGTACTGGAAGACTTGAGCTCACACCTTAATCCAGGGGTCAAACTCTCAAAGGCCCAGAGGGGCCATGCCGGAAAGAGCACATTTGTAAACCTGCAAGTGTGGATGGGGCTTGAGCTGTGAGACCTACCAGAAACTGCGAGTGGTTTCAGCGTCTTTCAAAAACCCAGAGAACAAGACTGTTTCCAGATGCCAGGTGCCAGTCTGTGATCCGTCCACTAACCTGTCATTAAGCTGCTCTCTCTCTCACCTTGAGGATAAAAATGAAGCACCAGCAGAATACAGGGAACTTGCCCATCTTGTTCACTGGATTACCCCCATTTTGCCTTTCGCAAAATGCCTGGAAAACTCTGGAGGAAACTTTTACTTTCCTCCTACACTCAAACTGGCAAATCACTTTTAAGCTACGTGACCTCAGGCAGGTTATTTAACTTCTCTGTGCTATTTCTTCATCTGTAAAACAGCACCAATGATAGTGCTGACTTCATAGAGCTGTTTCAGGGATTAAATGAATTTACAGATATGTAAAACATTTACAGTACTTGTTATAAGTCAAGCGCTGTTCCACATATCAGCTATAATAAATCAAGCGAGTTCAAAGACATCACTGCAGTGCACCCTTCTCTGAGACACACACATAACTGGATTCTAGCCTGGTCGTTTGCTCTCACATCCTCAGGCATGCTGATTTATTTTTTCATAGCACTTTGGGTCAGTATATGAAAGTATCTCATTCACTTATTTGGTCCACCTGTTTCTTGCCTGCCCCACCACATCTTTTTAAGCAGGCACTCTGTCTCTATCACTCGTTTCTTTAACCCCAGTAGCTAGGACAACCAACACAAGCCACACAGTAGCACTTAACAGAAAGGGAATGAATGAATGGGAGCTCTGAGGTTAAAGGAAGGAGCCCACTGCTCTGCAGATCAGCCAGTGTTCAGGACACCACCCAGGTGTTTTGGTTTCCCTGTCTGGGCTCCACGTGGGCTCAGTCCAGCCAAGGGGGACCTAAGATTTATTATTTTTTGCACTGTCTGGTGGTATGTTACAATTATAGTGAGAAATAAAACTATGAACCCTTAATAACCTGAAACTTCTCATGTGCTGCACTTAGTTGCTCAGTTGTGTCCAACTCTTTGCAACTCCATGGGCTGTAGCCCGCCAGGTTCCTCTGTCCATGGGGGTTGCCATGCCCTCCTCCTGAAACTTAGCATACATATAATCTAATACTTATGATTAAACCTAGTCTGCTACTTCTTGCAATTGGCTTCACCTGTTTGAGCCCTGAACCCGTGAGGACCTGGGGAGCTTCATGAGGCCATGAGTTTTTCTCCAATGTTCCCATTTCTTCCAGCTTGATACAGAGCACAGGAAGGCCTGTCAGGCCCAAGTCCTGTGTCTACCAATCTGAGCCAGGAGGCCTCAGGAAGACAACCCATGGGTCGGATCCATCAGCAAACCTTACTGATTCTATTTTCAAAATACATACCTAGAATCTGGTTTCTCCCCAGTTCCCCATGATCACTTGGTCTAAGTTAGCCTCATCCCTCACCAAGAAGACAATGGTCTCCCACACTCTCTGTTCCAGGCCTGCCCACCTCCCAGCTCCTGGTCTCAGGTCCCTGCACTGGCCACCCACCTGGTCAGGAGCCTCATCTCTAAGTATGCCCCCCTCCACCCCTGCTCCAGGGCCAGTCTCCTTCCTGGCCCTTTATCAGACCTGGAATGAGTGAGTGCCCCTCAGTTTCTCCCAGTGACATGCCAGTGGTCAAGGGAGGCTGTAATCCTACATGGGGTCACAGAGGGAAATATAGCTAGGTCCAGTTACACGTCTACAGGTCCAAGAGCACAGAGGGAAGCTGCTCGCAACACTGCTCAGAGCTCATCTGCTGCTTGGTTTCTGTCCACTTTTCTTGGGTCTGGCCAGGATTCCCCAGGGCATGCTTGGGGTGGCTGTCATGGCGTTTCCAGGGAAGGGTCAACCCCGAGGCTGGTTGGACGGAACGGGCCTGCCAGGTGCCTCTCCGAAAAGGCAGGTTTTGACTGCGCATAGCTCTGCAGGATCCCAGCCCAGGGCGCATTCTGGCAGAAGAAGAGGAGGGGGTGGAAATGGCAGAGGGAGCACGCAGCCCCGCAAACGCCATGAAGGAAGAGGACCCAGACGGCGGGGGCAGTGCGTGCTCACCCACAGGAATGTCATGGCAGGCGCCCAGGCCCACAGCACCGGACCCCGCGGCCCCGGAGATGTGTGTGTCTGCAGACAGTGGACGGGGATCACAGTGCGCTGCCTGCTCTCTGCAAAAACAGCCTCCAGAGCAGACGCTCACCTCCTCCACCCAGCGTCCTGCGCTCAGGAAGTCAGGCCAGGGCAGCCCAGCCTGGCCATGCTCTGCATCCCGGTCTGACCAGGGATGCTGTCGCAGTGTCGTCCCACGGGACTAGCTGATGGGGACCGGAGCCAGCGGGGCACGCTGGTCAAAAGACAGACTTGGAGTTAACCGCCTGGGTTCCAATCCCACCTCCCCCCATCGTGACCTACGAATGCCAGGCAGACGCAGAAGCTCACTGCGATGGTAACAGCAGAGCCTATTCTCGGGGCGTCCCCAATGGCTCAGATGACAAAGATGCAGGAGACCTGGGTTTGATGCAGGAGACCTGGGTTTGATCCCTGGGCCAGGAAGAGGCCCTGGAGAAGGAAATAGCAACCTACTCCAGTATTCTTGCCTGGAGAATCCCACTGACAGAGGAGCCTGGTGGGCTACAGTCCATGGGGTCACAAAGAGTCAGACATAACTGAGCGACATTCAGTTTCACAGTTTTCATAGGGTGGTTATGAGAACTGAAGAAGGATCTCCAAAGCAGTCGGAACAAGCCTGGGCTCCTGCTGACTGTGTGTGAGTGTGGGTACAGCGTGTGCTCGGGGTCAGGGCCCAGCTTCAACCTCGGGAAGGGAATTCACCACCACGAAGCAAGTTCCCTCTCAGCGAGCAGCCCGTGAGAGTGGCTGCTGTGGTCCTGTGGCTTGAGCATGCTTTTGTTTTGTTTCAACCCCAAATGAAAATACATCAGTGTCTCCCAGATGAAGATGAGTCATGTCTTGATACAGCTCATAAGTCGTCAAGAGGGGACAAGGGTGAATGACAGACACGGTTGGTCCATGAGCTCTGAGAACAAGGGGTTTGGGAGTTGCATCTCAGATGAACGCATCATTCTGACGGTCTGGGTCTGGAGAGAGGCAGGCCCTTGCTCGGCTCCTGCTGCCGGTGGACTGTCCCAGCTTCACAGGGATGAGAACCAGAATGCACCCGATGTGGGCAAAGACAGGCTGCAGCGTTCCATTCAAGGTCAAACCAGGGATGACCATAAAAACCCTATTACACGTCAGGCAGCATCTTAGATGCTTTACAGACATCACTCTGTACGATGCCTCCACCAACCATTGACGGGAGGTGCTCTGTGTCCTGACTAAGAACATCAGGACTCAGAAAGCCAGCATGGCCCTGAGCTCACACCAAGAAAGGACCAGACACAAGGTCTGAGGCCCAGTCATGCCAACTCTGAGCTGGTTTCTTCCACCGCATCACGAACACACTGCTAACAGAACACATGCATTAGGACAGTGGTGCTGGCCGCCAGCTCCCCAGCTGGACTGAGGATCCCTGACAGCAGCTAGGCCTCCAGCCAGGCAGGGTGCTGGGCGCTTAGCCATCAGGGAGAAGTGGGGCTGCAGTCCCCCTGGGGGCCTCCCGGTCCCCCAGGGGTCTCCCAGTCCCTGCAGGTGCCCTGGGCCTAGATACACTGGACTCTCCATTTTTAGGGCACAAGATAGGGATCCATGGATAAAACACAGCAGGTGCTGCCCTGCCCATGAGGAGGAGACAGAAGCCTGCACTGGGACACGGCGGGCGGCTCGCACCTGTGGGATGCCGTACTGGTCGATGACCTGCCAGATATACCAGTCTTCTCTCCGGGACGATTTCCTAAGCCGGAAGGTGGTGACAAAGGCGTACTCATCGGGCAAGCCTTGCGGGAACACGTCCCTGGAGGGAGACAAGAGACAGACACCACCAGTCTGAGAGCAGAAGCTGCAAAGGAAGCCCACGCGCCCTAGGGTCACTGAGTCTTGCCACGATGACCTCATGGATTTCTGAAGTCCACCTCCTCCCCTGCCTTCACTGCCTTTTCCTTCCAGCAGTGCCTCCACACAACTCTTTCTGAGCCCTGCCTTGGCCCCTTCAAATCTACCTGCTCCCCTCCAGGGCTCACCTGCTTCCATCTCTCCAAAATCAATGAGAAATGCTACCCTGCCTCCTGCCCTGGGGTCAGATGCAGCCGACTGTGCCAGGCCTCACCTCTCCCTGCCTGCTGCCCCCAGCAAGGCTGCACAGGGGTGTCTTATCCTGCCTGGTTGCTACTCCACATTACAGGACACCTTCTATCCCCTACAGAGCATGGGGGCCAGCTTTCATCTGGGGAAGTCCCTCAACCCCATCAGCTCCAGCCCAGACAGCCCTACAAGGCAGGCACACCACCCTTTGCTGACAGCATCCCAAGGGAGCATGGCTTCCCGCCAGAGTTAAGGGCGTGCAGAGATGTGCCCCTCCTGTCCTAGCTGAGGGCGGCCAGGCTGTTAGGGCAAAACTCCTGGGGCTCAGTGGCCCAGCAGTGGCTCCCCCGCAAAGATCAGCTGGTCTCCAGAGCGCCCCTCATCACTATCAGCTGTTGCCCTGCACGCCCTGCTCAGAGGCACTGCCTTCTGCACTGGAGCAGGTGGAGGCTGTCTGGTCCAACAGCCAGGATGGGAAATGAGGGGGCGTCTGGTTTCCTGGTTCTCAGACTCGTGGACCCTCAGGGACCCTTGGTTTGGCTGTAGGAGCTGCGAGCAAAGACTGGTCCTCCCTCTGTGATTCTCGGGTCTCAGATCTGAGCTGCGAGTCAGCCCCACTGCTCAGAGTTGTTCTCTGAGCTTGGGTTTCAACCTGGATCACACCCCGGCACTGGGAGCAGCGCCCATCACTTCCCCGGGCCTCTCCCAGAGTCAGGGCCACCCCCAGTCACTGCCCATGGGAGGGTCTACACGGACATGGGCTTGGGAGCCTCAGACAGATGCTGCCCTTCACTTCCTTTTTCATCTTATTGCATCAGTGAAGCCTGCTCTGCTATGGAGTTTCTAAACACACTTACATCTCAACACACATGTATGTGTAACATGGACTACAGCCTACCAGGCTCCTCCACCCATGGGCTTTTCCAGGCGAGAGTACTGGAGTGGGCTGCCATTTCCTTCTCCAGGGGATCTTCCCAACCCAGGGACTGAACCCACATCTCGCTCATCTCCTGCACTGGCAGGTGGATTCTTTACCCACTGAGCCATCTGGGAAGCCCATGTATATATGCTGTATCTATGTATTTATAACTGTATCCACATCTGTTTATCTATACACAGGCACGCCTGGTTTTGCTTTAGCTTTACAAAGATACTGTGTTTAGATACCGCTTTAGCTTCGAAGATACTGTGTTTCTTTAAAACGGAAGACTGGTGGCTACTCTGCACCGAGCAAGTCCATTGCTGTCACACAGCATTCTTTTTTAATTAAGATATATGCATTGTTTTGTTAGACATAAAGCTGTTGCACACTTAGCAGACTACTGTTCGGTATACACACTGGGAAACCAAAAGATTGGTGACTTGCTTTGTTTGGACATTCAATTTGCTGTGGTGGTCTGGAACCAAACCTATAGCAACTTAAGGGCATGCTCCTATCTCTCTCTATCTCTGTCACTGCCTTCCTGTAAATCTATCAAGAGACTAAGACTTTTTCTTTGGCTGTTCATACATACACAGATATACAAGAGAGGGTAAAGGGATTGGCGATGGAGGACTGGAGTTTGAGGTCAACTTCTGCTTCCTAGGACTATGAGATTTTGAACAGGTTACTGTCCTGTTTTGAGACAAAAAAAAAAACACCATGCATGAGTGAAAGGAGGATGGACACCAACTCCATATGGAGAGGTGAGTGGGGGAGGGCCAGGGAACCAGTAACATCACTGGAAACAGATCAGTTAAGAAACAGGTGGAATTTCCGGGGTCAGTGATATGGACGCTTCATCGCAGGGTGATCTCACCAGGCACTCTGTAGGCTAAACCCCTACCCAGTGCTTCGCGAGCAACCAAGCTCACTGGCTGCTTCCCACCCTCGCTAAGGCATCCAGGGCAGGTCTGGGGGTGGGATCCAGCACTCACTCGGTCCTCTGCACCACAGGGAAGGATCCCATCCGGACGTAGGAGCTCTGCGCCCCGTTCTCTCTCTCCCCCAAGAGCGTCTTCACACTGAACAAGTCCATCAGGTCAAAACCTGTCCAAAGAGACGAGAGGCACATCAGAGAGAAGACGACTGTCTGTGATACCGCAGGAACGGAAAGGTGTCTTTCGCTTTGTTTTGGCTCCAAGAGAGGACCTCACTCACTGGTCATGGGAAGTAATGGGAAAGACATGATCTTGGGTTCAGGGGAGCTGGTGGGACAAGGAGGGGCATCCAGGTCAGTCACGTATCTGTGTGATGTCAAGTAGCGACATAACCCACAGGGGCCTGGGCGCTTGGTTGTGACAGAAGGTTGACACGCCACCTCAGGCTGTCCTAAGAACCCCAGGTGTCCACTCAACACAGGGTAGGAAGCTGACTCAGCAGGTCGGTTATTACTCAGGATTCTGCATCACCAGCCACACATCCTGACCCACGACCCTCTACAAAACCGCCTGGACCAGTGTGGGGGGCTGGCTTGAGTCCTGCAGATACGGTCCTCAGAGAAGCCCAACCACAATGCCCGCACGGACACATCAGTGGGATGCATCGGCCTGACACTGCGTCCCCAGAGAAGGAAGCGCTTCCGGCCAGTGAAGGGAGGCCCTCACCCGTCTCCGCACCCCCAGGGCTAACGTGTCGCTCAGCATCGGCAGCACCAAACCCACAATTCTTCAGGAAGATTCCTCTATCTCCAACACTCTGAGGCACGGCCACAGAAAACAGGAAACGAACTCTCACGTTAGGGTGATTAAAACATCTTCTACCACATAATTCTGTCCTAAGAGATGACTGAGTCATCCAACTTGTATTCTTGAGAGCCCGTCTGTTCCCAACTGTGTGCAAGGAGCTGCAAGGACAGAAAGCACTGACCTCTGACCGAGAGGCTGAGCAGCAGCAGAGCCAGACCAACCTGGGCTGACCCTGAAAGTGAAAGTGTGAGTCTCTCATCAGGTCTGACTCTTTGCCACTCTATGGGTTGCAGCCCCACCAGGCTCCTCTGTTCATGGGACTCTCCAGGCCAGAGAATACTGGAGTGGGTTTTTCCATTTCCTCCTGGTCATGAGGTGCTAGCTGTGTGACCTGAGGCAGGGTGCCTGGCGTCTCTGAGCATCCGCTTCTTCATCCACTGACCTGGACGCCCCTCCTTGCCCCTCCAGTCCCGTAGAAAAGGGACTGTCTTTGCATGCGTCTCACAGGGTTGTGCTGAAGCTTAGATGATATGGTGCAGAGCTCACCATACAGAGCCTGACAAGCAGTGAAAGATCCACGAAGTAGTTTTCATGTTAATTACCTCCCCTGACAACAACTGCAGTCTCTTATCCCACTACATCTGCCCATGGATTTCATTTATTCATTCAATATGTATTTTTCGAGAGCCTGCTCTGAGCCAAGCACATGTCAGCACCGGCAACAAGCTGGGAGAACTGGCCCTCAGAGGTTCCCAAGAGAGTGGGTTCAAATCCAGCGGGCACGTGCCTGATGCCCACACAGCAAGGTGCCAGGGCTGAACAGGAAAGAGTCTTGCTCCTTCCCCTCACAGCACCATCCCTCTTCCTGGAAACCTCCACCTTCAGTTTGGTTTCCCTGTAGTAGTTACTTGTGAGAAAAAAAAAAAAAAAGACTTTTCAAAAAGCAAACATATGCTCTACTGCCTAATTCCACTTTCACTGGTTTCCATGAATTAAAAAAAAAAGACTTAAACGCCACGAAACTGAACAACAAGCAATTAACGAGGTGGCAGCAAAGGACACGGAGAGAAAGATGAATTGCCTGCAATAAATAAAGGCTGGGAAGGAAAATGAAAAATGTTCTGAGGTAAGCAGACTTGAATGGGATGCACCGAGAGCTAAAGAGGCAATTGTTTAATGCAGAAAGTGCAAGGGGGCACCTCCCTGAAGTCGTGGACTCAGCTCAAGTAAATGACATCAGGGACACCGTGACCACTGCCCAGAGTCCTTCAAAGGTCTGCGAGGGACTGAGCTCCACTGGACGCCCAGGGGCATAAGAGTCACTTCCAGGTCTTTAGCGGGTCTGGCCGAGGTGCACACAGTGTCTGTGTCCGAGGAGGAAGCTGGGGGTGGGGCCTGACCTGATTCATGCTTCTATCCCTGAAAGAGGATGGAATCTGCTGTTGTTCTTAACTGAGGCTCCACTGGTGGAAAGAGGGAAGGAGAGAAGAAAGGAATTCACTAAACCACTCAGGGCTTCCTAAGTCTTACAATGCCCTATTGGCTGCTCAGATTTCAGTAGTCAATAGGACAAAATTCCCAACGTGCCTCCCACTGCCTGAAGTCTACTGTCTACAGAGAAATGGGCACAGAGGTGAGCAGTGTCCATATAGTGGGTAGATGGGAAGAAGGGAGATGTCTGGGCTTGTATAGGAGCACATGGAGTATCTGCCTGGCCCAGCTGAGGAGACATCAAGGAGGGCTCCCGAGAGGAGGCAAGGCCTGGCCTGAATTTAAAGAACAAATGACATCTGGGGAGAGGAGGAAGGAAGGGCACCCAAGGTAACTGGATGTGCAAAGGTCACTGGACCTGAGTCAGTGAGGTTCCTTCCGAGAATCCCCACTATTTCAGGACGTCCCCCACGAGAGGGGGACCAAGGAGTGAGTGAGGAGGGTGCAGATTGGACCAGGCTCTGACGGCCACGTGAGGCAGCCTGGGTTTCTTTCTGCAGGAGGTGGGGGGCATGGAAGGGCTTTAAAGTAGGGAGAAACACAACCCCGGGCCTCTGCTCAGAGGTCACTCTGGCCGCAGGGATGGAGGAGCTGGGGGACCGGGGAGGACCAGACTGGAAACATGGGCCAGGGTGGCAGGGAAGGAAGAAGCACTAGGCTGGGACCATCTGAGACGGTTGGGATTTGGTGATGATTATCTGGACGTCAGAGACCAGGCAGAAGCAGAGACCCATCAGAATGTCTGTGGCCAAGTTTCAGAGTAAGACCATGCCCGGCACCTTCCTTCACCATTAAATAACTCCTTCAGAGAGCACTGCATAACATCGTAGTTGCTAGAATCTGCAGAATGTTCAGGCTTCAGAGCTGGGAGGGGTCCTAAAAGACATTATGCCAGAAGTGGGTAAACTGAGTCCCAGACTGCTGCCTCCAACTGCCTGGTCTGTCCTCCACCCCATCCTCACTGCTCCAGCCCCACTGACTGGCTGGAGTCACTTAAGGAAACACCTAGAGATGAGCCTTTGCGAACCGCATCTTTTACAAAAGCTGCTCCCATTACCCGGCTGCGCTGAACTTGGCAGGTCTGCAGCACCTTCTGTCCTTAATTCCAGCCTCAGCCCCGGCAAGCGGCTGCAGTGGGACCCTGCTAGGACGCTCCAGGAAGTGTGTCAGATGGCCCGAGTGTTTCCTCACCCGTGGTCACCGGCCGAGTGCTGGGTTACTCATTTCACCCAAGGAGGGTTAACCCCCTGATTCATCTCACCTGCTGTGCACACAGGCAGCACAGTCTCCTGCCATTCTAGAAACATCCCCCAGGCCCCAAGATGCAGATGCTGGCTCGTTCATGTGGGCAGGCAGGGTCCCTGGGGTAGGGGTGAGGCAGACCAGCACCTACGAGACACCTGGCTCTGATCGCCCACGGCTCGCTGCCTCGGGAGGGAGACTGCATGTGGGTTCGTACTGGACCTGAGCTGCTTTGGGGTGGATGGATGGGGCTCCCCACCTGGCCGGCACTGGTGAGGAGAGCCGGGCTGCTGTCCTGGAAGGGGAGAAAGCTCCCCTGTGATCACGCATCTAAAGTGCAGGACGCCCGACCACAAGGAGCCGTAGACAGATGCTCACCGCCAGGACGAAGGGGAAGCCGGCTCAGCCGTCCCCGCGTACCCCCGGTCACCCCGTCACGGAGGAAGCCAGCCTCTGCAGTGCTTATTTCTGCTGCTGGCTCTGCAGTCATGTGTCTCTCTGCTCCCTCATCCATTGATTCGCTCCTATATTTATAACTCTGATTCACTCTCTCCTTCACGCCCAAATGCAGCTATTTATTCACCTTCTTACTCGGGCTGCCCATCACTTACTCATTCCCCACATCCCTCATCCTACTTCATTCTCTACCGACGCCTATAACATCACCACTGACTCCCAGATGGAAGACGTGAACGGCCTCCCCCAGTGGGCAGTTCGTGGACGGGAGTTGCCACCTGCACTGCTCAGACCCTCCCCAGGACTTTGGTGAAAGATGACAATGAGGACAGTACCAGCAAGGCTACCACCCTTGAGTACAGGAGGTTTGTGGTCAAGTCCGGCAAAGAAGAAAGTGGAAGTGTTAGTCACTCAGTCGTGTCTGACTCTTTGTGACTCCATGGACTGTAGCCCACCAGGCTCCTCTGTCCATGGGATTCTCCAGGCAAGAATACTGGAGTGGGTTGCCATCCCCTTCTCCAGGGGATCTTCCCAACCCAGTGGGCAGTTCGTGGACGGGAGTTGCCACCTGCACTGCTCAGACCCTCCCCAGGACTTTGGTGAAAGATGACAATGAGGACAGTACCAGCAAGGCTACCACCCTTGAGTACAGGAGGTTTGTGGTCAAGTCCGGCAAAGAAGAAAGTGGAAGTGTTAGTCACTCAGTCGTGTCTGACTCTTTGTGACTCCATGGACTGTAGCCCACCAGGCTCCTCTGTCCATGGGATTCTCCAGGCAAGAATACTGGAGTGGGTTGCCATCCCCTTCTCCAGGGGATCTTCCCAACCCAGGGATTGAACCCAGGTCTTCGGCATTGCAGGCAGACTCTTAGCAGGGAAGATTCACGTCTGGCAAATGGCATGGCAAAGCAAGCTGTGCTGGCTGGCTGTTTCTCGTACCTGTGATCTCCTTGGTTCCGCCATTGGTGTGCTTAAAGCGATCTCCTTCCAGACGAACGCTGGGGCAGAGCACATCTGAGAAGGGCGAGAGGAGAGACTGATGAGCAATCCTGACGTTCCCTCCATGGAAAGTGAAGGGACAGAGACCCCGTCCACCCCCCAGCATGTGGGACATCGGCCGGGAGCAGCGGCAGAAGCAGGGCCACAGCGACCAGGGGTTCTGTTTACTCCCAGATGTACCTGATGTGCGTGGGCCCTACTGCCAGTGCCGTGCCCAGGGGTGACATAGGAAGAGGCACGGTCCCAGCCAGGAGCTCACAGTGTGTCCATTAGAGGGAGCCCAAGAGCAATGCCCACAGGATCAACGGCGTCCTAAGTGACAGGAATGGGTCTGGGTTCCTGGGGGTCCCAGGATGCAACACCCAGCCCAGCCTGGGAGGTCAGGGAAGCTTTCCAGAAAGGTGACGTTGCGGTTTCTCCTAAAGGAACAGTAAGACTCAGCCAACCGGACCAAAGAACAAAAGGGGACACAGGCAGAGAGGGAACGTCACTCACAAAGGCATGAACTTAACAGATGAGAATCCCAAGTCAGAGAGGTGTCAAAGGAATGGAAACGTGCTAAGAGCCCACTGGCAAGGCGTCTGTTATGCTGCCCAAGGGAGCTTCAGGTGCCACTCCAGGCACATCCCAGAGGAAGCAAGGCTGCCCAGTTATAAAGAGGCAATGGAGAAAGTCAAAGTAAAACATACCTCACTACGTGGCATAACATATCTAAACATTGTCATGATTTCTCACCTCTAAAAAACTGGAAGGAAAAGGCATTCTTTCAGTTGCCCTAAAAACCCCAGAAACTCATTGTTGCTAAAGGGGAAAAGGTCAGTTCAGTCGCTCAGTCGTGTCCGACTCTTTGCAACCCCATGGACTGTAGCACGTCAGGCCTCCCTGTCCATCACCTATTCCCAGAGTTCACTCAAATTCATGTCCCTCAAGTGGGTGATGCCATCCAGCCACCTCATCTTCTGTCGTCCCCTTCTCTTCCCAGGGAAAGGGTAGGGAGGGATAAACTAAGTTTGGGGTTGGCAGATACAAACTACTGTATATGTGTGTGTGTGTGTGTGTGTGTGTGTACACATATATATATACTATATAAATAACCAGGGAATACTGTACATATAACACAGGGAACTACAGTCAACATCTTGGAATAACCTAGAATATTAAAGAAACTGAAAACGAGCATGTATGTATATACACATATACGTGTACAACTGAATCAGTGTGCTGCACACATGAAACTAACACAATATTGTAAGCCATTTATACTTCAATTTTTAAAAATCCTACCCAAAGAACCCACCTCGAATGCTAAAGTCTCGGCCCTAGCATTGGCTTCCCTGCAAGTCCCCTAATCTCTTTCTCGGTGTGAGCCTGTGTGCCATGGGACACCTACCTCACAGAGAACATACTTGTCATAGGGTAGCTTGGAGAACAGGCATGATCAAGCCATAATGGGATTAAATTTATCACCAGAGGCAACTCAGCATCAACACTGCCCTGCCCTGGAAGCAATCTGGTAACATACATTATTGTAATAATCACACCTGACCAGGCAGTTGTCATCCCACAGATTTCACGTACGAGGACTTCTTTTCAGCACAAGTGTTTCATTGTGGGACCCTTCACCAATCAGGAGTGAGGAGCAAGAATGGGATTCTCCCTGATTTGGGAGGAGGTATTTTTAACATTTATCCCTGAAGGCACCAGAGGTCTGACAGGCCCCAAGGAAGGGGTTATTTTGGAAACAGCACAGAGCTGTGTGTGTCTAGAACCACATATATGCAAGTGGGTGCCGGCGCTGCGCAGGGTATAGACAGCGCCACCCAGGACAGCAGCAGCTGCGAGAGACAACCAACTGCTTCAAGGCTGGCAGGCCGCCAGAGAGATGGGCTGGGACTGTGCGTCATTAAAATGAGTTGACTCAGACCTTTCTAGCCTTGATTATGAGCAAACCTCTAGGGTCTGAGGGCTGGAGCTCAGGGCAGGCAAAGCCACTGAGCCTTAGTCTCTGCAAATATCCCAGGGGGAGGCCCTGATTCCCGAACCTGGATGGTCAAAGACAGTTCGAAGGCCACGGACACAGAAAAGATGGAAACGTTTCAGAGATGTCAACATGTGCCCAAACCACTTTAAGAAATCAGTCCCCAGACCACCTGCCAGTCCCCTCAAGGGAGCCATCACTAAGCCCCATACACAGGAAAGCCTCAAGAGGGAATTTATAGCTGACAATAAGTCAGGACAAATGGCTCCCAAAATACACCCTGCATCCAGGCTCCCCAGGGAAGAGGGGGCTCTGGAGAGTCACCTCTTTGCAGGGAGTGGGGTGAGCATCCAAAGTCACTCTCAGCCCATAACTACGTGCCTTTGGCCAAGACGTGTCCACCTCTTGGATAATGATCTACTTATTTCCACATGAACTTGTTTATTGGAATTAAAATACTTATAGAGGTCCAGACATAATCCAGGTCCTGAGCTAGTTTTAAGGACCCACAAAAGAAAAAAGAGATAACATAGCATCCTTGCCTTCAGGGTGCTCGTGGGCTGACTGTGGCCAGGGCCTAAGACAGGTCAGCTCCAGAAAGTGCCAGGGCTGCCCTCACACCCTGTGTCTTCTTGCCTCACAGCATCCTCCTCCTTGACCCTCCAGACTCTGATCAGCAGCCCCCTGGGCCTCATTCCCACTCACTCCAGCCTGAGTGAAGACCCCTCAGCAGGGTCCCGTGTCCTAGGGCTGGTGGTGCCATGCCAAAGGCGCTGACCAGTGTGGCTGCCTCCCCAGTTAAGTCTGGAGGCCCAGCTGAGTCTCAGTCCAGCTCTGTCTCCACTGCCTCTCCGGCTCCAGGCTCAGAATGGGAGGCGAGTCCACAATGGACGGAAGGACTTGAACCAAGGCTGAGTGGTAGACCAGATGCCTCCCAGGAAAGGGCTTCATTGTGCCTTTGACCAGGTAAGAACTCAGAGTCCAGGACCCCAGCCACCAAGGGGGGGCAGGCATTGTTAGCTGCCACCCTAATACCCATCCCTCACTTCCTCCTGGCAAAAACAATATCACTTTTATTCAGATGAGCAGCATTGTTAGCCCAGGGAGAAAAGCGGTGAGTGGTAGGTAGAAGCCGATTATGACTCCTATGGTCCCCCCTTTCCAGCCACCCCCTCCCGCTAGAGATGCACCTGTGACCTGGCTCTGGCCAAGGGCATGAACGCCAGAAGCGCACGGTGGGTGGGGGCTGGCTGGGGCCTGAGAAGGCCTCCGTTTCCCTGATGGATGGGGACTGGTAGGCCAAAGGGGCTGGCAGGGGCACGTTCCCTTCCTCCTCCTTCAAATGCAGGACAGAACATCTGCAGGACTGTCTGGGAGAACTGAAGAAAGAGGAACTCCACTGCCTCCAAGTCCAAGCAAAAAGCTTGAGAAAAAGCAAAGGAGCTACTGAGAGACTGGATTACTGTCACGTATCCAATCAATACAGACTTTTCAGGTTATCATTCAGGATCAACCTAAGGAGCCTCTCTGGAATTAAGGAGGAGAGTTAAGTTCTCAGCAGTCAGAATGTGTATTTAACTAGCTCCCGGTGAGCTGGTTGCTTTTCCTTTTTAAAGTGTGAGAGCACAAAAAAGATAAGCTGATGACAAAGCCCGTTTCCCCCGGAGTTCACCCATTGATGTCTGTATTTCCCCAGCCTTTAGCAAGGTAGAACATTCTAGACTTCCTGGGAGCAACGCAATCTCCCTTTCCCCAGGATGGGTTTTTTTTTCATCAGAAGCTGCAACAGAGGCTGAGTCTTGGCTGATCAGAGCTGATGCTCCCTGGGGCACAGGGAAACATGCAGTAGGGAAGCACTGGAGAAACTCACTACAGGTTCTCAGGAAGAGAAAAACAAAAAAAATTTCAGCTTGCCCTCAGTTTACCAAGTTGCAAATAGGGAGCGTGTGTCTGAGCCTCAGGGAGGAGGGTTAGCACAGACGGTCTCTGCCGTCCTCTGCTTCGTGCTCACCCACCCGCAGCTCTGTATGGAGGAGACACGCCAGGCTGTCTCAGACATGCCTCCCAGTCCCCTGGCTCCCAGTCTAGAGCTTCTCCAGTAGGGGGGGGTGGGCAGGGGGAAGGGGAGGGTGCTGGCAACTTCAGAGTGCCTACTGTGCGCCAGTCACACTGGAGATTTGACTCACAAGAGCCATTCCAGGAGGCAGATTTTGTTCCCATGACATAGATGGAGGAACAGAGGCTAAGAGAGGTTAAGAAACTCACCAGGAAGGAAGGGTGTTTGGGTTTGAATAAAAGGCCACCTGTGTCTAGAACGAGCGAGCAGAGGTGGTTCCCCGGACGAGCTGAGCAGCACCGGGAGAAGCTGGGAGCAGAGCCCGAGGGAGGAGGCGGTCACTGCCCATCCATCACCTCCCGGCTGCGAACCACAGACAGGATGACGACAGTCCAAGTGGGCAGGGGAGGGGACAGGGGAAGCAGACACGGGCCAGACACCCGGCAGACCCACAGGCTCGTTCCTCTGAGGCCAGGAGGCCAGCCAGGAAAACAGTCCACACACCCCCGCTCTGGAAAGCCGGGCCCCAAGGCCCCAAGGATGAAAGGAATAATGATTAGAACCACAGGCTTCCAAGGCCGACGGCCCACACGTCGAAGTACCGTGGTCTGCTTCTGCCCGGGGCCGCAGCTCCTCCCGTGGTCAGCAGACGGAGGGAGCTTGCTCTGCACAGACACTGCACCAGGGGCGTTGAAACCATCAGCACGTCTGACCGACTCCTTCCTACAGCTTTACGGGCCAGGTGCGGTGGTTCACAGATGCGGAAACAAAGGCATAAAGAAGTCAGCAGGCTATCCAAGGCCACAGAGCGAGCAGAAGGCAAAGCCAGTGCACCAACCCTGGCGTTGGCTCGGGGCCACGACAGCACAAAGCTTCTCTACGAGGTCAGCAGCCCAAGGTCACCCAGCACAGAGGACCCAAGTCTATCTTGTCTCCAAAGCCTGCGGGGACAGACGGCCGGCTGGCTACTTCCAGGGGCACGCCTTCTGCCTCTGGACGCCCTGACACGCACCCGGGGCTTCCTCGCTCTGCACTGAGGATTCATCTGGTCTCTGACTTCCGCCCGTTGGGCCCAAATGCTTAGGCCCACTTACGTCTGGCTCTGGGGAACCTGGGGAGGGCAGAGGTCAAGACTCTGCCCTTGAGTGTACCCTCTGCTGGTGCCAAATCCAGAATGGCCCCACTGTCTCTCCCAAAAGGGGGTTAGATGTTTCCAGATGGTCAGCGTCCTCCTCTCTCCAATCGTCTCCAGCTGAGCAGCCCTTTCTCCCAGCAGCTCCCTCACCCAGGAGAGGAAGATTGGAGGGAGTAAGACCCCCAACCTATGATCACACACACTGTACACTCACAGGTCCTGGGGCACAGCTGAGGCGTGCTTCTGCCGACAGAGGCCAGTGTTCAGCCTCCTTTGTGACACCCATTAGTGTAGTATTATGCCCATTTTTCAGATGAGACAACTGAGTCTAAGAGCGCTTAGATGACCTGCTCCAAGCACACCTCTAGTTAGCGGTAGAAGCAGGATTCAGACTCAGTATGACCCCAGCATTTCCACACTTGACCCCACAACTCGACATAAACATACAGGGTGGGGAAGAACATACGTTAACACTTAAACTGTGGCTACCTCTGGGAGGGCAGAACTTGGAAGTAGTTTTTACTTCCTTTTTGCTTTTCTGTATTTTCACACGGGCCTTAAAAATATGAAGGTGATTCACTAATACAGTATTTTCAGGTTATCAATATTATACTTTACTAGAAGGAGGCCTGAGCCTTGCCCTGGTACCCCCTATGCTTAGGCAGCTGGAGACTGTAGGGGCCGGGGGCGGCAGGGTCACCAGGGACGGGCAGGGGGGCGCCAGTGCTGTTTCCAGGAGTGACCTGGAGTCCTGGGGGATGGTAGGGACCTTGTGGGGCTCATATGCATGTCTGGACTCATAACATCCTGCCACAAAGAGCAAATGTGTAAGCATACAGACGAGGCATCCCTGCCCTGCTGGAGCCACAGGCCAGACATGGGGGATGCCGGGAGTAAAGGCAGAGACAGACACGGAGAAGTGAGCGGTCGACATGGGTGATCCATCCACAGAGGAAACTGGCCGGTGAGGGGCGCCAGGTGTGGGGATCAGGACGCACGTGGGGTCTGAGGAGACCCCAGGCTTGGTGCATCTGGGCTGACAGCTCAGAAGGGAGTGAGCAGCCACAGGAAGAGCAAAGGGCCAGAAGGTCCCAACAAGGGCAGAGCCCCGGGGAAGAAGCCGCTCAGTCGGCCCAAGGGTGATGGGCAGGGGGGTGGGGGTGCAGTACCAAGCCCTGAAGCGAAGTCCAGGGAGGGGAGAGGGCAGAGGTGGAGCAGGGGACACCTCCTAACGCCAGGTAGAGTCTGCAATTCAGGGCAATGAGGAAATGACGCTGCCCAGGATACAGAGCAGGGCGGGAAGAGGGCAATCCCGGCCAGGGAGAGAGGTTATCACGGTGATCTTGGAAGTGCGACCCCTGCCAGGAGGGTGTGATTCCAGCTGTCCCTGTTCCTTGGACTTCCTTCCTCCTGGGGACTGTCCCTTGGGGCTGAGCACCAGTAGGTGTCACCAGAGACTGCGAGGACCTCCTGGAAGCCAGGCAGGGAGGAGCCTGAGGTGGGTAGAAGTTAGGAGGGTGGCAGAGCCTTCGGCCAGCACCCAGGTGCTCAGCCCCGCAGTGACCGTTAGCACCTGGCGTCTGAGAAGCATCTGAACGCAAACCTCCCTCACGCAGCATCTGACGAGCGCCTGCCACGCACCAGGCGCTGAGCCAGTCCAGGGCTTATGGTAAGGAGCCCTCGGCACTCAGGGAGCTGCCGTCTCCAGCAGACAGAGCGGAAACCGGTCAAGCCAGGCACTGATGTCTCCAAGAACCGTGCAATCGCAACCCCTGGAAGGTGCAGAGGCCAGTAGGGGATGCAAACAGCAGAGTTGGAGCTGGCTGGAGGGCCAAGGTGTCTCCACTGAGGTCTGAGGTGGAGGTAGGCAGGAGAACAGAAGAAAGGTGGCCCAACGGAGGTGTGGGCCAGGGCCAGGGAGCCGGGATGGCAAACAGGGAGAAGCGACCATGGAATAAGCTGGGGATGGTCCAGGACGGTGGAGACTGACAGGCTCTGGCGGGAGATTCTGCTCTGCCTGGGCAAGGATGGGGGCGGAGGGACCAGCCAGGGGGTGGCGGAGAGCCATGGGGGTGTGCAGGGAGAGGTGGTCAGACCCCGGGCTCTCCGCCAAGCAAAGTGGGCAAGCGGGTGGCCAACTGGATGAGGAGAGAACCGGAAAGAAAGAAAGTTCTGAGTGTCTGGAAACCTGTAGGAAGAACCCATCTGGAAAAGAGAGAACCCAAGTCCAGTTCCCACCACCCCGTGTCTGAGGTGTCTCAAGACACCCAGCAAGCAACCAGATCAGATAAGCCTGGCTTTCCGACTCCAAGATGAGGCCTGGCTTTTGGTTTGGGAATGGCCAGTGTGCGGACAGCGTTTAACACGCTGGGAGGGGTATGGAGGAGATGGTTTGGAGAGGGAGAGGGCCAAGTGGAGGCCTTGGAGTAGGTCCCAGCCTCCCGTGTCACACGCCGGGACACGAGTACTGACCAGCAGAGGAGGCTGAGAAGTGGAGGCTCGTGAGATCAGAGGGGGACCCGGGGCAGGGAGGAGGCCCGGAGGCTACAGGGGGGAGCGTCTCAGAGGCCAGAGTTGGGCCCCCGAGTGACAGAGCTCACCACCAGGAGGCAGAGCGCATGCCCAGTGTGGGACCACAGCATGACCCCGCCCTGCACCCCAAAAGCACCGTGTGGCCAGGGGCGGGAGAAGCTTCGTGGGGGGAAGCCGCGCTCTCTGTGTCAGGCACCCTCCATCTTCTCCGACCTTCCGAGACTGTCTCCTCAGTTCCAGAACCGAATGCACACCCTTAGCATCCACCCTTCAGGGTCCCAACAGGGACTGGACAAGAGAAAGGACAGGAGGCTCCAGACTCAGGGCTGAGGCCATGGCGATCCCACGGGGTCACGGTCCCCCTCACCCCAGGACGCCGGTACCCAGTGAGGTGTCACCCAAGCCCAGCCTGTCATCCGCACCCCCGAACCCCAAGCTTCTGCAGGATCAGAGAGTAGGGGGACCAGCCCCAAGGCTTTCACACAGGCAGGGGTCCCCTGTGAGACAGGTGCTGAGTGGGCGAGAAAAACTAGGCAAAACGAACCCTCCCTTCCTTCCAACATGGAGTCTGAGGAGATGGAGAAACAGGAAAACCAAAAAAGCAGCAAAATTATCACATGACTCCAGAGAAGGGTGGACAAGACATGTGCCCCGGCCCTGTGCAGACGGGCTGAGACTGGGCTGGGAAGACCGGAGGCGGGGAGGAGAAGAGGAGACCCACGGTGGGAAGAGGCCTCGGGAGCCCGGCTCCGGGGGCAGCACAAACCCGAGGCCCTCGGCGTGTGGCCGGTACAAACCACCTCCCTGCTGCAACTCAGGAAAAGAGGACAGGCTGAGGGAGCGCAAATGCCTCCTCGCAGGCACACCCCTGACCGCCATCCACAGTGTCTGTGGGTCTCAGGGCGGACGGGCGAGCAAGATACCCAGTTTCTTCTCTCTACTTGTGGCCACAGCCTCTCCATTAGTAGGCGGCCTAGGGTCAGACTGTGTCCAGACTCGGAGACAGAGGCCTGGAGCCCACTGTGGACAATGGGCCCCAGCTCAGCCGTGCACCATGTCAGGACCTGCACTCCTGTGTGTGGGGGGCGGGGTGGCAAGGTGGGGACCAGGGCACCAGGCAGAGGTGGACACGGCCAGCCCCCAGGCCCACCTGCCCCTGGCCCCTCTCCCCGAGGATTGGCGGAGGTGGGTTCCTGGAATGGCCATTAGCCACATTTCTGTGGGAGCCGTGGGGAGACTGGTAGGTCAGCACAGCCAGCCTGGCTACCTCCCCGCTGCATGGGACAAACCAGCCACGGAGGCAGCGTGCTGAGCAGAGCCAGGGCTGAGGCCAGGAGGAAGTCTAGGGCATGAGGTCACATGGTCCAGGGAGCAGGGCCCCCACCTAGGGCTGTCGCAGGGCTGCCCACCCGACTGTCGCAGACAGCAGCCTCCCCCGAGGACCTGCAAGTAGGGGATGTGGAGCCCCTCCCACAGTGCGGCTTCCTGCCAACCTCACGCAGGGAGTTCGGGCATGGGGGCCCCCTCCCCTCACAGCTGACCACGGCCACTGCCCCGTCCCCTTCCAGCCCTGTGTATTCACCAGGGCATCACCAGGTGCTGGGCTCTCTGGTCAAACCTCCGCTCACTTTTCATAACTCTGGCCAACTCTTCCGCCCACCCGAGGCCTACCCTCAGACCACTTTCTCAAGGACACCTGCCTCGTCTCTCGGGCCCTGCCCAGCCCACCCACCTGGGGTGCTGGGCTCAGCTCCAGCTCCCTCTCCCGTTCCACCCTGAGCCTGGGGGCACCAGGGCTGTGAAGGGCAGCCGTCGGTGGGGTCTGTGAATAGCACTTGACCTTGCAGCCTAGGGAGTCCTTGCCCCAACGAGGCCGGCAAGAGGCAAGGCCAACTGAGCAGGAGCAGTGACGAGAAGGGGGCTGGGTGTGGGCTGGGCGGACTGGGGCCAGGGTGGGACCCTCTGGGCTGCTGTGTCCTGGACGCCACTGGAAGGGGGTTTTGCCCGCCTCCTAGGCCCTTGTTACGGGGATGGGACATGTTTCTGGGGACACTTTTTACACTTGATCGGTGACTTGCACGTAACACAGAGTTCACAGCGGGCAGGTTTCCTTTTGTTCTCCTGCCTGGGGTTCAGGGCTCAGGGCCTTCCCAGTGCTGGGTGGGCTTTGGTCAAGGTGGAAGTCACTGGAGATGCTCAGCTCTGCATTCCAATCCCTGGAACCATGGGTCCCACGGGGTCCACCAGCACAGGCTCCTCTGGTTCACCCTGAGCTCAGGGCAGGATCTGGGGCCCTAGGCAGACACAGCTGCCGCACAAAACACCCAGGCTAAGTAAGCACAGAGAGGCCGGGCTCGTCCTGCAGGGGAGCTGGGGCCCCTCCAACAGCTCCTGTCATCACTGCCCCCTCCTTGGTCACTCATCCTTACATCCGGTTGTTAGACTGATGCAAGGAACAGGAGATTGATTGAAAACAAATCTAAAAACCCCACCATGTGTTCATTACTTGATCAAGCAACCCTGGCTATGTCCAGAATATGAGTAGGTACTTCAGAAGCGCAGACAGACACTCCATACGCTCTGGGGTTTTTTTTGTTGTTCCTATTCCCCACGCCATTCCTCCATCTCTCTCCCATGCATACGTAATGCTAAGTCACTTCAGTTGTGTCCAACTCTTTGCAAACCTATATACTGTAAACCTCCAGGCTCCTCTGTCCATGGGATTCTCCAGGAGAGAATACCGAAGTGGGTTGCCATAACCTCCTCCAGGGGATCTTTCCAACCCAGGGATTGAACCTGCCTCTCTTAAGTCTGCTGCACTTGCAGGCAGATTCTTTACCACTAGCACCACCTGGAAAGCCCCCAAATGCACTGATTTTTAATAAAGCTGTAATTTTATAACTTCCAGGCTGAGGGTCAGGAGGAAGGGGGTTTTGCTATATGGACCACCCCTCTCTAGATTCGTGTGTGAGTGTGTGTAGGCATGCATCCATGTGTGTGTTCTGAGTGGGCATGTGTGTTTGCGTGCCCATGTGTTTGAGTGCACATGTGTATCTGTATTTGTGTGACTGCCTGTCTGTGATTTGTTGTGCTTATATGTGGATAAACTCAAACCAGAATCTGTGTCATTAAAAGGACAAAGACAGACACATTTTACAGCCAAAAAGTCGCCAAGAACATGCTGCTTTGACAACTGTTTTCCTTCAGCCTTCCAGGAAGCATGAGGCTGTATCAGAAGCACAGCAATTAATCAGCCACATTTCTTGGAAAGCCCCAGACACCATGTAACCCCTGTGCCCCCCTCGCCCTCCCACAAGTGTGAATCCAGTTCAGCTAGGTCAAGGTTAGCTACAGGACGTGAGAGACACTCAGAAGGCAGAATTCCTCCACATAGTTAATTATATAGATGCATACTTATTTACAGACACGTGTGTATATATAGACTGTGTATACGTGTCTATACATTTTGCAAGTGCCAATTTCACTGTGGCCACTACATTTCATCCCTTTACCAACACAACACGAAAGCCACTGTGGCAAGTGCAGAGTCAAACCTCCCTCCCTGAGCCGGAACTCCTGGCGTGATGATGCCAAACGAGACAGTCACGCCTGCGTGCCTGCACTCTGTCTGGGATGACCCCAGGGGCAAAGAGCGCCATGGCTGGAACTGTCCCACAGCTGGGCAGTGGCAAGGGGAGCACGCAGACCCACAGCTGACCCTGAGTCCTGTCTAGTCGTACCGGGGTGTGAGTCCTCATCTAAGACCTGGGATGGCAGAAGGACTTTTTAGGATACACGAGTCACCCCTAAAAGATGGCAAGGCGAAGAAGCACCTATAAAGCAACAGCTCCTGGGGGCAGGGAGAGGGTTATGCAGGATGACAATCAAGATACAGAAGGGAAGGGGCCTTCTGGATAATTGATAATTTACAGTATATAATGGGTGGGATTATATAGAACATATTATTTATAATAGTATGTGTTAATTTATAATATAATGTTAAATATATATTAATTTATAATATAATATAATGGGGTGCGTGGAGTTCCCACCCACCCTGCTCAGCACCCCACAAAACAC
This sequence comes from Neotragus moschatus, assembly GCA_006410615.1. Lineage (NCBI taxonomy): Eukaryota > Metazoa > Chordata > Mammalia > Artiodactyla > Bovidae > Neotragus > Neotragus moschatus. The sequence goes on from SJYA01002028.1 coordinate 504,672, forward strand.
CCCCTCCAGGGTCACCCCAGGAGACAGCAGCAGCGACTTCAGATTCTCCCAACCACTGCATCAGAACCCATCATCAGAGTCCGTGATCTTTCCCTCTACAGAGCCAGAGAGTAAACACTTCAGACTTCATGGGCCACGTGGTCGCTGTCACCACCACTCTGCCTGTGGCTGTGTGAACAGAGCCACCGACAATATGTAAACAAGCTGACATGAACTACATCCTCCAGTAAAACTCAGTGTGTAAAACGTGGTGCCTCAGCACATCTGGCCTGCGGGCTGCGATTGGCCAGCCCGAGCACTAGGTCAAGGATGGGCTTGCCTTCCTGAACAGGCTAGCTCCCTTTACAGAATTCAAAGTGCGTGAACTTCGAGACTCTGCCTGATTCCCTCCTGTGATGAGGAGCTCACACCCAGTCGTTATGTCTCAGAACTTCAGTTTTTGACTTTTTTAAAATATAGATTCGTCATAAAAATAGTTTATCAGTTGCACCTGACTCTCTGATCCCATGAACTGCAGCATACCAGGCTTCCCTGTCTTTTACTATCTCTTGGAGTTTGTTCCAATTCATGTCCGTTGAGTCAGTGATGCTATCTAACCATCTCATCCTCTTTCGCCCCCTTCTGCTTTTGCCTTCAATCTTTCCCAGCATCATGGTATTAAGTATGATAATAAACAGTGCAATAAAAACAAGAACCACAGTAAGCCGTTCACCAGATCGGTAAATATCAACTTCTTTCAGAGGAGGAGTCCAAGGCTCAGAGAAGCTCAGACTCCAGCCCAGGCACCGCCAGCGGGCAGGGGACAGAGCTGGGATTCTATCCAGTCTCTGTGCCACAGATCAGAAGTGCTGGCAAGGCCGTGCCCTGATTATGATGGTCACAGACTCTGTGCCAGGCTACAAAGGGAGCCTTTCATGTGCATGTCCCCTGGGCTCTAGAGAGTAGGTAGTAATATTACCGTCCTCAATTTATAGTGAAAACTAAAGGTTAAAAAAGGAACCTATCAAACAGAGAAACTTGTGTTTAACTGGGGCCTGTGGACCTCAGTCCATCTGCTCAACCCAGATGCTACAACACCGGAGCTCCTCAGAGACAGAGGGCAGGCTACGAACACAGGCCCTCCCCAGATTCTCTTCCTGTAATCCTCACACACGCCAGAAACCACACGTTCTCAAAGCGGGTAATATTGCCTCCAAAGGGGCAAAAATGGCTTCCAGGGAGGGGTTGAAAAAACCTGAGGGATTTCAGATGGGGCCCTCCAAAGTTCAACCTACCCAAACAGCATAAATAGTAGGTGTGATATTACAGTTTCAGAGAAACAGGCAATGAGAGGAAACCAAACACTTACATAAATACCCTTCAAGGGAGATCATTATTTTTAAAAGGTCAAGAATACTGCCCTGCGTGAAACATATAAACTCAATCACCTTTCTGACAAATAATAAATACACACACATGGGCCTCCCAGGTGGCTCAGCAGGAAAGAGCTGGCCTGCTAACGCAGGAGAGGCAGGTTCGATCCCTGGGTCGGGAAGATCCCCTGGAGAAGGCAATGGCAGCCCACTCCAGGATTCTTGCCTGGAGAGCGCCACGGGCAGAGGAGCCTGGGGGCTGCAGCCCACACACGCTGACACACACACACAGTGGAGCGGACAGTTGCAGGATGTGCGCTCGGGGCCATCATTGTGTCGAGCACTTTCCACATCCCAGTCCTTAGATTTTTCAGGATGATCGACAAGGTAGAAATGTCACAGTCATCCTCTTTGTACCAATGAACAGGACAGGAAGAGGTGAGGTAACGGGCCTGAGGCTTCACCCAGGGTGCAGGGTGCGAAGCCCTCCCACCAGCTCACGCTACACCGGGGAAGTCACTGGGCACGTGCAAGCCTGCTCTAGGAGCCTCCCTGCCTGCACAAATCTGCAGAGAGCTCAGGACTGAAAAGGCAGGACAGCCATCCTAAGACTCCAGAACCCAGCAGCAGAGAGCGATAGTCAGGTGGGGAGCACTCAGGACGCGAGGGAGCCTGCTCCTTCTGTGCATCGGGACACACCCAGCAGGAAGTGTGGGCAACACGAGCTGCCCTCCCTGGTTCAGCAGAGGCTAAAGGCAGAAGCTCTGGGGTTTGGACACGTGGGTCACGCAGATGCGGCTGACAGAGGAGTCAGGCAGGGGCCTCGTCTGGTGCGGGCCCTGTGGGGCCGGGCTGGGCGACTCTGCCTTCTTCCCCAAGCACACAAATCAAGAATGACTGATGGGTGGTTTTTAGTTTTCCATCGCTTTGAGTAATTTTCCAATAAAATGTCCCAGTTCATAATCAGAATTAAGAAGCCCCATGACCATTTCCAGGGGGTGACCTCGATCAAGACAAGTTTTCCCAAGGAGGACCTCCCAGTGACCTTCAGGCAAAGGGTGGGACCCCCGGCCTCACTTCCTGAGGGCGATGTGGTCCGGGAGCCAGGCCACAGGCATCCACGTGGCGGCTCCAAACCCGCAGCTGGGGCAGCTGCCGGCTCTGCCCCAGCTTCAGGTCCACCCAGGGGGGATGAGCTGGGCGGGTCGTCTCGTGGGCACGTGTGTGTTCCCAGATGTGAGTGTGTGTGGTGTGTGCAGGGTGTCTGGGAGTGCATGTATGATTTATGGTGTGTATGTAAGTGTCTGTGTGTGTGAGATGTGTGACCTCACCTCCGAGTCTCCGGGCCATGCAAAGAGACGTGGGAAAGGAGACGGTTGGGGACAGGAGGACTTGGTCCCTGGGCACAAGGCTGCCAGCAGGGCTGTGCCCTCTCTGATGACCACAAGACTCAGGCCCCGAGGGAGACAGGTCCAAACAAGCTCCCAGCCTGGACATGCAGCCCAGACATGCCAACAGCCGGGCTGAGGCTCTCCCCAGACAGAATCTCTCGGTCCTCAAGGGGACATTCCTAGCCTCTGAGGTGCACTCTGCCCTTGGCTGGTTCTCGGCCCCCTCCCAGCTGGGTGGACTCTGGAGAGTCAAGCCCCCAGGTCAAGCCTCAGCACCTGCCCTCAACAGTAAGGGCCCCTCGGTGGTAAGGGTGCCTCAGCGGTAAGCCCTCCTCGGCGGTAAGCGCCGTGATGCTCCCCTCCTGGGCACTGTTGCTGCCTGTCCCTGCCAGGCCCAGCCCCTCCTCCAACAGCATCAGGCCCAGGCCTCCTGCAGGTCCTTGGCTCTCCTACTTTCTCTGCCTGGAACTCTGGGCCCATCAATCTTGGCATGAATGGCTGTTCCATGTCATTCCAGCTTCAACTCAGCTTTTCTCTTCTCAAAGGCCTTCCTATAACTTTCCCACTTAAGACCCTTTATCATGCGAACCTTTCTCATTTCTTCAAAGCACTTAACCACTCTATGAAATCACATTCATGTTCACTTTTTTCCCCTCCATCTCCTTTCTGGAAAGTATCACCCTAAAAGTAGAATCTCAGATGCGATCATTCACCATCATGATCCCCTTGCGTCAGAACAAAGTCCAAGAGATAAGAGGGAAACAAAAAATATGTGTTGAGAAAGTAACCCAAGAGTATAATAGAGAGCCCTTAAGACATGTGCTGCCGTGAACTGCCGTCTTCAAAGGTCCACCTGGTCTGTCCCAGTTACACAAATAAGTCCTGCAATTACTCACTGTTTTATGCTATTAAAAAAAAAAAAAAAAAAAAAACGCATAGAATACATTTTCAAGTGATTCCCTCACCTGAAGGTGAAGTGGCCCCTGGCAGATACAGTCAAAAGCAAGAAAGAGCCTCTCAAGGAATCTCAGCGCCCAGCCCCTGGGTCCACCTTCCCCATCCTCACGGTAGCTAAGTCTCTGAGCAGGTCTAATGAGCACAGGATGCCAGGACCCTTCTTGCAAGGGCTGAGGACATGCATAAAATCACAAACTGGTGAAACGCATGGCTGGGGAGCAGATGCCAACATGCTCCCAGTGAGACCTGCAGGAGAACAGTGAAATGCATTCCACCTCGCACTTAAGAAAGCCCCTCTGTGTGTGTGTGTGTGTGTGTGTGTTGTCATGGTAAGGATCTCATCCAGTAGCCAAAACCCACTGCAAAAGCACGTGGACACAACACAGAGGAGGGAGGGAGGGAGGCTGCAGAGACACAAGAGGCTCCTCCTGTGCCCTCAGTCACGCTAACATCCAAGAGCTACAGGACACAGCCCAGGACGTGGCCCTTGTCCCTGGGGACAGGGGAGGCAGGACCACCAGAGAGAGTCCCCAGAATAGAAGTAGGCGGAGGCTCCCCCGCTGTGGGCACTGGCAGGCCACAGGATCGCTGAAGGCCATACCACCAGCTATATAAAGGTTGTGTCGTGGCTGTGACCGAGCCCGGGGTGAAGAGGGCTCTTAATTACAACCGTGGCTCTGAGGCTGGGCCTCCGCCCCACACTCTGCAGGAAGCCAGGCTGAGATCCAGTCCCTTGGGTGCCTCGGCAGGCCATGGAGGGGCAGGAGCTGACTCCCTGACACGGAGGTGCTTCCCTGGATGAGCCCAGGGCCAGGGGGACAGTGAGCCATGGGCCAGAGCAGACCTTAGGGGAGGTGACCGGGCAAGGCCACGGAGGTCATGATGCTAGAAACAGGTCTCTGACAATACCGCCATGCGTGCTTGCTGCTGCTGCTGCTGCTGGTCCACTCCTAAGTTTGCAGATCATCTCTGTCATTTATAAAATGAGGATAAAGATTTCTTCAGCTACCATGACCTCCATCTCTCTATTGAACAAACGGCCACTGGTCACCGTGCAGGAGCCAGGGCTTGACCAGGCCCTTGCAGGGTTCAATAATTAGACATCTGATGGGATTACTATGGAAGAACAGCTCAGAAAAGCTCAGACTTGCAGGCACTGGGTGCTGAGCTAGGTGAGGAGTCTGACTCCCTGTGATCCTGGATAAGCCACTTGGTCCCTCAGTGCCATCAGACAGAAGAAAAACTTACTTAGGGGACTGGGGTGAGACTTCAAAGCCATGGTGAGTTTAAAGATGGTTCCTGAATATCCAGATTTAGTGGGAAGCCCTCAGGCCCTGCGGTCAAACAGAGTGAGGCCAAAATCCCAGGTCTGCTCCCAGCCAGCCGGGCCACTTCAGGAGTGACCCGAACTAGCCACCCGACCAAGGGACCAGGAGTGGCTGTGGGGTAAAAGCCAACATAAGCACCTAAGCATTGTGAATATGAACTCTGAGAAAGGACGGACGCAGAAAGGAAGCCATAAATGCATTAGGAAAAAAAATCAGCTGGCGGCACTAAGTTACCCTACTTGCTGTTATGATTTAGGAGGCAGGTTATGAGAATTCTGCTCCAAGCAGTGAGGGAGGATGGCACTCTGAGGCCTGAGAAGCAGAAGGACAGTTCAAGTCCATGGCTGGTCCAGGAGCAATTTGATCAAAGAGAAGCTTCTGCAGCAGCCACCCTGAAAAAGCACTGTCCAATCCCAGGCCTGGTCCTGTCCCACGTCACCTCCTCCTCTGCTCACACGGTCACTCCCAGCTTGGCTTCCAGACCAGAGCAGGGCAGCCACGGCCCCCACACCCCAGCCTGTGCAGCCTGAGGGCCGGGGCTGGGCACCCATCCGGACACTGGCCCCTCAGCTCCTATGCGCTGAGCTGGGACTCAGCTTCCCCACTGTCCCCTCAGACTGCCCTGCCTCCCTTCTATAGCCGGGCTGGCTGGAAAGCACGGGCTCTGGAAGCAGTCAGACCTCAGTTCCCGTCTGCAGCATCAGCACCATAGAAGGCGGAGGAGGAAGAAGCTCGTATGTAGGCTTCATACATAAAGTTAAATTTCCTAGCAGCCACAATTTTTAAAAAGTAAAAAATAACTAGTAAAATTACTTTTAGGAATATGTTGTATTGAACCCTAAATTTCCAGGATGTGTGTCTGCTGTGTGTTTCATCTCTCAGTCGCGTCCGACTCTTGCAACCCACGGGCTCTAGCCTGCCAGGTTCCTCTGTCCATGGGATTCTCCAGGCAAGAGTACTAGAGTAGGTTGCCATTTCCTTCTTCAGGGGAAATCTTCCCGACCCAGGAATCCAACCCAGGTCTCCTGCATTGCAGGCAGACTCTTACTGACTGAGCTACAAGGGAAATTTCCAGAATACTATCATTAATTAATATAAAAAGATGCATGAGATGTTTTACTCCCTTTTTTCATACCTCATCTACAAAATCCAGTGGGTATGGCACTCAGGCACTTCTCAGTCTGGACCAGCTCCAGGCTGGTCACTGGCCACACGTGATGGCCAGCATGGGACGAGGCACCAATTTCCCCACATGCAAATGATGAGCATGGACACCGTCCCTTCCCCCCACCCCAACTGGGCTGGGTGAGAGCCCAGTGTGAGTGAAACGCAAATATCCTCCCGAGCCTTCAAAACTTTTGGTGCGCAGAGAACAGCAGGCTCTCTGAGTGCTGTTCACCTCCCCGCCCCGACCCTGGGAAATCAGGTTGGGGTCCTTCTCCCCCAGATGTGGCCTGCCATAGGGAGCAGGTATGATTCACCCCACACTCCCCACGCCCCAGCCTGCCTTTTCCAGATGTTCAACATCTAATCGTTCCACTCTGCTCATACACACGAAGGAAACAGTTATTGTTGGCTAGGATTTCAGATTTGCTGAATATGCTTAGTCTTTGCATCTGGGAGGCAATAGATCATTGTGTAAGTTGCTTCCAATGTGCACAGCACAGAATTCACTGCAGGTTGGTGCCCCTGACTTCTTTTTCAACAACATTCAGACAGCTCCTCCTCCATCCTAGGCTCCGTTCCAGGCACTGGTACCCCTCAGAACAGCCTTTCCCTGGTGAGGACTGTATTCCGTGGGTGAAGGCAGCTCTGACGCAGACAAACGAACAGAAATTTCAAACGGCAGGAGGCAGCCAGCATGCACAGTCTGTGGTATAATAATCTGTCACTTCCCTGCTGCCTCCAGGAGAAACAGCTTCCCAAGGACAAGAAGGACATCATCTCCAACACTGCATCCTGGACACCTGGTAACTGCCTGGCAGAGGACTCACTCAGTGTGTGACTGCTCAGTGATTGAATGAACAGACGGGTAGATGGACTGAAGCGAACCAATGCCAACTACAATGTATGGGTGGGTTGAAGTGGAGTGAATGAACAGGTTAGTGTTACTCCACCATGGCTGCTGAATGAATAAACGAATGAGTGGACTGGAGGGACTGAATGATCACAACACTGGAAGCCCATGCCGTTACTCTCAGATCTCCCAGGTCATCGGTGGGAAGCCCCTGCAGGAACAGCCCAGATCCAGACCATGAACCATCCGCAGGTACCCTCCCTGTGCCAAGGGGCCTCTGGCTGTTTGGCTGCTGTGGGGCTCCTTGATCTCACCCACCACGTGCTTTCCACTGTGTTACTCTTCCCTCTTCTGTTTTGCTTTGTTTCTAATTGAAGCAATTGTGAAGAGATTTTGCTTCCTGAGTCTCCAGAATAGAGCGGACCCTCTCAGCCTCCAGCTGTATTTACAAACCGGATTCCCTTTAGATGACTAAGAATAACTCGACTCTTCCCTCCATTCAGGCATGTGGAGAAGCCTGAGAGGGAGAGTCCTGACTTTCTCCTGACATTTCCACAGCAGACGTGCGACGTGCCAGCAGGCTGGACCTGTATCCTTCCCCCTTGGGTCTGGTCCCTGGTGTTCCTGCTGAGGTCAGATCCCTTTCCCTGGGGGAGGAGAGGCGGTAACTGACTCCACTCCACAATGTCAAACAGGGTCCTATGGTTCAGGCCCAGAGAGTCAGCCTGCTTTCACTCTGAGGTTACAGTGATTGGCTGGGAACAGTCACAGACCCTATAGGCATCCAGCTAGACAAGTCCAGGCCTGTGGGGTCACCCTCTCCTCTCCTGGGTCCAACCCACACCCGCTCTTTCTCTGTCCTGCTCGGGCCCAGGTCACCCTGTCCCTTCGCTGGCTGCTGTGGGATGAGGTCAGCCAGCCAGGCGGGCAGGGAGTAAGGCAGGGATTCCTTTCCTGCTCCCTCTGGGTCATGGCCAAGTGGGCAGCTGCGATTCTCCCCAAGACGAGGAGACCAGAGCTCGTGATGGTCAGGCCCTCCCCACCCAGGAGCCCTGGCTCCCTGCCATCCCTGCTCCCACCGCTGGCTCCCGGTGCCTCCCTCTCCCTCCCCAGCATCAGTCTTCTCCAAACAACCTCATCAGCATCTCTTCCATCCACGCTGGTCACTGCCGGACCCTGACACACAAATCTGCCAGCTACAGAATTAACACCAGGAGCGAGCGAAGCAACAGGAGAGTAGAGGGCCTGGTCTCCGCTCGGGCTGCCTGACTGCTGGCCTTTGCATCCTGAGTGATGTCCATGTCTTACTGCTTAGGCAAGTTAGAGCAGGGTTTGCTGTTACCTGTGATCCCTGTCCCTGACTCAGACCCAAGGTCAGTGGTGGTGAAATCTGTGTTCTAGGGGCACAGGCTGACAGCCCAGATTCTGTGCCCACACTACCATATTATTAACTGGGCAACATGATCCAGCGACCTGACCTCTCCAGGATTGTCCGAACCATTCCCAAAACCACCCCCTGGGAGGGGGAACCTCTTCAAAATCTAGATTCTGCTCTGCCAAGACGAAGAACCACTTTGAACCCAGGCTGCCAGGATGAAGAAATGCTGGGGGGGGAGGCAGTCAGCTGGGTGCTCCCAGACCCTGAGCCGCCAGGCTGGATGACTGCCCCCTGGCTGGACCTGGTCCTAGTGCCCGCCTCTTGTCAGCTGGTATTTCTGGCCGTATGCACCTAGACCAAGTCTCCACCCGGCCTTGCCCGAGCAATTCATCCTCTCTTCCTCCTCTGCCCCCCACGCCATCACCTCTCTGGACTGCTGCTGAGGGCCCCGCAGGCCTTGCAGCTGTGCCCCCTTGGATCTCAGCATTCAGCAAGAAGGGGAGCATCTGTATCTTAGGAGGCTGTAATGAGGGTCAAATGAAGTCACTATGGAAGTCCACAGCCAGTGAACTGCACCCTATGGGGCAGGTGTGTCCCTTAACCCTCTGGGCATCCCTCTCCTCATCTGTAAACGGGCCTGGGCATCCACCCCCAACACCATTCTCTGAAGTTGCCCAGCTGTCTTGTGAGGGGGCTCGCTAACCGGCCAGCATTCCTTTCTTCGCGAAGATCTGACCATGTCACGTCCTGCCCACAACCCTCAGCGCCTTGCCATGCACACAAGGCCCCCCTTTATCCAGGCCTCGACAGTCACACAAAGCCACCAGCCCCCACTCTGCTCCTTTCCTCCATTCATTATAATGCATTGACTTAACGTTGCCACCTCATCCTGAAGCTTGTGCTCTTTCTTCTAAACTAACTGCCACCTCCTCCAGGAAGCCCTCCCTCATTCTCAAGGTCACCATCCACCAAAACCACAGCAGGACCTCACCCACCACATTCCTTTTCTTGGTATCTTTCTCAATATCTAGATGAGGAACAGATTTCATTTTCTTGGGCTCCAAAATCACTGCAGATGGTGACTGCAGACATGATATTAAAAGACGCTTACTTTTTGGAAGAAAAGCTATGACAAACCTAGACAGCATGTTAAAAAGCAAAGACATTAGTTTTCTAACAAAGTCCATCTAGTCAAAGCTATGATTTTCCCAGTAGTCATGTGTGGACCATAAAGAAGGCTGAGCGCCGAAGAATTGATGCTTTCGAACTGTAGTGCTAGAGAAGACTCTTGAGAATGCCTTGGACAGCAAGAAGATCCAACCAGTCCATCCTAAAGGAAATCAATCCTAAATATGCCTTGGAAGGACTGATGCTGAAGCGCCAACACTTTGGCCACCTGATGTGAAGAGTCAACTCATTAGAAAAGACCCTGATGCTGAGAAAGAATGAAGGCAGCAGAAGAGTATGACAGGATGAGATGGCTGGATGGCATCACTGACTCAGTGGACATGGGTTTGAGCAAACGCCAGGAGATGATGGACAGGGTATCCTGGCGTGCTGGGATCCATGGGGTCACAAAGAGTCGACACGACTTAGAGTCTGAACAACAGATGAGGAAAGCCTGAGGGCAAGGGCTGTGTCTTATCTTTTTCTATAGGTCCAGAAATCAGCACAAGGCTGCACAAAAAACAGATTCTCATTAAGTATCTGTGAATAAGTAAGTAGAGATTAAAAAGTCAACACAGAGAAAAAGCCACAGAGTGCTAAAGGAAAGGATAGAAGCACCAAGTCTCAGACAAGGCTTAGCTGCAAGGCTGGTCCATCCCTGAGACCAGGTCCCTGCAGCTCTGGCCAGCTGTTCCCACTGTCAGTCCCTCCTCCACTGACCCAGCCTCCTGCCCCTGTCTAGGTGGGACCCTCGGGGCTCCCTGACCCAGGGCTCAGTCCCCCAGAGGAGTCAGTAAGACAGAGGCTGACACTGCTCCCTGCCCCCACCTGGGCCGGGGAGGGGGAAGTTACCAGCAAGGAAGGAATGTCAGCCCAGTGAAGCAGGCACAGGCTGAAGCTGGGGAAAGGCTGACATGGGACAAACCCACTCCAGCCCCTCCTGTCCTGGAGAGGGGGCTGGCCTCAGGATGACCCCACTAGAATCTTGAGGTCAGCTGCCCAGGTCAGAGCCCTAGGGGCTCCTGGCTCTCTGCCCAGTTGTCCCCCCACTCCACCCACATACTCTCCCCTCTCTCATCCCCCTAGCCCCAGCCACAGTCAAGATTCCAGACAAATAACTCGGAGGCCTCGGGTGATCTCAGAGAGCAACAGGTCAAGAGCCCCTGGCCTCTGGGACCAGCAGTGGCCATCATCTTGAAGTGGCTGCCTCGGGCTTCTTAGGGACGGTTCCTGAAGGCGGTCTGTGCCTCATTCTTCCATCATCTTTCACTGTGACACCTCAGGAAACAGGCAGGACTCGACACCGCTCACCTCTGTGAGCAGGTGCTTGGGCGAGGCTTCTGCAAGCACCTGCTCTGACTCAAGGGCCCTGAGAAGCCAGTGCACGGTCCCCATGGCAGATGGAGCTGCAACCACAGACATGTAACCGAACTCTGAGGCTGGATGGGGTTTAGGACCCAGCCCTCCTGAATTTTCCTTCCCTGGACTCAGGGCCCAAGACACAGGGCCCAGGGGACCTTGGGGGTGGGTATACACGCTGGGGGTGGGTGCGCTTGGGTTTCCAGGTTCCTGAGCAACAGAACAGCCACCGGGTGTCCTCAGGCCCGCCTCTGCCTGGAAGCTGGGTCTGCCCCCTGCCCACGGCATGGCCCCCACTCACTCTCGCACAGGCGGCGCCGCAGCTTGCCCCGGATCTTGTCAATGGCGTCGAAGTCGGACACATGGAAGACGTGCGCCGCCGTGGGCTCGGAGGCGATCTCCTCCAGCTCCTCGCGCAGCGCCTCGCCCACGCCCACAGCAAAGATGCGGATGCCGGCGCGGCGTGCGGCCGTGGCGGCGGGCAGCACCAGGTCCTGGCTGCGGCCATCGGTCAGCAGGATGGCCACCTGCTTGAAGGCGCGGTCCCCAGGGCGGCCGCCGGCGCGCGGGGTGAAGCTATGGCGTGTGATGAAGCGCAGCGCGTCCCCTGTGTGCGTGTGGCCGCCGTGATAGGCCAGCTGCCGCGCCGCTGCGCGCACTGCTGCTCGCGAGCCGAAGCGGCCCAGCTCGAAGGCAGTGGCTGGGCGGTCGCTGTAGCGCACCACGCCCACCCGCGTGCGCTCTGGGCCCACCTCGAACGTGTCCACCAGGTTGGCCACCCACTGCCGGACCTTCTCGAAGTTCTCCTTGCCCACGCTCGAGGAGGAGTCCAGCAGGAACACCAGGTCATAGTGCACGGTTTTGCAACCTACAGGGGCAACGGGAGAGGCAGGGTCGTTGCTGGGGGCCAGAGAAGTGATCATCCAGGTCCCCCAAAAGCTGCCTCCAGGCCCCGCCCGTTTCGCGGGGTGGAGGGGGGCTGGGCTGCCACCTTAGAGCCCCAACCTTGGTTCCCTAAAGGCCACGTGATGGGGAGTCTCCCCAAGACTGCTGTGAAGTTCACTTGACTACGTATATAGTTAATATGTGCACTCATATATATAGTGAATAACATATAATTATATATTATATACTATAGATAATTATATATATGTATACAAGTTAATAATTATATATATTATATATTATGTACTGTATATAAGTATACCTGATTATATATAGGTTACAGATATATTCATGAAAGTGCATAACAGTCATGTAACAATACTGACTACTGTGGTCAGTTTCTTTAACTCCTCCTACTATGTCGGTTCAAAAGTGACTTCATTGTCTTTCAAACCTGCAAATCGCAATCCAAAAAATCTTCAAACGCTCATTTTCCATCTGGGCAGAGATAAGTACTGCTAACCCACGGTGTATTTATTTATGCTGTTGGCAGAAGTGGGCCTGTACCCATGGCACTGATATATAAGCTGGTTCCCAGCATCCAGTGATACGCCAGGAGCCCATTTCCAGTGTGATAATGCTGGTTTCCATGGCTGCAGAGATTCTGCTGCAGGGATGAACATAATTTATTTAGCCAGTCCCCTCCTGTCAGATAGTTAAACAGTTCACAGTGTCTCACTATTAGAAATCATATAAAATGGATTGCATTCATATATTTTAGAAAGTATACAGTGCTTTATAAAAATATGCTCATATTTTTACAAATATAAACTTTATATAAGCTATATGACACTTTCGATTAAATAAAATGCGGCACTATAATTTATTTCTGATCCACAGGGCAACCCTGTGCAGAGAGCTTGCTGGTCCCCATTTTACAGTTAGATAATAGGAAGAAAAGTGTTTTCTAAACTTCAAAGTGCTGCACAAGTAGACAGGGGAATCATCAAAATGCCCCTGCCTCAATTTTTCCAGAATCTGAGCCTTGGCCATGACAACAGGAGCAGAGGATCAGGCTTCTGGAAGCACCTGGCACAGACAGTTGATTAGTGAAAATAATTTTTTTTTTAAAAAAAGAGAGATCTCACTGTGTTAAAATGTCCAGTTGGCAAAAGTAAAATATATTGACTGTGGTGGCCAGTGAGGATGTAAGGAGAATGCCTTTATGGGCTCAAGGAGTGAGTCTGGGGTTTGTCACCCCCATCGTCAGAGTCCTAAAAGCCTTCTACCTTTGAATCTGTCAATTCCAGATTCAGGGATTTAATTAAAGAAAACCAGCAGATAAATAGAAAGGCCAAAAGTAAAGCTGTAAGGAAGTTCATGGCAGCATTGCCAAGCCAAAATCCCAGAGCCTGCCTTCACGGGTACACATAAGGACAACTTAAATAATATTCCGCCTGCATCATTCAGTGGAATGCCAGGCGGCCACCACAGTGATGGCCGTATTTACCAATGTGGATACATTTTTCACTCATCTGTCATTAGGTGTGAAAAGCACATGTGTGTGTGTCTGTGTGTGTGTGTGCGTGTGTATACAACCGTGTACTGAGGTGAGAAGCTACAAAAAGAACCCTTGCTTCTTTCTAGCAAGCAGAGCCATGCGTGAAGTTCTGTGTAGTCCTGATCTTGTGTTTACACACAATGCATTAAGTTCAAAAAATAAAAATAATAAAGCTAGGTATATTTATGCACACACACATACACGCACACATCCTCATCTCACCCTGCTCCAGTGCTCCCCTTGAATTTTCCACATCTACCTTCCCCTCTAGTTTTTAAAATCCAAGTCCAATCGGCTGAGAAGCCGAGGTGAACTCCTGCCTTTGCAGAACGGATCCCCTAACAGGATCAGAGCTTTCGAAGTGTGTTTGCCCACATGTGTGGACTCAGAGAAAACTCCTAGGGAGTTTTTGCCCTGGACACAAAGGTCATCCATTTTGCCTTTGGGACCGTGATGTCCCAGCCTGATCAGGGTGATTGCTGCCCACGGTTCTAACCCTTGAGGCGATATGGCTGTAGGCGGCAGAAGGTTCATTCGTTCGGGAGGCCTCACCACGGGGCCACTTTCTCTGGAGGCCAGGGCACAGGTGAGAGTGAAGGCCAATGAGGCGGGAGGGGCTCTGGTTTCTGGCCTCGGTCCTGCCACTCACAGGGGCCCTGTGACCCCGCAAACTGCTTTCCACTCCATGAAATGAGGGCAGAGACAGAAGGTCCTCAGGCCTTCCCGCTTCTGAATTTGATAATCCTGGTGCCAACTGGGCACTTGCAGCTGTCCTGGGGGGCACAGAAATCTCCTTGGAAGGCCCATGTTCCCCACACGGAAAACAGGATGTCCACACTCCTCACTGTCTGTCTAGCTACCCTGGCTTTGTGAGTCGCAAGCAGAATAGACCTTTGTAAAGTGATGGAGAAACGCAAGCCTTCAGGGGTTGTTGTTTGTTTTTCCTCTTCTTTGGAGGGCCCAGATAAACAGCCTGACTCTAGCTCAGCCCTGCCCATTCCTTCAACCTCTCAGGGGGTGAGGCGTGAAGGTGTCGGAGCAGGGGAGGGGCTCTCTTTTTTTTTCAACAGTTTTAAAAATCAAAGTATAGTTGATTTACAATAGAGCAAAGTGATCTGCTTATGCATATTTACGTATCGATCTATAGTCTTTTAAACAATTGTTTTCCTTTATAAGTCACTACAAGATACTGAATATAGCCCCTGGGCTGCACAGCAAATCCTTGCAATTTACATAGTTTTTATCCAATACTGTGCCTCTGTTGCCTCAGTTCCTTATCTGTAAAATGGGGCAGCGTTTCACACTCAGCCATCCAGCGGCAGTTCTCTCCCTGAGACCAGGTCCAGCCATATAACGCAGGCCCAGCATGCAGGCTCAGGGCTGGTGCCATGATAGCCCGAGCTGCTCCCATCCCTGACTCCTTCCCCAGGTCCCCCATGGACCGTGACTACTCCTAAGAGGCCCTCAGATGGGTGGGCAAGCCGTCCCATCACTTCTCACCCCTCCCATCCGGGCTGTCTCTGCTCCCATAACTTCCCCACTTCCTGGCCACTCACTGTCTCGGCCACTCCTTTAGGCTGGACTCCAGGGCACTCAGTGCCCCTCGGGCCGTGGCCCAGGGTCCTCTCAAGAACCGGACGAGGCAGCAGGACGCTAACCCCACTGCTGCCCCCACACCATGTATGTGGTCAACAGAGACACAGCCTCAACACGTGTATGATCGACCGCAGACATGTGTTCACTCTCACACACATGCACACGCCCCAGTGGCATGGCTGATTATGACTCACACTGGTGGGGGGACAGTGGACACCACACCTGGGATGACCCACACTCTCACACACACCGGCACTAGCTCACCCCCGGCCCACACCCACACACACATGGACACACACCCACTGCTCTGTATTCCGCCTACGGCCCTACCTGCCCTCTGGGCCTGACAGCCACGGTCCCCACTCCAAAGCAGCAGCATCCACAGGAGGCAGGGCACGACGCTCCCTCGCAGGCGGCCCATGGCTCTCTCGTGCTTGGGAATCAGCATTTCTTGGCCAGGAAGAGACACTGTGAGGGTCTACTGGAACATGTCCTGTGTGGAGAAAGAACACCTTTACAGGAGGGCCCTTGAACTAAAAAGCTGCAGAAGTAACCTCTGGACCCCCTCAGGGGAGGAATTCCCCAGACCCAGCCTCCCAACCCTCTCCACTGCTGAGACTCACCTTTTCACACAGCCAAAGGTATGACTTTCTAAGAGCAAAGCTCAGTGTTACCTCCTGATCCCTGATTCATCCATCTCTCTGGTCCCCATCCACCCATTAGCAGATGTGAATTAATTAAGAACCTGCAGGCCTCCTGTTATCTGCTCCTTAAGGCTATGACCTGTGACACTAACGTCATTATTCTGATCGTATTTTCTATTTTTAGACATTAATAGGCTGCTTTATTTGTTTAGCATGTCACAAGAGGACACCTCTTTGCCCCTACTCAGTAATTTTCTTACAACAGATTTGCAGGAAAACACTTGGGGCATCCGTCCTGCGGGTTTTGAAAGGGCCCTGGTGAGAACTGTCAAACTGCTTTGCAAAAAGGCTGCGCTGTTTTCGCTGTCTCCAGCAGTGTTGGAGAGTGTGTGTGGGTGCCCCTCTAACTGCGTACCTGGCTGCACAGAGTGGCACGATTCCTTTGATCTTGGCTAACCAACATCCCTTCTTGCTTTCAACGTATTTCTTTGATCCATTGAGGTTCATTAGCTAAATGATTTCCCATTTTGTGTATTTTATTTTCATGTGGATGGCCATTTCAAAAACTGTTTGTCATTGCGAACGCCAAGATCCAGAAAAAGGAAACTGCTTATAGATGTTACCATTCATTTAGTCATTCACAAATATTTGCCAGTGGCCCTCATGTGACAGGTTCTGAGGGCACGCAGATGAATGTCACCAAATCCATACTCACTGATGCCTGGGAGACAGGTAAGACAGAGGCCAGGGCAAGGTAGGCTCAGTGACACTGATAGAGGGAAGGGGGCTTGTTTATGGGGGTTCAGGAACAGGAGGGGGACTGTCCTGTGACCATTTCAGGAGAAGGTGAGATGATAGTTACCACATGTAAGAAACCCTAAAAACTCACAAAAAGCTGTTAGAACCAATAAACAAATTCAGCAAAGTTGCAGAATAAAAAACCCAACATTCAAAAATCTGCTGCATTTCTGTCCAGGAGCAATGAACAATCCACAGAGAAATTAAGGAAAAGAATTTTATTTACAACAGCATCAAAAAATAGCATAAAATACTTGGGAATAAACCAAGGAGGTGCAAGACTTGTACACTGAAAACCACAAGTCACTGCTGAATGGAATTAAAGAAAGGCCTAAATACGCAGTAAGACATCTTCTGTTACTGCTTCATGGTTATAGGGTTTCTGTCTGGGGTGATGAAAACGTCCCAGAAATAGTGCTGATGTTTATACTATATCTGAATGAACCTGATGCTACTGAGTCACACACTTAAAATAGTAAATGTTATGTTATATACTTTTTATTACAATAAACCTCATAAACGATGTCCATATCCTTATCTCTGTGAATATATTACGCTATATAGCAAGAAAGAATGACAG
This sequence comes from Neotragus moschatus, assembly GCA_006410615.1. Taxonomy (NCBI): domain Eukaryota; kingdom Metazoa; phylum Chordata; class Mammalia; order Artiodactyla; family Bovidae; genus Neotragus; species Neotragus moschatus. The sequence goes on from SJYA01002028.1 coordinate 521,685, forward strand.
TTACAGGTGGAATTAACATTGCAAATCATGCTTCCTTGGTGGGCTAGTGGTTAAGAATTTATCTTCCAACGCCGGGGATATGGAATTAATCCTTGGCTGAGGAATGAAGATCCCACATGCCACAGGGCAACTAAACCCGTGTGCCACAACTGCTGAGCCCACATGCATAGCTAGAGAGCCTGTGCGCTGCAACTGGAGAAGCCTACACACCGCAGTGAAGACCCAGCACAACCAATAAATACATAAGGAAATGAGAAAAAACAATAAGTTAATGCTAAAAAAAAAAAAATACATAGCTAATCGCCTGACCTTAAAATATGGAGATAACTTGGAGTATCTGGGTGGGCTCCATGTAATCCCAAGGGTCCTTACAAAAGGAAGAATCTGGGTCAGAACACAGAGAGATGGCAACCTGAGAAAGACTTGCTCAGCCATTGTTGGCTCTGAAGACAGAGGAAGGGTCCCCGAGTCAAGGAATGCAAGTGACCTCTGGAAGCTGGAAGAGACAAGGAATGAATTCTCCCCTCTGGACTTCGAAGGGGACAGCCCTGCCAACCCCTTGACTTTAGCCCAGTGAGACCCGTTTTGGAATTCTGATCTTGAGCACTTTAAGATAATAAATCTGCATTGCTTAAATTGTTCACTATTTGTCACAGCATCCACAGGACACTGAATTCAGATGACAGTTTAGGGAAATGGAGGGCCCAGTGGATCCTGGGGCATACTGAGTGGTCCCTCCTGGCAACTTCCTCCCTTTCTCTTCACCTACCATCTACAAATGTTTGTCTAGGCCCTTTTCTCTGGACTAAATCATGTCCCCCCAAATTCACGTGTTGAAACCTCAATCCCAAGTGTGATGGTGTTTAGAAGTGGGGTCGTTGGAAAGTATGTGTGTATGGTAGTTGCTCAATTGTGTCTGACTCTTGTCCATGGAATTCTTCAGGCAAGAATACTGGAGTGGATTGCCACGCCCTCCTCCAGGGGATCTTCCCAACCCAGGGATTGAACACAGGTCTCCTTTACTGGTGGCAAATTTTTTATGGTCTGAGCCACCTGGGAAGCCCCTTTTGGAAGATACTTAGGTTTAGATGAGGCCATGAAGTTATATTCACCACGATAAATTAGTGTCCTTATAAGAAGAAGAGATCTCAGAAGTGGTTCTCTCTAGTGAGAGTAGACTGGTTGGCCTGACTGTGAAACAGGCAGCAGATTCTGTAACAACCCAGGAGCATCCCCACACCTGGGCTGAGGACCACCTGACCCCACATCCCTGGCCGCAGGTCAGCACGCTCAGCCCGCTCACAGCTCCATCACCCACCAGCGTCACTAAGAGAAAAGAAGCTTCCCTCGATGGGGGCAGGTATAGATGGGGGTAGACCTCGCCGGGAGGTCCGGAGGGCGAAGCCTCAACCCAGAGTGCCTGGTGGTGCAAATCCCCGTCAGCCACCAACTCTGCAATCTCAGAGAGGGACCTAACCTTTCTGCGCCTTAGCATCCTCACTGAGGAATGAGATACGAACAGAAACCACCTTACAGGGTTGCTGCAANGGTAGACCTCGCCGGGAGGTCCGGAGGGCGAAGCCTCAACCCAGAGTGCCTGGTGGTGCAAATCCCCGTCAGCCACCAACTCTGCAATCTCAGAGAGGGACCTAACCTTTCTGCGCCTTAGCATCCTCACTGAGGAATGAGATACGAACAGAAACCACCTTACAGGGTTGCTGCAAGGGGATTAAATAAGAAAACTGCAAGTAAGGGCTTCCCAGGTGGCCCAGCGGTTAAGAATCCACCTACCAATGCAGGGGACACGGGTTTGATCCCTGCTCCAGGAAGATCCCGCATGCTACAAGGCAACTGAGCCCACGTACACAGCTACTGAGCCAGCACCCTAGAGCCAGAGAGCCACAGCTGCTGAGCCCGTACACCTAGAGCCTGCACTCTGCAACAGGAGAAGCCACTGCAACGAGAAGCCAGCCCACCGCAACTAGAGAGTAGCTCCCACTCACTGCAACTAGAGACAGCTGGTGCACAATGACGAAGACTCAGTGAAAGTAAAAATAAACAAATAAATCTTAAAAAAAAATAAAAAGAAACCTGCAAGTAAAGCTTTAGCACAACTTTAAGGCCATGTCGGTAACAGAAGCCAAGGCAGGGACTCCAACCACACCTGCTTCTCTAGCCCATCACCGTCCTCTGCACGTGTGCATGCTACATCACTCAGCCGACTCTCTGTGACCCCGTGGACTGCAGCCCTCCAGGCTCCTCTGTCCATGGGATCCTCCAGGAAAGAATACTGGAGTGGGTTGCCATGCCCTCCTCCAGGGGATCTTCCCAACTCAGGGAATGAACCTGTGTCTCTTACGTCTACCTGCATTGACAGGTGGGTTCTTTACCACTAGCGCCACCTGGGAAGCCCAAGGGTCCCTGTACCTGGGTAAAACTTGGCGTCACTGGAGAGCCTCCACGCTGTATATATCATAGGTCCCATCTCTAGAACAGCCCCATGGTGTGGACACCTGCATCTCCCATTCACAAGCAGGCAAGCCAAGGCTGACAAGCAGGGAGATGCCCCCAGCGCACCCAGGTGGTGAAGGGTAGAGCTGCATGTGAAAGCAGGTCCACAGGACTCAAATAACTACTCCTTAGGCAATGGCACCCCACTCCAGTACTCTTTCCATGGGAAAATCCTATGGCCGGAGGAGCCCAGTAGGCTTAGTCCATGGGGTCAACTGAGTGACCTCACTTTCACTTTTCACTTTCATGCATTGAAGGAAATGGCAACCCACTCCAGCGTTCTTGCCTGGAGAATCCCCGGGACGGGGAGCCTGGTGGGCTACCGTCTATGGGCACAGAGTCGGACACGACTAAAGCGACTTAGCAGCGGCAGCAGCAAGCTCCCCCGGGTCAGTCTGTGCTGACCTCTGTCCCAGTGAATATGTGTTGAGTTGAAAATTCAGTCTTGCTGTCTGGTCCTCTAAAGAAAAGGCTGGGGAAATGTGTGTGCTGCAAACCAGGTCCCTTTTAGCAACATCTTCTCTGCAAGGCAGTACTGCAAGCCCCACCCTCCTGAAGACAAACCTGGGATCAGTGAGCACAGACAATTCTGCTAGGCACCCAGGCCAGTAAAGTTGGAGCAGGACCTGCCGCCAGGCCTGAATGACCAAAGTCCGCACTCTCCAACACTCACCTTTTTAACATATATCACATGCTTACTAAACGCCAAGAGTCATTCACAGGACTTGATACATAATAACTCATTTAATCTGGAAGGCAGGTGTCATGAGACTCATTTTACAGATTAAGAAACTGAAGCACAAAGGGCTCCGGAACCTGCCCCTGACACACACCCGGTAGCCAGGATTCATCCCTAGCAATCACAGGCACATGGGTATAGTCAAGCAAAACAGGGCTTCTCAGGATGTTGGAATCTGGCTGGAGCAACACTTCTTTCTTAAGCACAGAGACAACATGGAAATAGCTAAAACAAAGTCGTGCATCCTCCAGAGCACAGAGAAGGGTCTTCTCTGCTTGTTGGTGTGATGGATTCCATTATGTGATTTCCAAACATTGAACCAGCCTTGCATGCCTGGGATACACTCTGTTTGGCCATGACCTAGAATCCCCTTTATTCACTGTCATATTTATTTGCTAATATTTTGTTGAGAGATTTTGCATCGAGTCTCACAAGAGATATTGGTGTGCCATTTTCTCGAATGCCTTTATTTGTGATTAGGATCATGTTGGCATCACAGAATGAGATAGGAAATGTTCCTTGTACTTCTGTCTTCTGGAAGATGTTGTAGGGAAGAGAATGAATGGAGTTTTCATAGCAAAATGCCCACTGAGGAGTCAGGCTAGGTAAGGCACCTTTATCCTCAGTGCAGTTCAGTTCAGTCCAATCACTCAGTCGTGTTCGACTCTTTGCGACCTCATGAATCGCAGCACACCAGTCCTCCCTGTCCATCACCAACTCCTGGAGTTCACTCAGACTCACATCCATCGAGTCAGTGATGCCATCCAGCCATCTCATCCTCTGTCGTCCCCTTCTCCTCCTGCCCC
>SJYA01002028.1:527966-552032 GCA_006410615.1 Neotragus moschatus
TTGCTTTTTCTTGCTTTTGCCAGCAGATGTTGGCAATTTGATCTCTGGTTCCTCTGCCTTTTCTAAAACTAGCTTGAACATCAGGAATTTCATGGTTCACGTATTGCTGAAGCCTGGCTTGGAGAATTTTGAGCATTACTTTACTAGCATGTGAGATGAGTGCAATTGTGCGGTAGTTTGAGCATTCTTTGGCATTGCCTTTCTTTGAGATTGGAATGAAAACTGACCTTTTCCAGTTTTCAAATTTGAGTTTTCCAAATTTGCTGGCATCTTGAGTGCAGCACTTTCACAGCATCATCTTTCAGGATTTGAAATAGCTCCACTGGAATTCCATCACTTCAACTAGCTTTATTCATAGTGATGCTTTCTAAGGCCCACTTGACTTCACATTCCAGGATGTCTGGCTCTAGATGAGTGATCACACCATCATGATTATCTGGGTCGTGAAGATCTTTTTTGTACAGTTCTTCTGTGTATTCTTGCTACCTCTTCTTAATATCTTCTGCTTCTGTTAAGTCCATACCATTTCTGTCCTTTATCGAGCCCATCTTTGCATGAAATGTTCCCTTGGTATCTCTAATTTTCTTGAAGAGATCTCTAGTCTTTCCCATTCTGTTCTTTTCCTCTATTTCTTTGCATTGGCCACTAAATGAGCATCCCATCTCCATCATAAGAGGGGATCACCCCTACTCCATAGGGGATGCTGTGAGGGTTCCACGAAGTAGTTTCTACCAAGCATGCCGCAGAGATACTAGCACAGACCAGGGACACAGCCACTGTACCTGGTGAGATCTGTGTGCCCTGCTTCCCCACCAGCAAGCATGGGTACCACGATTCTACTTCTCTCATCAGCTCTGTCTAGGACTTGGCTGCCAAGTGGGCACGACACAGGCCACACCCTATCCCTGGGAGGCAGGGCTGTGCCATTAGTCTCCAAAAGTCCAGCAATTAATTTACTGAGCTGAGTTCCTTCCACAAGCCAGCCCATTGCCATAGTAACCAGCCTTCCCTATTCAGGGACTCAGAGGTGGGGGAGAAAAGACACTGAGCAGAAGGCAATTTAGAGGGAGAAAATGAGATCTGGCACATTGCGAGGCAGCCTGGGCAAAGTGCGAGCTCTGCCTGCTGCAGAGGGTCTGGCCGCTGCCCACGGAGGGTGGAGACTGCGTGGAGTGAGGCACCGCGGATGTGTTGCTGGGGCGATGGACGAAGCTCTGGGCAGGAATCTGGTGGAGACAGAAAAGCCTGGCATGGCTGTGTCCAGGCCACTGAGCCGGGTCCTTCTGAGCCTCTGCTGGGCTGTCTGATGAAGACCGCACGTGCAGGTGCAGAGGGGCAGGGGGAGCTGGCTGGCTTTCGTCTCTATTGAAGCCCAAGAGGCCAGCTGCCTGGGGAGTGCTGGGGAGCCTGCCTCCTTGATTCAAGACCTGCAACAAGTCCTCCTCAGTCACCAAACACAGACCGAGCACCTTCAGGGGCGTTGACTCTTCTGCAGCAGCTGGCACAATGACAGAACTTCTGTTTAGAACCCTGTGTTCAGAGTCCAGTTCTACCTGTGACTCGCTGTGCAAACCAGGGAAGTCACTTAACCTCTCCCGACCTCAGCCCATTCACGTATAACAATACCTACATCACAAGCCAGTGTTAACTGCATAGGGGTCCCAGGCCTTTAATGTCTAATTATTCCCTAATTCAACCATGCCCTGAAGGCAGGTCAGGCACTTACTAAGTGCCAGGCACACAGAACAGGATACTCTGTCCAAGAAGCTTCAGACCTAATAGTGGACACAGATAAGTGAGTAGATGCTTCCATTTCTGTAGGGTCAGTGCTCTGATAGCACTTGACTTAGGCCTGAGAGTCAAGGAAGGCTTCCTGGAGGAGCTAACACCTGAGCCAAGTCGGGAAAGATGGGTGGAGAGCAGGCAGGGAGACAAGGGTTGTCTTCACCAGGAATAGCCCGCCTCCCTTCCAGGATCACTTATGAGCAATAAGTAAAGTATTTAGATGAGGAAGTAAAAGCAACGGTGAAAATTCAGGCGGGACCAGAGGCAAGAATCCATGTTAATAAAGGCAGTCAAAGGACTTGAGCAGTAAACCTAGTAAAAGGGGGTCAGACTTTGCCCTTGGAAGCAGTGGATGTCCTCATGCAAGGGAGTGACCTATATTAATACAATTTCGAAAACCCTATTGGGAAGGATGGATGAAGCAGAGAGACCAACAAGGAAGTCAGTGCAACATCCAAAGAGAGATGCTGATAATCTTTCCTAAGACAGTAAGGAGGTCAAGTGGTCCTTGTGCATCCCTGCTGGCTCAGACCGTAAAGAATCTGCCTGCAATGCAGGAGACCAGGGTTTGATCCCTGGGTCGGGAAGATCCCGTGGAGGAGGGCATGGCAACTTATTCCAGTATTCTTGCCTGGAGAATCCCATGGGCAGAGGAGCCTGACATACTACTGTCCATGGGGTTGCAAAGAGTCAGACACACTGAGCAACTAACACTAACATTTCAAGTGGTCCAGCTGCAGATTCCATGGTACCAGACTTCCAGTTTGAACATCTGGGAGCCAGTCACTGAGTGGGGTGGGGGTGATAAGCAGGACACAGTGAGTGAGTCTGAGTCACCTGGAAGACAGCGGGTGGAGAAGTTAAAGACATCTGAGTCTAGCTCAGAAGAGACATTGGCGCAGGAGACTGTGCTGGCAAAGTGAAGAGGGAGTGGGGGACAGAGCCCTGAGGGAAAGCAGTGTGCAGCCAGGATGCGGGCAGGCAGAGAAAGCAAGTGCCTGCCCTCTGCCCTGCTGACACAGCGTCAGCCTCACGTTCAACTACCGCACTTAGTCTCAGAACTGCTAGGGTACTTCTGTGCCTTTGGTTTGCTTCCCACAATCCAGTGTTTTCCCGTGACTTTCATGGTGGAGAATCCTCTGTGGTGTACTTTCAACTAAAGACAAACAAACAAAATCTTCAAGAGAATGAAAAGATAAGTCATAGATCAGGAGAAAATATTTGCAAAAGAGACATCTGATAAAGAACAGTTCTCCGAAATATACCCCAAACCCTTAAAACTCAGCAATAAGGAAACAACCTGATTTTAAAAATAAGCTGAGGTTCTTAACAGACCCCTCACCAAAGAAGATATACAGAGGGGAAAAAAGCACAGGGGAAGATATTCCTTACCACCGGTCATCGGGGAAACGCAGATTCAAGCAGCAGGGAGACACCCCTCCACGCCTGTTAGAACGGTCCAAACACTGACAACACCAAAGTCAGGTGAGACGGTGGAGCAACAGGAACCCTCAATCATTGCTGGTGGGAGAGCAGAATGGCGCAGCCACTGTGGAGGACACTCTGGGGCTTTCCTACAAACTAAACATGTTCCTACCATATGATCCAGCAGCCAGCCTCCTTGGTATTTATCTAAAGGAACTGAAAACTTGCTGCTGCTGCTGCTGCCAAGTCGCTTCAGTCATGTCCAACTCTGTGCAACGCCATAGACAGCAGCCCACCAGGCTCTCCCGTCCCTGGGATTCTCTGGGCAAGAACACTGGAGTGGGTTGCCATTTCCTTCACCAATGCATGAAAGTGAAAAGTGAAAGTGAAGTCACTCAGTCGTGTCCGACTTAGCGACCCCATGGTCTGCAGCCTACTAGGCTCCTCTGTCCATGGGATTTTCCAGGCAAGAATACTGAAGTGGGGTGCCATTGCCTTCTCTGAACTGAAAACTTGCTGCTGCTGCTGCTAAGTCGCTTCAGTTGTGTCCGACTCTGTGCGACTCCATGGTCTGCAGTCTACAAGGCTCCTCCATCCATGGGATTTTCCAGGCAAGAGTACTGGAGTGGGGTGCCATTGCCTTCTCTGAACTGAAAACTCAGGTCCACGCAAAACCCTGCACATGGATGTTTATAGAATTTTATGTATAACTTGCAAGACATAGAAGCAACCAAGATGCCCTTCACTAAGTGAATCAATAAATAAACTGTGGTCCATCCAGACAATGGAAGATTATTCATCACTACACAGAAATGAGCCAACTAGCCATGGAAAGACCTGGAGGAACCTTAAATGCATGTTATGAAGTGAAAGAAACCAATCTGAAAAGGCTACATACAGTATGATTCCAACTCTATGCCATTATGAAAAAGGCCAAACTATGGAGACAACAAAAAGATCAGTGGTTTCCAAGAGTGTGTGTTTTAGGGGGAGAGAGGGATGAACAGGCAGAGCACAGAAGATTTTTAGGGCACTGAAAATACATGTCCAAACTCACAGTATGACAGCTGGTTCAACAGGTTATGCGATAACAGATGTGGTGAACACACAGTGGCATGAACGACGTAGACAGTAGCCAGAGCCCTGCTGTGGTTTCACTTGAATTGTCTCATTTCCTCACAACAAGCTGACCAAATGGTGATTAGAATCCAGGAATCTCAAACCCAGGAAAGTTAACAAATGTGTCTCAAATCATACACCCAGGAACATGCAGAACTAGAATTCAGTCGTAGACAGAGATCATCAGTAACCACAGAGGACTGCTCCCTGTCCTCTATAGAAGGAAAGCACTAGTTGATGTCTCATAGAAGAGGAGGAAACAAAAGAACTCGGGACTTTAGGAGTCTGGTCCTAATTACCAGCAAGAACATCCACCCAGCCCTCCTTCCATTCAGACATTGAAAGACTTACATGGAATCAGCTTAAACCCCAGGCTACCAAAATGTAGGATTAATTTCATTGCAGGGGATGGAAACAGAATGAGAAATGTGCTTTTCTAACCTCCTTCTTTGTGCTGTGGAATTCAAAAATATTTCCTATCAGTTCTTTTTATCAAGAGACCAGATGCCAGTCGCATTTCTCTGCCAGTTGCTAAAAACTGTGAATGAAACTCAAGCCACGGCATCTCTGGAAACTCTGCTGGAGTTTCCGGGAAGAGAGGCGTGTTTCTGATAGAGATGCCAAGTCTGGAGATGTAGAGGGCCATTTGCCATGACCCGGGGGTGGGTGAATCTTGACGGAGAAGGAAGCCACCCATTGAAGAGAACGAAATGAGTTTTGTCACTTGAGCACCTTAGCCCAGTGTTGCTCAAAGTCACAAGCACTCAGAGCTTTTGTGTTGGGGATAAATATTTCTCCAGCCCCATTTTTAAAAAAGTCTAAGCCAGTCTGAGCTGGGCTTCTTTCACTTCTAAACCACAGACAGGCCTTGGACTTTATATGGCTCTGAAGATAACGACTCCATCTCGAGCTCACCCAGGCCCTTCCAAGTGCCCTCCCCACCCCGGGTCCTTAATCTCCTTCCTTGCTCTGTGTCTTTTCCCCTCTTCCCCTCCTTTCATGTTTGATAGACAACTCAGCTTAGACTGGCTTTCCCAGAATCCCTTTCCAAGGGCTGACTTCCAAAGTCCATCCAGATACCGCTCCCCTGCATCCTTCCCGGGCCAATGGGGCAGCACAGAGAAGGATGCTTTCCCTTGAGAGAGCCCCACCATCCACACCAGAAACCACTCATCGCCCGTGATGGCTCTGTTGAGTCTGTCAAACATCCGAGAGCTGTCGTAACCCTGTTCTTCTTTCTTTCATGTTCAGTACTGAATTTTTCTTGATTTTGTTCTTTATTTTCTCTCTTTACCAGCCCACCCCAAATAGACTGTCTCAGTTCATTTCATAAGAGACTGTCTCAGATTACAGGGTCCTGAGGACACAGAGAGATATTTCTGTTTAACTTATTCTGAGTAGCGTCTGGTCTGATGAAGCAATGCATATAAATAGTGCTGCAGTACCCACTCTGATTTGGGAGGTGCCGACCCAGTAGAGTCCCCATTTCTGTGGGGAAAGGACAGTGAGGAGGCATAAGCGGTGTCCCCCACTGAGAGCTGAGACTGACAGTCAACAGAGAGCCACGGGCCGTGGGACCAGACAGACTGGAGTTTGGTTCCCGGGTCCAGCGCTTGTCGGGATTGCTGCATGATCTCAGCTACTGTCTAAGCTTCCACGCCTCGTCTGTAACAAGGGGATTAGCCTGCCCCACCAGCTTATGGGAAGGATTAGGGTCCCTACCACAGTGTCTGGTTGCCAGTCAATTAAAAAAACAAAAAAAGCTACAAGCACCCAATTAAAGGAAGTTACCAGAGAGCCCCTTCTAGCACTTGTTTCAAATCGACAGTACCTCTGTGCCACTANGAGGAGAAAGTGGGGGGAGCATAAATGAAAGAGGCTTCTGCTCTTATCTGGCCATTTGCCCCTGGACAGGTCGCCTAACGCTCTAGGTCTCTTCTCCTACATAAAGTGATGACTAGTATTCTTGCAAACATTACCCGGGGGGAGTGTGTAAACACACAGTGACAATGGTCTGTGTTCTAGTAAGTACTGCTGCATGGTGAGTGGTTGCCTAGGGGCACCCAAACCCCCACCTGAACACACGAGGGACAGCTTGGCCTCAGGGCACTGGGGTATCTGCTCCCTTGATGCCCTAAGCACATCTGACCCGCCAGCAGGTATTCAGAGCACCAACTGGACAGAGCCCTGGGGGCAGGGCAGGAAATGACCAACCAAAGAGGCAGGAGAGATAGGTGTTTGNTGAACACACGAGGGACAGCTTGGCCTCAGGGCACTGGGGTATCTGCTCCCTTGATGCCCTAAGCACATCTGACCCGCCAGCAGGTATTCAGAGCACCAACTGGACAGAGCCCTGGGGGCAGGGCAGGAAATGACCAACCAAAGAGGCAGGAGAGATAGGTGTTTGTAGTCAGTATGTAATGCTGGAGACCCTGGTTGGATTCCTGGGTCAGGAAGTTCCCCCGGAGAAGGGATAGGCCACCCACTCCAGTATTCTTGGGCTTCCCCGGTGGTATAGACGGTAAAGAATCCGCCTGCAATGTGGGAGACCTGGATTTGATCCCTGGATTGGAAAGATCCCCTGGAGGAGGGGATGGCAACCCACTCTCTTGCCTGGAGAATCCCATGGGCAGAGAGCCTGGTGGGCTACAGTCTACAAGGTTGCAAAGATTCAGACATGACTGAGCGACTTAGCACAGTACATTCAATATGTGCTGTTCAGCCAGTGCATTGTCTGAGTGAGGGGTGATCAGGTGTTGAGGACTTTCTTTTCTAGCCTAAGAACAGGCTGGTGTGGCTGACAGAGAATCGTGGGGCCTGTACGACCTTCCAAAGGTTCTAGCAAGTTGACCTACCATGCACTGAGGATGTCAGATCTACTCACTGACCAGAGATTTCCGGGCCCTGAGTTGTGCCTCACCGTGTTTTNTTTCTTTTCTAGCCTAAGAACAGGCTGGTGTGGCTGACAGAGAATCGTGGGGCCTGTACGACCTTCCAAAGGTTCTAGCAAGTTGACCTACCATGCACTGAGGATGTCAGATCTACTCACTGACCAGAGATTTCCGGGCCCTGAGTTGTGCCTCACCGTGTTTTCTGAGCTCATCCCTTTGGCTCCCACAGAGATTCTCTAAAAGTCCTGGACCACACAGACAGGCAAGAGAAGGGCCAAATTCAGACCCAAGCCAGACTTACACCCACCAACACGGCCCGGTCCATGAATCCAGTCCCCTAGGGCTCAGTGGGACACCCAGCAATGCCCAAGGTCCAGAGCTGCCTGGTCATCACTCAGAGCTCACCCCCCCCACCACCACCAGCACGCCACGCTGATGGGGAAGGACTAGCACCCGCCATGCATGTCTGTATGTGGGGCGCTGCGCCAGACACTGCAAATATCAGTCACTTTTCCAATCTTGATATTCCACCTCCTTATCTGTGATTTAAGCCAAGCTGTAATTTTATTAATCGGATACCATGTGCCAGGCACTTGATCGTCACTGTTTGGAAATTCCTTCCTCCCACAAAGATGTATTGAGTTCCTTACTGCACCCACCACTGTGCAGACGCTAGTAGTTCAGAGATAAGAAACGCAAAACCCGTGAACTCCAGGGACCCATAGGCAAGGGGCAGAGACAGACCAGCCCTCAGGTGTTACAGATGCCGAGGATGTGAAGCTGTGGCAGCACGGGGAGCTGGGGGCGGGGAACCGAGCTGCAAGAAAAACCCATGTGGACTCGCCCACAGCCACGCAGGAGCAAGGGGGAAAGCTGAGCTGCATTAGGTGTTTCCTCAGAGACCTGCAAACATGCCATCGGGGGTCTTATCCTGCCCGTCCGTTTTGCTGAAGGCCAATGGAGACCATTGCCTAGTGGCCCAGCGGCCTCAGAGGAACCATTAGACCAGGCAAAACGGACAGTTCAACCTTTCACTTATTAACAGAGCCCCTCCTTTGAGCTAGACACACTGGTAGGCAAACTTGCTGTAGTAGTCATTGTTACTACAATTGTTCAAATGTTGGATTTTTGATTGATGTGTATGTTTGGATATAGATTCCAAAAGGATATTTGTCAGAATGTTACTACTGGATAAGCTGGGGAGATGAAAACACAGGGCATTGTGAATATTTTTGCCCTTGTAAAAATATACTTTCAAGTGTAAAGCAACTATACACTAATAAAATAATAAAACAAACATTCATGTATTTAAATGCTAAAAAACATACTTACAGTGCTTTCATAATTTAAGACATTCTCATGAAAAATATTTTCTAAAAAGAACAAAGATGGTCCATATGGTATATATACCTCATTGGATGAATGCTCTGTATTTACCTTACACACTTAAGGCAGATTGGAATTTTGGTTCAGGCCATGGATTCTGCGCGAAGACACGGGTTTGAGTCCCAGCTCTGCTGCTTACTTACTGTGGGACTAAACATCTGTAAGCCCCGGATGGACAGGCCACTGGGCTGTCCATCTGCACAGGGAGTAGCAGCATAGCTGATCCCCAGGAGTGATGGGAGAACGTAGATTATATACCCTGGGACCAACTGGGGTCCAACATCAGGCTCAGGATCACACTAGTCTTGTTTTTACAGAGGTCAAAAAAAGATGTTATGGGAAAGGAGATTTCAATTATTCTACTTTTTTTCCTTTTTTTTTTTTTTTCCTTTGGCCACACTGCATGGCATGTGGGATCTTAGTTCCCTGAACAGGGATGGAACCTAACCCATTGCGTTGGAAGCAGAGTCTTAACCACTGGACTGCCAGGGAAGCCACCTTTAATTATTCTAAGTACCACCAAAAACATGGAGTAAGGGCTGACAGACAGAAGTGGCAGGGAGGAAGCTTTCATTTTAACGAGATATCCACTAACAAACCACTGGTTCCCCTTGGGAGATGGCAGTTCCTCTGCCCCAGAAGTAAGACAGGAGAAGGTGGGCAAAGGCTGGGACAGAGATGAGTCAGACTCCAGATGAGGAGATGGGGCAAGGTGGCTGTGAAGGTCATCTCACAGGCTTGAGAAGAGCAAGCCTGTTAAAAGAACGACTATCTGGTAAAGCCCTGTGTGGTCATGAATCTATCACCCCAAAAACGCTTGCAGCACTGTTTGATTTTCAAGTGAGATTTTGTTGAATGTATTGTTGAGCTCAGTTTGCTTTCTCTTGTTTTTATACAGCACACTCTGGCTTCAGCCACTTGGCTGCCAGGCAGTCAAGACCAGTTCCAATTGGCTCCTATCTGTTAGGATGAGGTTAAAAGAAAGTTTTCTCTTTAGAGAGCTCCAACCAAAAAGGATGGTGCAAACTGCTTTTTTTCCCCCAAAAACTGTATTATGAACCAAGCTTTAAGAAATTAAAATGATGTTCTCATCTCTATCAGAACTTAGGCAGAGTTAGCTAGAAGTGGTGAGCAAGCAGTAACTGGGAGCGTCCAAGCTAAGACAGGTGGACAGCAGATGAGAACTTAACTCCATCAGATAGGGTTTGTCACTAGAGGGTTTCGACAAGCTCCACGACCACAGCGGGAGGGCTGGTCGGCACATTCCCTGGATCTCGGCCAAGACTTCCCTCTGTTCAGACCACGATGTTACCCAGCTTTCGGCTTCTCATGAAGGCCCAGTCCCAAAACCTCCTGAGAGCCATTAAAATGGCCGTGACCTCTGACCCAGAATGCCTATTCCTTAGGAATAATCTCAGGGGCGGCATCGTGAGGGGAGGAAGTCACATGCAGAAAGATGCCCGCTGAGGCAGCAAGCAGGAATGGGGGCGGGGCGGGCATCCACTGAAGGGATTAGAAGAAGCAATAAAAATGGTGTTTACTAAACCACAAAGAAAGGGACCAGTTTTGCTAAATCATAAGGCTGAGGAGTGGTACATGTCCTTCACTCATTCAATGTTGCAATTCCTATGGACATTTGTTCACTTACTCACTGCAAAGTGCAAGGAGGAGAGGTCAGTGTGGCCGCCTGGCCTTGACACACACACACACAGACGCTGTACAATGGGCAGGAAGACCAAGGGCAAGCCCTCTCTGCCCGGGTATCTCTCAGTAGACATGCATTTGAGACCCATCTCTGTCTCTAAATACAAAACAGTTAAGTCGTTCACGTTCTCCTGGACTCTGTCCTTTCATCTGTAAAATGGGGCAACTGTACTCTTCTCATCTCACCAGATACGTTTTCCTTGATTTCTGTTATTTGATTTTTATTAATAAAAATATTATTTCATTTATTTAATAAAAATGATTAAAGTTGTTTTTGTCAGGCAAGCTGCCGAGTCTTCCACTCCTGAGTAGGAAGATGGGCTAAGGAATCCCCAGGGACCTTTCCCACCCTAAAGATCCCCGCAGGCCTTTTTCATTCTGGCTCTCCTCAGCTGCCTGCATCTATAATGGTGGCTCCTTCTGTCGGTGTGATAAGGGCTTTGATCCTCCAGATGTGGCTTTGAGTCTTGGCTCTTCTATTCCCTCTACCTGTCCTGAGGTAAGCCATTCAGACTCTCACCTTCCACTTCCTTGTTCACAAAATCAAGAAACGAATGACCCACAGAGAGTTCACAGTCCCGACCCGAGTGACCACACGCCCGTGCTGGCCTCTATCGGCAGCAGCACTGAAGGAAGAGCAGGGGGCCAGAGTGGATGAGCAGAATTTTAGGGGAGGAAAGGAAGCGTTTCGGAAGTGCAGACCCTCAAGCTGGGAGAAGACCTTACACGTTCATCTGGCCATCGACGTTCAAATCAACACCCCTTCTGGCCCTGTGAAATGGCTGTCCAGGCTGTTTAAATCCCTCTAGCACTGGGAGCCTCGTCCCCCAGTGGTTGGGATCCAGGGGACCCCTCCTGTCTCTGACCTGATCTTCCCACTGGACAGGAATCCAGCGTCCAGTGAAATTTCATTCACCAGTCCTCCTGCTTCCACCCTCTGGGGACCAAGAGAGCGGGTCAGCTGTCTCTCCTCCACGGCATCCCCCCAGATTCCTTCAGCCACGGGTCTTCTCTCCTCCACAACAGAGGCTCTTTCTTATGGTCCACGGCTCTGTTCCCAGGGCAGCCTGCATTCTCTCCTCTGAAAGTGACTCCGTTTATCTGCAACCCTTTTAGAATGGAATCAGAGGGAGAGAACCCGAACCTTCCAGTCCAGAGGGAGCAAGCCCCCTCCCGGTCACACCGATGACCGTGGATGATCAGGGGGCATCGCCTGGCTTGTGGGCAGCCACATGGATGGCCTCCTTGGGACACAAGCCCAAGTCTGTCCCATCTTCTCATTTTTCAAGAGAAGCCAGAGATTAAGATGTGTACATGAAATCTCCTGATTCAGTTTATGTTGAAAAGTAATTAAAACAAATGCAAAATGCACCTAAGAAGCAATAAGACTGTCTGTGGGCTGGATCTTTCCTTAACCATTTTGTAAATATGAAAAAACTTTTGAGAACCTGATGAAACTTTGAAGAAGCTCCAGGAAAAAAAAAAAAAAGTAACAAATTTCTGCTCCCAACATTTTCAAGGCCCCATGCACATATGTGCGTGTGCTCCAACAGTCAGTTGTGTCTGACTCTTTTCAACCCCAGGGACTATAGCCCACCAGGATCCTCTGTCCATGGGATTTTCCAGGCAAGCATACTGGAGCAGGTTACCATTTCGTACTCCAGCGGATCTTTCTAACCCAGGGATCCAACTTGAGTCTCTTATGTCTCCTGCAATGGCACGTGGATTTTTTACCATTAGCACCACCTGGGAAGCCCCTTCAAGGCCCCATGGATTCCCCAGAGTCACTTCTGGATCCGAAGGAAAGGAAACCCTCCGCTCTTCCAGCCTCTTGACAGACACAGGACACTGCACCGACACAAGGTGACAATTTCCCCCAAATCATGCGGTTGGCCCCTGAGCAGCAGAGTGACAAGGAGACGCAGGATGGGGTTGGGGGTACAATCACTGACCCCACCCTCTCCCCGGGTCTGTGAAGCAGAAGCTAACTTAGATATACCGCATGCCAACAAGGTCCCAGGCACTCTCAGAGTTCTCCCTGCGTCCTTTTATCATATCCACTTGTCAGGTAAGGAACTCGAACCTCCCTGGACACATCTCCCCCAGCTCAGGGCAGCCAGAGAGAGCAACGGAGTTAAGACCAGGAGGCCAGATGAGCAGCAAGGCTCCTGCCCTTCACCAGCATCAGTGCCAACCCAATAGCACACCCCACTCAGCACAGCCTCCAGCAACACAGAAGCCCTGGGCTTTAGAACTTCCCTGGAACAAGGTGAACTNGCAGCCAGAGAGAGCAACGGAGTTAAGACCAGGAGGCCAGATGAGCAGCAAGGCTCCTGCCCTTCACCAGCATCAGTGCCAACCCAATAGCACACCCCACTCAGCACAGCCTCCAGCAACACAGAAGCCCTGGGCTTTAGAACTTCCCTGGAACAAGGTGAACTAAACTAGAAGGGTCTGAAGATGCAGCCCGTCACCGGCGGCTCTCACAGCACAAGTCTGGCTTCCTAGGATTTTGCCAGGTGTACATCCTCGATGAGACACAGACAGACGGGAGCTGGAATGACCTGTGTTCCCACAGGGGTGCCGCAGAAAGTGCTGGAAGATGACAAGTAATGGAATGACGTTCTGGGGAGGGGATTAGGGGGTGTCGCCCCCTTCAGGACATCCCTGATAAGCCTCTCCCCTGTCTGTCATCTCTGAGTCTGGACTTGAGTGAGGAGAAGGGAGGGCACATTTTTCCAAAAATGTGACTAATTCCAATTACACTTTATAACCTGGGACAAGAAGCTCAGGTCTGCTGCAGAGATAGGCTTTGCAGAAAAGGAACTAAAACACCTTCCTGGGTCGGAGAAAGTTGGGAGAGGGAGACACACTGCTCAGACAGGAAAGAGATGTCAACTGAGACCAACAGGCAAAGCTCCTGGACACTGAATGCAAAACCAAAGGGACACTATTCTTCCCCACTTCACTCTCTTTGCGATTTTTCGTCTTGTTGTTATTTTAAAAAATCTTTCTGGCTCCTGCTCCAAATTTCTTGTTGGAAAGTTAAAAGAAGCTAGGATGTCTCAACAACTCAAAAGTAGCAACTCAGAAACCAACCTGCATCTCACAGGCTGCCTGGTGCCAGCCACCCTGTGCTCCTGCTTCCCGGGGTTGCTTGGCTAGAATCAAACAGGTGCTTCTCAGCGACTTTGCTCCACCCCAGTCAGGACCGAGGTCACACTGTCTGAGGAGCTAGGTGTGCTGGTGCTCCAGAAGGAGCTAGATCCNGTACGTTACAAATCACATCGCGGAAAAGCGATGGGGCCAGATTGCGGTGGTTGGAAGGGTGGGGCTGGGGAGGGCATGTTTAGAATGGATTCTGGGCACCCTCCTCCCTCCACCCACCAACCTCCAGGGGGATCCTTTGAAAATCAAATCCAGTTTCTTTATCTTTGCTGGAAATGCATCTGAGTGTTTCCCCTTTTGCTTAGAATCAATTCTGAAGCCCCCAGGCCACACTGTGTTCCTTCACAAACTGCCCAGGACCCTGTCCTCCCCACCTTCTGTCCCTGGACCCTCACCCAAGAGTGCCAGCCCCAGTGGCCTCCCTGCCTTTCCTCCCACCTGGAGCCCCCCTGCACATTCGGGGCCCCCCTCCCTCCCATGAGGGCCCGCCTCAGGCGTCCTGTGCTCCTTCTCTAGGGCTCGGGTCAAAGGCCCCCTCCTCAGCAGGCCCCCTCCCCACCCCATCTGCGTTTATGGGGCACGATATCCAAGGTTATTCTGGAACAACCTAAATGCCCACTGTGGATGAACGGATGAAGACAGCGCGGTATGGACATATGATGGAGTGTCATTCTGCTTTGAAAAAGGAGGAAATCCTGCCATACGTTATAACACGGGTGCATCTTGAAAGACATTCCGCTCGGTGAAACGGGCAAGTTTCAGAACGACAGACGCTGTATGACCCCACTTCTGAGCAGCTGGAGCAGTGAGATACACAGAAGGAGGGCGTGGAATGACGGTTGCCATGATCCAGGGGAGCAAGAAGCGAAGAGCCCCTGTTCCGGGGGCACAAAGCTTCACGTAAGCAAGATGAGTCAGTTCTAGATTCTCCACAGCAATGTGCACAGTATGCTATTACACACCTAAAAACTGGTTAAGAAGGTAGATCTCATGTTAAGGGTCCTGACAATAATAAATTTAAGAAAAAAATGCAAACCAGCTAGATATCTGTCCCTGCTCCCTACTTGGCTGTGGCCTGTCATGGGCTTCCCTGGTGGCTCAGAGAGTAAAGAATCTGCCTGCAATGCGGGAGACCTGGATTCAGTCCCCAGGTTGGGAAGATCCCCTCGGGGAGGGCATGGCAACCCACTCCAGTGTTCTTGCCTGGAGAATCCCCCTGGACAGAGGAGCCTGGTGGGCTACAGTCCATGGGGTCACAAAGGTTTGGACATGACTGAGTGGCTGAGAGCAGACCAGTCGCACCTTCTGTCAGCGTATTTTATGTTTGAGTGTTTCCTCTTTGTCTCCCCAGACAGAAAAAAGACCCAAGAGGGTAGGAAATTCTGTTGCATCCTTTGGTGAGGACAGCGCCTGGTCCAGAGCAGAGAGGAGCTGGTGAGTGAGGGGACTTAGTCCCTGGGCTGATGTCTCCTCCTGAGATGCCCTGACGTCTCCAGTGAAGTTGAAAGTGTTAGTCGCTCAGTTGTGTCTGACTCTTTGTGACCCCAGAGACTGTAGCCCCACCAGACTCCTCTGCCCATGGAATTCTCCAAGAGAGACAGAAAATAATAATAGCAACTAAACAACAACGGCATCAGTCACCATGGCCACGAGTTAGGTACCTGTGTGCTAGAAACACTTCCAGACACGTGTATGTCACTTTGGGCACAGCTGGCAGGGTAACAGGGCCAGCCTCCTCTCATGGATATAAGGTGGAGGCTTGGTTGCTGAGAATCCTGCCAGAGCTGTCCACCTGCCTAGGAATCTAGGTCTTCTTCTGGAAGCTTTTCTACAAGTATTACATATCCCAGCCTGAAACATGACTTGAAAATTTCCTTTTTTTAGCACACAAATGCTCTGATTTCTGAAAAGTGGGTCGAAGTTATCTGCTGAGAAATCAAGCACTGGTTTCCTGGCAACTCAGAATCTCCTTCTTCCTGAGTCTTGCCCGGTGTCCCATTCAGGGTGATTTCAACCAGAGCCTTCACATTCATGGTGTGATCCCACCAAAGCCACCTAGGGAAGACCTGAGTCAGTTGCTTGCCCTTAGTTTCACACCCTATTCCCAGGCTTTCCTGTTTTAGAAATTGAGCCAGTTACACCAACATCAGTAACTCCTTCTTTTTGTGAAGTCCCCTGCTAAGATTCCTGGGCATCCTGGGTGGTATGACTGCCTACGTCCAGGGATCTTCCCTGTCGGTTGGCAGCATCTCAAATCATAAACTTCCCTTTTCCAGGTGAGGCAAGTGAGCTTCAGAGGGTTGCTTGCTCTGTGTCAGAGCTAGTAAAGGTTGAAACATTCCTTGATTGTGAAATCAATTAAATCATGTGCAGTGGGTCAAAGACAACTGGAAGGAACATTAGTAAAAATGACAGTGATTATACTTCCCGGAATGCATTCCTCATCAGCACAGATATGTTCCCAAGAGTGTTCAGACCAGCACTGTTTACAAAAGTGAAAAATGGGCAACAGTCATAATGTCCAACGCTAGGGGATCGGATGAAAGGAACGATGGAAAGTCATTCAAGTGGAGATTTAGGGTAATGCTCATTACAAGGTAAGAAAGAATAAAGCAGGAGAAGAGTTGGAGGAAGAAAAAAAGCAGGCTCTCCCCTTCTCTTTGCAAAAGTCTTTCTTGAAGAGATGCTTTTGTAGCTTTCTTAATATGTTCTACATTCTATTTTCTAAAATGAAAACATGTTCTTTCCATACCCTGCCCGTGTGCTAAGTCACTTCAGTCGTGTCCGACTCTTTGCAACCCCAAGGACTCGTAGCCCACCAGGCTCCCCTGTCCATGGGATTCTCCAGGCAAGATACTGGAGTGGGTTGCCATGCCCTCCTCCAGGGGATCCCTCCCAGGGGTTGGACCTGTGTCTCCTGCCTCACTGGTTGGGGGGGGGGTGTTCCCACTGGCGTCACCTGGGAAGCCCCTTACACATCCTATTCTATGGTTGTTTTCCCATCTAATCCTGTATGTTGGGCACTGTTAGTATCAGCCTCTTTAGACTGACCTTATTCTGTTCATGGCCACCTTGATTTCCATCTGTTCTTTCATTTCACATACACACTAGACGCCTATCACATGCCAGGAAATTTCACCAGGCTTAGTGAATGGAGAACAGGAATTTCCATCGCGATTCCTCAAGGGATAGATGGCTGTTCCCAAGTCTTTAGTCACTGACAACATGGTGCAGGAAACATCTTTCCATGTCCGTCTCACTCTGCTCTCTACCTGTGCTTGTGAATTAGGCGGGAAGGGTCCTAGAAATGGTCCCAGGTGGCTAAAGGATGTGTATACCTTATTTTCTGACAGATTTATTTTTCTTGGATAGCTTCAGTGTTAGAGCCCAATAAAGAAATAGAGATCTTGCTCTGTATAGGACAAGAGTGATGGGGGGAGGGGATTTGGAGACGGGAGGCTGCGTTATAAACTGGAGTTTGAGGAAAGAGGGAAAAGTCTGGAAGGTGCATGTGTGGAGCATCTGCTCTCTGCTCAGCACTGTCAGAGCTGGTTACACCCAGCCCACAGAGACAGGGGCTCCACGAGTATGCTTGATGTGGCTGAATGAGTGACGATGCAGAAGGCACCATCATCCCTGCTGCAGAGATGGGGAAACAGAAGCTGGTTTTCGACTTCCTTCATGCCCCATTGCCGCCCAGAGGTCAATCTGTGTCCCCCTGTGGGCAGCTGGGAGGGGGCGGGGGGGGGACCAGGGAGGACGGAGCGCTCACTCACAGGGCCGCCATCCGGTGACGGATGCCTGCAAGCAAGCGTTCGAAATGCAAGAGAGAAAAGCGGTGCAGATCTGAAGTCTCCAGAGACCGTCTTGGCTGCGTGGAGTGGCATTATCTGTCCCCGTTGTTCCAGAAAAACAAATCCACTTTCCTAAATTACACGCCTGCCTGTATTATAGGGATTACACATCCTCGCCCATCTGCTCGGCAGGCATCCATTGAGCCAGGCCTCCGGCCTCGCAGTATCAATTATGCTGACAAACTGCCTATGTTCACATGCCCCGTCTGGCTTTGCGCTCACCCACCTTTGCAGGCGGTGAGAAAGGCGCAGACAAATATTTACAGAGCGACAGTGGACTGGGCGTGGGCTTGCACGCGGGATGCACCCCACCCAGACTATCTGGACAAGGAAAGGGTTGGAAGGGGCCACCTACTGTCTGCAGGGGTTGGGGAGGGGGACTCATACATGGTCTCGGAGAGATATCCTGAAGTCTGAGTATNGCAGACAAATATTTACAGAGCGACAGTGGACTGGGCGTGGGCTTGCACGCGGGATGCACCCCACCCAGACTATCTGGACAAGGAAAGGGTTGGAAGGGGCCACCTACTGTCTGCAGGGGTTGGGGAGGGGGACTCATACATGGTCTCGGAGAGATACCCTGAAGTCTGAGTATCACCCGCTGCAAGGACTCAGGGCAGAGGGAAGAGACCACCCGGAACCCTTGTTCTGCCGCTTACCCAGCTGCGTAACCTTGGCCAAAACACCCATCATCTCCTAGGTTCTGCCTTGTGGCGCCCATCCTGTGGGTTCACACAGGTCGTCCGAGGGTGACTACGAGGCTTCGGTAGTTTCCTCACGTAAATGACATCCCCTCTGTGAAATTAGTCACAAATGCCAGCACTTAGTAGGTGCTCAGAAAAGCTAGTCATGGTCCTCTATTGAACCATACAGTCTTAGGAGAGTGGTCTGCACGTGGGATGTGTGTGAGATGCTAAGAATGAAAGAGAAGATGCTGTGGGTACAGGGAAAACTCAGGCACCTCAGGGTAACCCGTGTGACTCGGTGATTGGTGCTCCTTCTTGGCCCCATCCCTGCTCTCAGGTAAGTGAAAGCGAAGTCGCTCAGTCATGTCCGACTCTTTGTGACCCCATGGACTGTAGCCCAGCAGGCTCCTCCACCCATGGGATTTTCCAGGCAAGAATACTGGAGTGGGTTGCCATGTCCTTCTCCAGGGGATCTTCCCAACCCAGGGATCAAACTCGGGTCTCCCGCATTGTAGGTGGACGCTTTGCTGTCTGAGCCAGTAAGGCGCCTGCAATTCTCACCAGCTCCAGGGTCAGGACTGAGTGTGCATGTGTTATAGGTAAGGTCCAAGGTCAGCACCAGACTAGCCAGGAAGCCTGAGTTCCAGCATGGAAGTTAGCATGCAGGGTCGGCTGGAGCCAAGACCCCTCCTGTCTCCAGTATGAGCTGAGGGAGCACGTGGAGGTCAGGGCCCAGGGAAGGGAGAGCTGAAGGGGCTGGAGTCATGTGGCCGGGCATGATTCCTTGCTATCTTCTTTTTTTTAATCTTACTGATTTTTGACTGCACCGGGTTTTCACTGTGTGCGGGCTTTTCTCTAGTTACAGTGAGTAGGGGCTGCTCTCTAGTCGTGATGTGCCGGCTTCACGTTGCATTCTCTCATTGTGGGCCACAGGCCTTAGGGCATGAGGGCTCAGTAGTTTCCACTCCCAGGTTCCAGAGCACAGGCTCAATAGTTGTGGCGCTCGGACTTAGCTGCTCTGAGACGTGTGAGATCTTACTGGATCGGGGATCAAACCCACATCTCCTGCATTGCCAGGTGGACTCCTCAGCCCTGGGCCACCTGGGAAGCCTTTCCTTGCTGCCTTGAGTCAACCAAACGCAGGAGGCTGCTGAAATGGGGGAAGGAAGAAGTGGGGGTGGGCGACTTTAAGGGATGCTCAGATCTGGTTGGGGACAGAATGAGAGCAGTGCTTCCAACCTGGGAGGAAAGCTCTGTTACGAAAGACTCTCCTAAGGACAGGGCAGGCGCGCCGCGTCTAGCCGCAGGCCCATCAGAGCACCTCCGAGCCTGCAGCCCCCGGCCACCGAAGCCCAGCCCAGCTTCCTCCACCTATGGAGCTGTTGCCTTCCTGAAGAAGCTCCTTTCCTTTCTACTGAGCCAAGACGCCCTGACTGGGAGGCCCTTGGAAATGACCTTCGGATTGAAAGCCGATAGGATGAGGCCAAAGCAGCAGGGGGAGTTGCCGTGGGAAAGTGGAGGCCCCACGAATCAGAGGATGGATGCCGACTCCACGCTCAAGACGAGACGTGCCCCCTCTTTTCTACACACTTCAAGGCGCCCTTCTTTCTCTGGGTACAATGTCGTGAATGAGGCCAGGATTCCGGGCCAGGCAGCACATTCAGGCTTTGTGCTGGCCACAATGAGGGGTTTTCCGTGGGCCACGGGCCTCACAGCATGGGACTTCACGTGGCCAGAGAGACTTTGTTGGGGAAGAAGCAGGGAGTTTCTGGGACTTTCTCAGAAAACAGTTAAATACACAGCCTGTGCTCTTAGAGGAGGCCAGCCTGGCTGGGGCCCCTGGTAGCTTCCCAGAAGAACTGTGTTCTGGACATGGCCTGGGCAGCTGGTGAGCCCCGCAGAGGCTGGGCAGGGCCTGCGTGGGGCCGGACTGCGTGGGGCAAGAGAACCAAGCTGTGAAAGGAGGGTTACAATAAAGTCCTCCCAATTCCCTTTCAACTAAAAAACATGCTGTTCAGGATTGGCTATATTTTATGCAGATTCTAGCTCAAAATGAAAATGCAGGCTGCCTTGTTGGGGCTTCCCAGGTGGCGATAGCGGTAAAGAACCCAGCTGCCAATGCAGGAGATGTGAGAGCTGCAAGTTCAATCCCGGGGTTAGGAAGATCCCCTGGAGGAGGGCTTGGCATCCCACTCCAGTCGTCTTGTCTGGAGAATCCCCTGGACAGAGGAGCCTGGCGGGATACAGTCCTATAGGCCATGGTGCCACAAAGAGTCGGATGTGACCGACATGACTTGGCACACACCCATGCAGGGTACCTTGTTATCTATCAAGGAGCCGGCTTACAAGTTATGGAGACTGAGAAGTCTCACGAGCTACTGTCTGAAGCTGGATACCGATCCAGGCACCCCAGCCGTGCAACTCCTGTCCAAGAGCAGGAGGAGACCCAGAGCCCAGCTCAAGGGGTCGGCAGAGCGGACTCTCGCATCTTCTACCTTTTTGTTCTATCCCGACCTTGGTGGATTGGGTGATGCCCACCCACACTGGAGACGGCAATCTTAGTCCATGGATTCAAATGTCAGTATCTTCCAGAAACATCCTCCCAGACTTACCCAGAATTACGTTTAACTAGACAGCAGGCCATCTGCAGGTCCAGCCTGGCCGATACAGAAAATTCACCATCAAGAGGCCCTTCTGGCCGTGGGGTCCTGGTGTGTCTGCATGGGTCTCCTGTGTGAGGCTGGCCCAGCCACTGGTGCCACACTGGTGCCAGTCACCGCCACTCCTCTGGAGGCTTTACCTGATTCGGCTTATATGAAACCCTTCCACAGGCTGCGACAAGGACATGCATCCACCTTGCGCTGGAAGACCTTAGACAGATGCCTTGCACACTCGAGCCTCATCTTCCTTCTCACCCGTGTGATGGAGGCGCTGACAGTAATCAGTCATGGGGGTCACGTGCACGAGTGGCGGGACCTCTCTGGGTCTGCTTCCTCACCTTGAGAACATTCTTTGTTGTTAGGACCATTAAATCTCTCAACACCTGTAAAATATCTGGCACATACTGCAACTCTTGTTTTAATAATTACCATAAGTAAGAGCATCTCCCCAGGTGCGTGGGGAAGAACAGCAAGGGCCCAGGGTCTGAAGCGATTCTGAGTCAGGCAGGGCAGAGGCGTGGTTCCAACGCTTGATCTGAGGCAGGATCAGAGAGTTGTTGAAGTTCACGGGGGCCACGCAGCTTGCAGGATCCCAGCCAGTCTCTCTGGATCCCCAGACTGGCCTCCAGCCCTGCACAGAGCTGAGGTGCTGGACAGGAAACTGAGGCAGAAATTCAGTTTCGAAAGCAGATGGCGAGTGTAGACCCTGGCTAGGGATGCAGATGCCCAAGGCTCTCCCAGCCCCACCACAGGGAGCATCGGATGTTAAGCACAAGGGGCTAAATAGCTTCTGGACCCCTTCCTGCTGAGACTGTGTTTATCTGTCCATCCATGTTCCCTGTCAGGCCTGGCTTAGAGGAATATCTCTCTGTCTTTTATGAGGTGTAAATACACGTTTCTTGGAAAAAGGAGGAGGAGGGAGGGAAGAAGGAAGAAGAACAGGGGGGAGAGGAAGGTGAGGAAGAAGGGGAGGGAAGAGGAGAGCGAAGGGGAGCAAGGAGAGGGGAAGTGGGAGGAGGGAGAGCAGGAGGAGGGAGGGAGAGGAGGGAGGAGGGAACAAGAGGAAGGAGGAGAGAAGGGGAGGAAGAGGGAGGAGGGAGAGGAGGCAGGGAGAGGAGGAAGGGCCGAGGGAGGGAGGGAAGGAGGGAGAGNTAGGAGCTGTGTAGGTCGCTGTTCTGGGGAAGACGCTGGCCTGGGCGCCACATCTGATGATGCAGGGTTGCAGGTGGTCATTAACCTTCCGCAGAAGCCAGGCTGGTGGGGACATCAAACACGAGAGGCAGTGGAGCATTTCCGGGAGGGCCACACCTAGTTCCCACGCCAGCCTGACAGCCGCCCTGCCCAAGTCCAGGGACGTCTGCCCCGTCAGCTCGCCAGGCTCCTCCCGAGACCTGGCTCTGCTTCTGCATAAGCCTGGTACCTTCTCCCCGCAGGGCAAAGTCCACAGCATCCCACAGCCGTCCTCTCCAGTCCTGGGGCTGGGAACAGGCATCGCGGACCTTTCCCCTGCCCCAGACTTCTTTGGGAAGGTGCTGTCTTTGAGGAAAGTGACCAGTCGTTTGGTGACACTGTTACTGACCCACTGTCTCTAAGAAACTCTCTTTCTCCTCCGTTGGAGCCCAGGGCACTGTCCGGTGGATGAGAACTCAGTGCTATACTTTCACGTCAGCACCTGGGGAGACTGAGTAAGCTCTCTGCCCCTCGGTGAGCCTCAGAGTCCATACGCAGAAAACGAAAGAGCCAGAAGCTCTTATCCAGCACGTTCATCTCATGATGAAAGCCCTAGATCATATGGAAAAACGTTGGCCTGGGCTCTTTTGTTGGGTTCCCAAGGGGAGAACTCGAGCCATGGGAAGAGACAGGCATCTATTCGGGAGAAAGCAGGTTCAAACACATGGACAAGGAAGCATCTGGACAAAGGAGCACACAGGCGAGGCACGAATCCTGGCAAATCTTTATTTGAATCATAGCATTCTTGATTCCCTAACCTTGTAGTGGAGGGCCACTTCCTTAACAAGTGCAAACCTGAGGTTCAGGCCCGGAAAATGCAGACACAATCAATTACCATGCTAATCACCCACCCACCCTTTGAAAGGCAGCGCCTGAAGGGGTGAAGCTGCTGAGCTCAGAGTTCAGAGCTGCCTCCTGATACAGTGAACTGCCTGGAGGAAGCCCGTGAGCACGGAGAAGGGAAGAGGGGAGGAGGTGATGGGCCCTGCTTAAGGGGGCTTTTGGGCTCCCTCCTGTCACTTAGGGACCAGTCCAGCCTGGGACTGTTTCCACAAGCTGGCCCCCAGAGTGGAGCTCTTCCTTGAGCTTCACCGGAAGTCAAACCAGTGCAGGGGGAACAGGTGGGCCGGGAGAGGGCGCAGCAGGGAAGAGGTCCATCCAAAAGACAGCAGCAAAGGGGGTAAAAGGGAGTGAGTGCTGGACAAGGGGCCAATACCTCTGCCTGGGCTGATTCCCGACAGGAGCGCGCCCCCTCGTGGACGGCACGGGTAATGGCCCGGCCCCGCGCTCGGACCCGTTCTGGTCTGTCTGGGCCTGACTGCCCGGTGCTCTCTTAAATACCAAAGCACATTCACTATTAGGATGAGCCGGGAAAGATACAAGCCACCAGAACGAACTGTGGAGGGAAGGAGGTTAATCTGCTATATTCGGAAGACCCAGATGTACTCCCACCCCGAGGGTTTTGGAGTGGACTCTTCCCAGAAATCTACTCTCTGTTCCCAGGACTCCTCAATCCCTCCACTGCTCACAAGGGCAACCTGCCTTCTCCCATCCTGGGCTCTGACTTCTGATGTCAAAGACTGAGTCATGCTCAGGCCCAAAGCTGCAGACCTAGTGAACGGCTCTCTCCCTGCTGCATGGTAGGCACTGTGACTCCTGATGGTGGGCACGTTGTTTTAACAAGATGAGGCCGGCAGTGAATTGGCGCCCTTAGGGACTGGCTGGAACTTTCCTTCTGAACTTTCCTACCACTGCCTGGTCTCCATGGTGCTCAAGACTCTGTGCTCCTGCTGGCACCCACCCCCTTCAGGGCCAGTTTCTGCTCATGGTCCATGCTGAAGGAGGAGTGCCCACCACAACCCCCACCACGCTCTCTGGTCAGGACAGACATGTGGACTGGTTGTGGCCAGTTCAGGATGCCCCAATGGTCCAGGCAGCTGATCTTGGCAATATCCAGCCAGTTAGCTTCTCTGTCTCAAGAGCCCAGCAGGGACTAAGCAATGTTCTGCCAGTACCAATTCCAAAGAGCCACGGTGGGGAGGCTTGCATGAGGGTTGGGAGATGGACTTGGTTATATTTTCAGTTTGTGATGATTAGCTTTGCATCAGCGTGGCTGGACCATAGTGCCCAGATATGTGGACAAACACTCTGAGTGTTT
>SJYA01002028.1:552671-799302 GCA_006410615.1 Neotragus moschatus
GGAGGGAAGGAGGTTAATCTGCTATATTCGGAAGACCCAGACGTACTCCCACCCCGAGGGTTTTGGAGTGGACTCTTCCCAGAAATCTACTCTCTGTTCCCAGGACTCCTCAATCCCTCCACTGCTCACAAGGGCAACCTGCCTTCTCCCATCCTGGGCTCTGACTTCTGATGTCAAAGACTGAGTCATGCTCAGGCCCAAAGCTGCAGACCTAGTGAACGGCTCTCTCCCTGCTGCATGGTAGGCACTGTGACTCCTGATGGTGGGCACGTTGTTTTAACAAGATGAGGCCGGCAGTGAATTGGCGCCCTTAGGGACTGGCTGGAACTTTCCTTCTGAACTTTCCTACCACTGCCTGGTCTCCATGGTGCTCAAGACTCTGTGCTCCTGCTGGCACCCACCCCCTTCAGGGCCAGTTTCTGCTCATGGTCCATGCTGAAGGAGGAGTGCCCACCACAACCCCCACCACGCTCTCTGGTCAGGACAGACATGTGGACTGGTTGTGGCCAGTTCAGGATGCCCCAATGGTCCAGGCAGCTGATCTTGGCAATATCCAGCCAGTTAGCTTCTCTGTCTCAAGAGCCCAGCAGGGACTAAGCAATGTTCTGCCAGTACCAATTCCAAAGAGCCACGGTGGGGAGGCTTGCATGAGGGTTGGGAGATGGACTTGGTTATATTTTCAGTTTGTGATGATTAGCTTTGCATCAGCGTGGCTGGACCATAGTGCCCAGATATGTGGACAAACACTCTGAGTGTTTATGCGAGGCTATTTGGGGATGTTTTACATTACATTTAAACTGGTGGAAATTTGAGGGAGCAGACTGCCGTCCCACGTGTGGGTGGGCCTCGTCTAATCAGTTGAAGGCATGACTAGCCCAAAAGCCTGATCTCCTCCAAGCAAGAGGGAATTCTGCAGCAGACAGCCTTTGGACTTGAGTGGCAACAGCAGCTCTTCCTGCATCTCCAGCCTGCCAGCCCACAGTGCAGATTTTGGACTTGCCAGTCTCTGTAATTACGTGAACCAGTTCTCACAGTTGCATGAGTTAGAAGAAGCAGAGTGGTGATATAGGGTAGGTCAGGACAGGTTGGCTGGGGAATGATGTTAACACAGGACCCGGGATGTCTGCAGTCACTCCACTTCATAGAGTGTTTTTCTGTAGGAAAATAACTTGCTCCTTGTACAGCACAGCAAACCTGAGGATAATTCACTGGAGTCAGTGAGAGAATGAAAGGAGGCCAGGAAGCCCATGTGGAAGGTTTTCTGTGTGACCAACACAGTGTGAGACCCCGGTCACAAAAGCTGCCCCAGTTCTCTCAGAAACCAGTTCTATGTTATTGTATGAAATTCAATGGTTTCTTATTTATATTTATTTTTAAGTCTGCTTCAAGAAGGCATTATTGAATTTATATTTATGAGCAAATTTTATAAATTATATATTTACAAGTTATAAATCTGTACCTTATAAATATATGTATTTTAATTTATGACAAAAATAAATTGATAGATTCCTATTTATAAATAAATTCCAGAAGAAACCCAGGAATCTGCAGAGCCTCAAGGAAGATGTTTGCTTTCAGTTTTCTCATATGTGTACACTTTTATTTTTTCTCTTCCTACAAAACAGATGCCATAGAAAATATGTCTATGCATATTTAGTAGAAAACTAGTCTACTAAAATGTTTAAAATAAAAATCTTCCCAAATATTAAGTTTGCAAATATTCACTATGAACAATTTGGAGTATTTTTAATCTAGACTTTTTTTTTTCATTAAGAAAAAGCTATTTTGAACGTTATTGAGAATATGCAGGAAGTGAACTATATCATGGTTTGATTCTTAATACAAACATGTCCTAAATATTATTTCAAGTGCTTATTAAAAAGTCCCACTTGATATCAATATTATTTAGGGTATAAATTATATAATCATCTTAGTAAATCATCCTCCATTTTGGTTGGTTTCCAATATTATGGAAAAATATCACAAACATTACATTATTTGACTGCTTTCCCCTGCATTTAAGGCTTAAACCAAAGGAGAAGGCTCTTTTTCCTATGGAGCTTGGAGGCAGGCAGTGTCTGAGTGAGTCCTGTGGCTTCATGGCCCAGGGTCCCTTAGCTGCTTTCTCTGCCTTTCTCTCATCCTTGTCATTGGATAAAAACCAGCATCAAGGCCCTGTTTAGCTCTCTAAGGCCAGGCAACTGCTAACTTGCTAATGTCACAAGAGGAGCTCTGTCGTGCAGTTTGGATGTCCGACAGTGCCCTTTAAATGTCACTTCACTGAGATTTCCTTTGTCATTACTTTAATAGTTCCCTTCCTTTCTTGCTCCATAAAAAGTGAGCATTAACTTTGACTTCAAACCTTTAAGACAACCATCTTATTAAGCCAATTTGAAAGGATGATTCAGCAGGGTCTATAAATCTGAGGCTCTGATAACCCTTGATAACTTCATCTTGCCCCAAACCCCTGGACATGTGGCTTCAATGTGTTCTCAACACCTGCTGGGCACTGGGTGCTAGTCTAGGCTCTGGGGGCACCCAGAGGACCAGCTGTGGTTTCTTTTATCAAAAACTCAGTGAACAGAAGTGTCAGAAAAGAATGCTGTTAGTAAGAGGTAGGGGGAAATTGTCAAAGCAGTACCCCANCCCTGGACATGTGGCTTCAATGTGTTCTCAACACCTGCTGGGCACTGGGTGCTAGTCTAGGCTCTGGGGGCACCCAGAGGACCAGCTGTGGTTTCTTTTATCAAAAACTCAGTGAACAGAAGTGTCAGAAAAGAATGCTGTTAGTAAGAGGTAGGGGGAAATTGTCAAAGCAGTACCCCAAACTTCCACGCGAAGAACTCAAAATCTCAGAGCACACTGAATATGAAGCCAATTTTAAAAATGAAATAAGAGGAACAACCAACAGCTACAAAAAGGGCCAATGGAGGGGGGAGGCAATCACGAAGTCTCAGCAAGTGAGGGGTGGGGCCCCACGCACCTTGGGGCTGGAGAGGGGGTCACTTCTTCCCCCAGGACCCCCTCGGCAGCCTGAGGGGAAACAGAGCTGTTCTGGGAGGGAGACGGGCTCGGGGCGGGGGACGTGGGGAGACAGGACCATGCCAAGGTCAGCATCCTGCTGAGGCCAGCATCTCAGCGTCCTGAGACTCCAAGCCCTCTCGGTGATCAAGGGAGTGCCTCATCTTGGCAGCTCTGCTAGTTAGAAACTGTGCCTCCTTGGGCACAGCATTAGCCTCTCTACTTTGTTTCATCCCCCGTACAGTCGGGGCTGGGGAGGGGAGGGTGATAGCAATGCCTGGGCTGCCTGAGTATCCTGAGGACTGACCAGGGTGACGCGGGCTGTGGGCTGACGTGGAGCCAGCACCCCATCCCGGGGATAGTGGGCTGAGGCAGGAGAGCTGGTGGCCGAGGCCCCGCCATGCAGATCCCTCCTCCTGCCCACCTCTCTGGTCCTCCTGGGCTTTCTCTCCCGACCCGGTCCCTCCTGGATGCCAGGGCTGCCCACATGCTGAGCCCAGGCTGCCTTCTGAGCTTGAGCCACACAAGGAGGACGTGTCCAAAATATGTAAGCTGGCAGCAAGCAAAGAGCCAAGTGTTCCCTGGGCCAAGCCCAGAGACCAGTGATCACCGCTTGACGGCCAGCTGAACCCAGGGACGAGCTCCAGGCGACACCATCTCACTCCCAGGGAGTGCTCCCTCTCAGAGTGTCTTTCTGTGTCTTTATCTTTCTGTCTCTGTACTTCTGTCTGTGTCTCTATCCATCTCTCTCTTCAGCTCTCTGTGTCTCTTCGTCTTTCTGTCCCTCCCAGTCTCTCTCTGTGTCTCTGTCCATCTGTGTCCGTCCCCTCTCTCTGTGTCTCTCTTTCTGTCTCTATAACTCTGTCTCTCTGTGTCCATCTCTCTCTCTGTCTGTCTCCCTCTCGGGTGGAAAGCTGACAGCATCAGCTAAACCACTTTCAGCTGNACTCTTGAGAGTCCCTTGGACTGCAAGGAGATCCAACCAGTCCATTCTGAAGGAGATCAGCCCTGGAAAAGGTTAGACTTTATTTTATCACCAAGACTAAGTTTTTATTCCCTGGAATTGTTCATGGGCTTTGCGGTGACACAGGGTGGGAGGAGGTGGGGAAAGCTCTGTTCTGGGTGCTTTCAGACACCTCCAGATCTCTTCTGTGCAGGCTTCTTCTTGTGGTCAAGTCAGAGTCAGTTCAGGGCACTTGACCACCACATACCTCTTAAAGTCCAGCTGCAAACATCTCTGTCAAATTCCAGGTGCTTTTGAAACAAAGACAGAGATAAATAGAGGCAAGGCTCCTTCAGCTCTCAGGGGCCAGGAGGGTGACAGCTACAGCTGTGATTCTCAAAAAAAGCAGCAGTTGCTCTGATAACAAGGATGGGGGACGAGTGCACGTTTTTGCCCTTTCAACAAAGTTCTTGTTCACGATTGCCCAACAATTTTGTTTGTCTAGATCCATCATGAGCAGAGTGGCCTTGTCTAATGTGGCTATTCTGTGAAATGTTTGGGTTCAGCAGGAAAGCGCAAGGCCTGCCTGAGGCCAGGGGCTGCCTGCCTGGTTCTCAGCTCTGAGGTCACAGCTGAGTGGCTAGTTTGGTGGCTTCAATAGACAGCTGGGGAAGAGGAAGCACAGGCATAGACTCGGCAGGGAGGGAGCATGAATATCGGGGAAACACAGGGGCTCAACGGTGTGAAGCAGGAGTGAGCTTGGGCTCTAAAATTAGAGCCTAGATCCCTTGGACTTAAGGGCAAAATGTCATTTATTTCTAAGCTTCATTCCCAGGGAGTGGGTAATAGTAACTTTGTGGAGATGTTTGTGAAAACAGAGGACTTGCTGTCTGGCACCTGTGGGCAAAGTACACAGGGATGCTCCTTCTAATGATATTCAGGGAGTGGCACCATTTTCAGCTGGACAGATTAGACAGATGACCCACAGTGGGTGGACACCCCTTAACAGGGTGTTGCTTGGTGAGCAGAGCATAGGCAGAGCACAGGCAGGATTTCAGTGGCCACAGGCTCAGGCTGGGGGAACTTTGTGTCGAGCATAGACCAGGAGCTGGGTTCCTCCCAGGGGTTCTGGGGGAGAATCTGTCCTTTGCCTTTTCCAGATCCTGGAGGCTCCTGCTCTCTTTGGCTCATGAGCCTCTTCCTACATCTTCAAGTCCAGCTACAGTCTCGTCTCTTTTGTGTTCTCATGATTCTCTCTGGCTATAACTAGGAGATGTTCCCTGGTACTAAAGATCCATGTGATGAAACTGGGCCCACCTGGGTACTCCAGGATAATACCCCCACCTCCATCTCAAGGTCCTTAGCTATCATCACATGGGCAAAGTCTCTTTGTCTATGTAAGGGCATCTATTCAAGATTTTGGTTATGAAATCATGGACATCTTTGGAGGACTATTACCATGCCTCCTCCAGTGACCTCCAGCCAATAACTAAGAAGAAACTGAGGTCCTCAGACTAACAGTCCATAAGAAACTGCATGCTGCCAGCAGCCACATGGGCCAGGAGCAGAGCCTTCCCCAGACCAGCCTCAATCCAGTCCCAAAGGAGACCTTGGTTGAAGCTAAGGGTGCCTGGACTCCTGACCCACATGAATGGAGATAGCACATGTGTGTTGCTTGAAGCACCTGACATTGTGGTAATGTTATTCTACAGCAATGGTTAACTAATACATTATACAAAAGTCTAAATGGCTTTGGTCTTGCCTGTTTTCCAGACCCATCTGCCATCATCCTCTCCTCAACCAATGCATATTAACATTCACAGAAACATACACAAAAAACCACCTACAGTAAATACACATTTTCAGTTCTTTACACAAAACATATGGTCTCATGCTTCTGTGCTATGACATTAAAAGATTTCCCAAATGAAAATAAGCAAAGGCTATTTACTTTGAACTTGCTTTAACAAGGGAGTCAACCACCATCTCTTACGTTTGGCAGAGAATCAAGGCAGAGAAGTGGGAAAGCTTTATTGTGGAGGAAACACAAAAGTTCAGATGTCCCCTGATTGGAGGCTGTTGGCCTGGAGAAGCTGGAAGTGGACTAACTACCTCCAGTGGGGTGTCCTATGTGACAGTTTAGGGTGACCATTGTTTTATTCCATTGGGCCCTAAGCTGGAAATGGGGGCAAAAATTAGGGAAGCTGTTAGTTATTAAACAAGACCTGGCCATATGAGGCTGATTGTTATAGGGGTTTATTGTTTGGCTTCCTGAGTTGGTTGCTAAAGATAGTAGTTTGATCTGCTGTGGGTTGTGGGTTGGTTTCCTTTTTGTTGTTGCTGCTCAGTCGTGTCTGACTCTTTTGTGACCCCATGGACTGTAGCCTGCCAGGCTCCTCTATGGGATTTCCTAGGCAAGAAAACCAGAGTCAATTGCCATTTCCTTCTGCAGGGGATCTTCCCCAACCCAGGGACTGAACCCGTATCTTCTGCATCACAGGCGGATTGTTTACCACTGAGTTGCCTGGGGAGCCCTTGAGTTGGCTTTCTGGGTTGCCTATAGATCGATGTTACTATATATAGTTACTATGTGTATGTGTGTTTCCTTTTCTATATTGAGTCTCACAGCACTTTTTCATGTGTAGTTCTCTCTACTCAGAGTTCTCATCCCTACTCAACTGCCAAACATACATTCAACCTTCAGAACTCTGCTTCAGAGCAATGACTTCTGTGAGGCCTGCTATGACCACCCTGCCTTTTGTAATCTCTTTGGTAACATGTCCACATCAAGACTAAATACCGTACACTGCATTATTTTATAGGTGTATGTTTTTCTCCCCAATTTGATCATGAGCTCTGTTTCTCCAGTGTCCAACCCACGGCCTAGTAACTAAGTGCTCAGTAAATGTCTGCTGAGTAGATATAAAAGATAGCTAGGGCCAATAACAAAGTAAATATTCCTGTATTCTCCCTCCAACCCAAGGGTTTCATTTTTACCTTAACCCGAAGCCATGGGTTGGGTTTCCAGTCTTGGAATTGGAAGGCGTCTAGCTCATCTTAGGAAAGAGAAGAGGAATGATGGTGAATCTTGCCCAGACTCCCACACAGGGAAGAGTCTAGACAAGAACCCAGAGGCAAGAAAGACCCCAAGGCAGGCAAGAAAGACCCCAAGGCCTGGGTGCTTTCTGGTTTTCCATTCATTCTGGAGACCTAGGGATGCTGGAGAGCTAGAACCAGAGTGCAGGGGGTGGGGGCCTCTGTCTCAGTGAATAAAACAGATGCTGGCACACAGAGGCTGTTGTTTATATACAAGAATGTATTCGTGAATAATGGAAAACCACTCATCACCTAGCAACTACTGTGATTCACACTTTCCAAGGAATTAATAGCATAATCCAGGAAGGCACTAGACAAAAAGCTGGCACTGCAGAATCATGTGAGTGTACCACTTTCTCTGGCCATCCTCTCATTAGCCTTATGTTATGAAAACACAGACAGTTATAAATATTCAAACTCATGGTGGTGGTGATGGAGCTCAGTCGTGTCTGACTCATTGCAACCCCATGGATTGTATGTATAAATGTGTTGTCATGTAAGGAACTCAATAGGAAACGCATGCCCACAGCTGTTATTTCTTTGACTTCTTTGGTCCTTAACCCAGGTGAGTGGGCATGCTCAGAATTTTCCTTTCTTTTTGATCAATTCAAGTCCCTGTATGGTTAATTAAAAGCAATGGCATCATCTCTGCTGTGATGGAACAGTCCCTTCTCAAC
The DNA here is from genome assembly GCA_006410615.1 of Neotragus moschatus. Lineage (NCBI taxonomy): Eukaryota > Metazoa > Chordata > Mammalia > Artiodactyla > Bovidae > Neotragus > Neotragus moschatus. The sequence continues at coordinate 560,409 of SJYA01002028.1, forward strand.
AGTCCAACTTGCTAATTAGCAAGGGGAAGAGGGATTTGTCTGTTTTCAAGTTGTCTATTCTACAACCAGTAGAATTCAGAGGAGGTGCACCAAGGAAAATCCAACAGACAAAATTTTGTTTGGAAAACTCGGAATTTTTGAGCTGTAACTTGGATTTCTTCAGATTTGGGCCTCTTGCATTATTATTGTTGCTGCTAAGTAATAATTAATAACTGAATAAGAGTTATGTTAGCAATAATAGTAGTAGTGTTAATAGTAGGTAGCATTTTGGAATGTTTACACCATCATTGCACCAGGAGGGTTCATACAGCACTAGGGTTTTCTGTGGAAAATGCTTCCAGTGTGTCAGAGATGTATTGAAAAACTGAATATTCTGGTACTTCCTTGGAGATTTAGAATAGTCACTAGAAAGATCCCTTTAGGAGTCATAAAATTTAAAAGAATAGTTTCTTCTTAGAAACGTTGAATCATGTTTGATAATGTATCAGTTTATATGTGGACTATCTGTTAGCATCATGGAGCTGATATTTCATGGAATAGACTTTGATATTTTAAGCACTAAAAACAATTAACTAATCATTCCAGATAAGAAAAATGAGACCCAGTGGGTGAGGTGATATGTCAAAAGCCAACAAGTAAATTCCATCCCTGTAAACTGCACTTCTATCTGTCTGACCCCAAAGTCCATACTCCCTCGAACTTCACACTGCATACTGTCTATAGCAGCAGTAATTACAATAGCCAAGACGTAGAAGCTATCTAAATGTCCATCGACAGATGAATGGATAAAGGAGATGTGGCACATATATATTTGTTGGGATATTACTCGGCCATTAAAAAGAATGAACCAATACCATTTGCAGCCACATGAGTGGACCTGGAGATTATCATACTAATAAGTCACATACTAAGTAAGTGACTTACTTCACTTAGTAAGTCAGATAGAGGAAGACAAATATAATATCATTTACATATGGAATCTAAAGGAAATGATTTGTTGTTGTTCAGTTTCTAAGTCATGTCTAACTCTTTTCAACCCCCTGGTAATACAAATAAACTTATATATAAAACAGAAATGGACCCAGAGGTGTAGAAAACACATTTATGGTTACCAGAGGGGAAAGGGGAAGGGGATAAAAAATTAAGCCTTGTCTTTCATGAAATTTGTACATGTTGTATAGTGACATTAATGGGTGGAAACTTGTGAATATGAGAGGCATAATCAGATAAAAAGAAGAGAGATACATAAGGCTTCTTGTAGTAAAAATGGGAATATTCTGTCTTTTCCTTACCCCAGACCAGGCTGTTTATTTAATTAAACATGGATTTCTTCCAAAATGAAATATTTGAAGACAAAATAGTTAAGGGTGTTCGTTGCTGGAAATACGCCCAGATCTGGTTGAAAGCAGCTCAGAACAAGGGTGAAAATAGGGAAGACGGGAGCAGTGGTGGCTCGGGGAGAAGCACACAGGCAGGCAATTTCCTGCTCTGATGTTTTCACAAAGGCCCACTCCCAAACGGGGATGCCGACTTTGAACATTGCATGTTGTCATTTTCTACAGGGAACTTGAAGCTAATAGTGATTGTGGGCTTGTTAAGATCGTGAACCTCAGGCGTGTTCAATCCATTTCTGCTTTCACTCAGCAGATGCTCAGTATTTACTAACAGAAGTCAGGTTTCATTGGAGAAGAACCTCTCAGCCAGCCTTCCTGTGACGTCTATGCTGGTGTCCATATTTTACAAACGGGGAAGCCAAGGCTCAGAGAAGTTAACCAGCTTCCTGGTGAGGCAGCTTGTAGTTTCCAAATGTGGGTCATAACAAAAGTCCATGTGCTCTCTAGACCACGTGACCCACGGCTCCCCAGGCAGGAGGAGTGTCCATCCCCTCCCCTGGAAACCAGGTGGATCTCGGTGACTGCCTGGGCCACGACAGTGAGGCAGTAATAATAACCATCCCGTGTGACTTTCGTGGAAGGAAATAGTTTTTCCCTAACTCTTTCTGGAGACATTCATTCTTGGAGCTCAGCCACCATGCCTTGAGGAAGCCCAGGCTACACGGAGAGCCCACAGGCAGGTGCTGTGGCCGATAACCAACCCCAGCCAGCAGATACAGGAGCGAGGGGGCCTCCAGACAGACTCCACCTCAGCCACATCTGGCTGCAGTGGGGTGGCTGCCTCCCAGTGAGAGCCTTTAACCAAGTCCAGTCAGCCCCAGACCAACAGAAGCCATAGCACTATGGGTCGTAGTAGCAGTAATGATAAACTTGGGTTTTTTTTTAATTGCATTAAAGCAGTTGGGGGGCTTCCCTGGTAGCTCAGACAGTAAAGAATCTGCCTGCAATGCAGGAGACCCAGGTTTGATCCCTGGGTTGGGAAGATCCCCTGGAGGAGGGCATGACAACCCACTCCAGTATTCTTGCCTGGAGAATCCCATGGACAGAGGAGCCTGGAGGGCTACAGTCCACAGGGTCACACAGAGCTGCACATGACTGAGTGACTGGCACTACTACCCTGAAGCAGCTGGGAGACTGGAGTGGGGAAAGGTGGGGTCCGGGGCAGGGAGAGCAGTCCGGTGGACAGTGTAGGTGAGAGCCGGTGGGCAACACGCCGGGGCAGTGATGGTGCCGGGAGAGGAGACCGCACGGCCAGCGGGGGTGCAGGAGAGCTGGCGGGGGAGAGGGTCCATCGGGGAGGATGGGTGGGCGGTGCTGAGCTGAGACAGGACACGTTGGGGTGGTCAGCTAGGAAGCAGAGAGACAGGACAGGTGCCACAGGGAGCCCCAGCCTCAAGGGAGCAAGAAAGGTTCTTGCAACAAGAACAATAACAATCCCCATTCAAAAAAAAAAAGTTAATGACAGGCCAAGAAAAGATTTTTTCCCCAACTTCCGAAACAGACACATGATTAATATCAGTAATAAAAGGTAAAATTCCTGAAATAAAATATAAAAGACACTAAACGGAGTACAAATATGAGCTGAGGCTATAAATAGGGCTACTGACAGATGGAGAAGTCAAAATTACTAACGTGTTTAGTGAAAACATGGAGACTCCGTAATTTAAAAATGCTAATGGAAAGAAAGGTACAACTTTTTATCCTGACAACAACGGCAAGGGGGTACGATGGGGTGTGTGGGAGGGGGAGTGGGGAAAGGGACACCGACGGCCTCTCAGGGTGGAAAGGCTGTCGGCATCCGCAGAAATAAGAAGGCACGTGGCCGGCTATCCCTTTGCGGTAGCAGGTGTCGGAAGGTGCCCAGTCGCCCATCAATGGCAGAAGAGACAGGCGAGCTGCGTAAATGCACTGTGGACACGGAGCAGTCAGAAGCGGCAGACCAGAGGAACACCCCACTTTTAAGACAGGCTACATCTTAAAAGTGCTGAGTGAAATGTCAGCAAGAGATCGCTAATACACATTAGAAATACGTACGCAGAAGACGACTTGCCACATTTCCCGAAGATACCCACATCTCCAGGGAATGACAGCAAGCACACAGCAGTTACTCACTGGGAGACAAGGGGTATAACTGAGGAAGGAGCAGAGGAGGACCCAGACACGGTGAGAGATGCAGACAGGAGAGAGAAGAAGGGGAGGAGGGGGAGGAGAGAGGCGAGAATGAGCCTGAACGTTGGACGCGGATGCTGGCGAGCCGGGGCTGAGGGATACAGCCGGTCCCTTTCTCTGCACGTGAGGTTTCTGCACCCTCCAGGGCGGGGGCCGAGAGACGGTCCAGCGGAGGAGACGGTGAGGAAGTTGAGTTTGGCGTGGGCCTGGGCCCTGCGGCCGTTGAAATTCAGGAAGCACGTGCAGAGATGCCAGCAGAGGTCGTGAGAGGGGAGAATCTGGAGAGAGCCCAACACAGCCCAGGAAGGGTCCCCAAGGGAGGGAGACATCCCTAGGGGGGCTCATAGGGTAAGCTGGCCCATCTGGGGGCTGAGAGCACCAGTCGCCAGTGGGCCGGAAACAGAAAAACTGAGGGGCTGCAGGGTGAAGGCGCTGGGGAGGGGGACGAAGAGTGACTGGTGGGTCAAGCGTCTCTGGGGGTGCTGAGTGAGCAGCGTTGGAGCATAGAACCCCTCGAGGAAAGGGCAGACACCACCTCCTGCATCTGTCCAGGATTTGTTGCTCTTATTAATAGCATTAATCAGTGCTCTGGGTCTGGGGGGTGTGGGTAGGGGCTGTGGAGAGCCGCAGAGGAGCCGCAGTGGAGCACCAAGCAGTCCCTCTGCCCCTTCTGCCCTTGTCGAGGTGTGTGGGTCATCGTTCAAGCCACTTCTCGTCTCTGGATCCCAGTTCTGTGGGGATGAAACACTGACCATCCTTCCGTGCACCGTCCTCCTACGGCTTCTATCAGATGGCACACGTGGAAGTCCTTTCAGACGTCATGCTGCTCTGAGCATAATCACTCTGACAACCACTGCTCTACTTTCTGTCTGTGGATTTTCCCTTCCTAGACATTTCATACAAATGGAAGCAAACGCGATCTGTTCTTTGTGGCTGGCTTCTTTCACTTGGTGCAGGTTTTTTTTTTTTTTCTTTTCAGTCCTTTGTTAATTTATCCTCAAATCTCTCTCAAGTGTTTACTGCTATGTCCAGGATGGGCTGTTTGGAAGAAAGCCAGTTGTCTTGGTCTCTGATCACTTGGGGGAATTGGACCACAGGTATTTCAGAATCGATGGATGCCTCAGAATGTCATCCACGCCCGTCAACCTAGAGACGAGGATGCAGAAAGGCTGAGTGACTTCCCCAAAGTCTCAGAGTGGCGGCAGAGGGGTGGGGGAGGTGGGCAGAGGCAGAGTGGGGACCAGCCCTCCTGACTCCCCCAGCATCCCTGCTGCTCCCTGCAAGCCACACAATCAGAGTGGCTGGGGTCTTCTCACTGCAGGTCTTCTGCAGTTTTCCCCAACATTTAATTCTCACAAAGAGCTGCAGTATAGTTTATCTGGGGGAGCAAGCAAAGATGGTGTGGAATAATGGAAAATAACTGAACTCAGGGCCAGGATGAGCATTTTATTCCTGTCATTGCTCCAACTCACTGTGCAGAAAAGTTCCCTTCCCTCTCTGGCCTCAGGAAAGCACAAAATTCTCTCTAAGATCCTTTCCATCTCTGAGCTTCAGCAGCTTAGGTTTCAGTTCAGCAAAGAACCTGTTCTCCATCTCACAAAATGTCTTGCTCTTTATGCGTCTGACAGTGCCATGGGAGCTAAATGATACCATTGCCCGGCCTCATTTACACTGAGAAGCCAACGGGATGTCCACCGAGCTTCAGGGAGAGGAAACGGGTCTTGGGCTGCTTGTCTTGAAGACAACTGGAGCCCCCTGAATGGGGCCTGGCCCCACCTCTGAGGCTTCCTCCCATCCATGGAGACACAGGACCCCCTGAATGGGGCCTGGCCTCACCTCTGAGGCTTCCTCCAGTCCATGGAGACACGGGACCCCCTGAATGGGGCCTGGCCCCACCTCTGAGGCTTCCTCCAGTTCATGGATACACAGGACCTCCTGAATGGGGCCTGGCCCCACCTCTGAGGCTTCCTCCCATCTGTGGAGACATGGGACCCCCTGAATGGGGCCTGGCCCCACCTCTGAGGCTTCCTCCAGTCCGTGGAGACACGGGACCCCCTGAATGGGGCCTGGCCCCACCCCGGGTTCCCTTCAGCCCATGGGGAAGCACGGGCAGCAGATCCCAGGGCCCTCTCCTCTGCTTGGTAAGACTTTTGATGTCAGAAATGTGCATGGCTCCTCTGCCTTTGGCGTTGCCCCCTGTGGGTCTCCCAGACAGGCCCCTCTTCGTGGTGTAGGATGTGGAATTCTGAGCTGGGTAACAAGACCCGGAGCTGGATTTTGACTTCACTGGGAAAAGCACTGGGGCAGATATATTCCACACTTGCTTTGTACTGAAGGGTGTCTTGCTAACTGCTTTTTGTTGAGGCCTAGAGCAGATTCCATGCCCCTACCCCGACCCCTCGTTATAGATCAGGAAAGAGCTGAGAGGTTAATGGTGACTCAGCCCGCTAACCCAAGCACAGGGTAGAGTCAGGGCTCCAAACTAGTCTGAATCCAGAGCCTGAGCTCTAATCTCGCATGAAGGCACACCTTCCACTGTGATTTGGGAAGTATCTGTGTGTGTTAGCTGCCCAGCAGTGTCTGACTGTTTGTGACTCCATGGACTGTAGCCCGTCAGGCTTCTCTGTCTATGGGATTCTCCAGGCAAGATACTGGAGTGGGCTGCCATTTCCTTCTCCAGGGGGTCTTCTCAGCCCAGGGATTGAACCAGGGATTGCAGGTGGACTCTTTACCGTCTGAGCCACAGAGAAGAGTGCTAACCAAATGCTAAGCCGAGCAGCCATCTAAATCAGCATCTACAGAAGATGAGAGAAAAGGACAGGCCAGCTTCTAATGCATGCTTAAAGTTTGACAATCCATGCTCCCAAGTGGTGAGGCTGGAGTTAAAACTCAGTTCTGACTGCACAGTTCAGTGCTGGTACCACTGAGGCAACCTGCGGCTCAGCACGACATCTATCCATCCAGGCGGAGGGTAGGAGCTGCCTGGAAAGCACAGCACACTTTGTCACTTCAAATATACATACAGTTCAAGGGTTTGGCAATGAATTTTATAAAAGCCACCCCCACACCACCCCTGAAATCAATTAGACATATTTCTTAGACTCTAGAGGAGTGTGTCAGCTGCAGGCTTTTCCTCAATCCGGTGGAAACAACAGCAGTAACTCCCTGCCTTGGCAATTCTTAAGGCGTCACTGAGCAGCTGATCCTGCTTGTATCCACTGAAGAGGTGTGCCTTCCTCCCACTCATAGTGTGAGATTCCTGGGGACATCATGACACCTGATTTGGTGGTTCAAGAAGTTCTATATCATGTTCTAACTTGCTGGAAGGGATTAACTGCAGAGATTCGGCTTAGTGAGAACTGACACTTTCTGTTAGTGGTAGGAATTGATTCACGTACCTATTAATTCCCCTTTGCTGGAGACTGAAGGCAATGCTGAGCAGAAGCAGATTCGGGGTCTGTACTCATGGGGCTCCCCAAACACGCCCACTGGCAGAATCATCCAACACACCAGGAGCTGGAGACAGGGGAGGGGCTGTCTTAGGGAGAGTGGGTGTCTGCTTCAGGTGGACCAGAGCCCTGAGCTTTAAGAAGGAGGTGATACTGGTCAAGAAGACCCAAGAGTGAGCTTCTGTGCCAGACCACGCAGGACCTTATGGGCCAGAGGAGAGATTTGGCCCTGCATCCCCAAATCACTGAAAACCCAAATAAAAGGTTTTAAGCAGGAGTAAGGATGGGAGAGGAAAAGGCAATGGCACTCCACTCCAGTACTCTTGCCTGGAAAATCCCATGGACGGAGGAGCCTGGTGGGCTGCAGTCCATGGGATCGCTAAGAATCGGATACGACTGAGCGAGTTCACTTTCACTTTCCACTTTCCTGCACTGGAGAAGGAAATGGCAACCCACTCCAGTGTTCTTGCCTGGAGAATCCCAGGGACGGGGGGGCCTGGTGGGCTGCCGTCTATGGGGTCGCACAGAGTCGGACACGACTGAAGTGACTTAGCAGCAGCAGCAGCAAGGATAGGAGATGGTCTTCCCTGGTGGCTCAGATGGTAAAGAATCTGCCTACGGTGCAAAAGACCTGGGTTCAATCCCGGGGTCAGGAAGATCCCTTCGGGGAGAAAAGGGCAGCCCACACTAGTATTCTTGCCTGGGAAACTGCACAGACAGAGAAGCCTGTGGGTTACCGTCCATGAGGTTGCAAAGAGTTGTACATGACTGAGCAGTCGACTAAGCATGCACACACACAAGGATGGTAGATATAGTCAAATATATGTTGTGAAGTAAGGTAACCAGGAAAGATACAGCTTGGAAGCTGGAATACAAGCAGGTTCCTGGGTCTGGAATGACCAAGATCTGAGTTAGCACTAAAGTCTGGTCCAGATCATCATGCCCCCATGCAAGGAGAACTTGGGGTGCAGGATTCTGATGGTACATGCACCCTGCCTCGGCGTCTTAGAGAGGACACACTGTTTTTATTTTCTTTTTTGTTTGGGGGAATACATTTTTAATAAGTCACAGGAATTCTAAATCAAACTGACCTAGACAATAAAAGAGAGTGGATTTAGGACCAGTGGAACAGCACCACTTCTGTTTCTCTGCAGCTTCCTTTATTCTGCTCATCTCTACGCATCTGGTTTCTTCTCATATTGGATTTTCTCATAGTGGGGAGACAATGGCAGTCATCAAGTTCCAAGTTTTGCATTCTTAAACCACAGATAAGGAGCCAGTTTCTCAGAATGGCCTGTAAAATCCTGAGTTCATAAGGCACTCCCTGTGGCTGGGAGAGAAGTCAGGGATCTCTTGGCCTATGCTGGTCAACACAGTGAAGGGGGGAGAATTAATCTTTCTGTTTAAGTGCCCCTGCATCTTAGGAAAGAGTTGCAAACTCACTTCCAATCCCAGTGGCAAAGTGGGTTGGGTAATGGAAGGGCAAACGCGGTGTCCTGCATGGTGAACGTCTGTCCCTCTGCTCTTCCCATCAGTTGTCTGTTTACTGTTTACATCCCCATTTCAAATTCTTCAAAGAAGGAACCCATTTCAGCCAGTTTCCATCTCCCTTGTTTGAATTCTTTGATCAGGCTGGAGCATGATGTCCCCAAGGAAGGGCCCTGCCCCGGTCTGCCCTGCTGCTTTGACTCAGACTATAGGGAGTCACTTTGTAAAGATCATGAACACCCCAGCTCAGGGCTACAGCCTGAGCAGATCTCAGCAGAAGTTATGGGTGCGGCAGGCACCGAGAGCAAATCCTGCAGAGGGTGGGCTTCCTCCAATGATGTTGTTTAGTCTCTAAGTCGGGTCTCTTTTGTGACCCCATGGACTGTAGCCTGCCAGGCTCCTCTGTCCATGGGATTCTCCAGGCAAGAATACTGGAGTGAGTTGCCATTCCCTTCTCCAGCGGGTCCTCCCCACTCAGAGATCAAACCCCCAGGTCCTCCATTGCTGGCATCTCTTGCATTGCAGGCGAATTCTTTACCACTGAGCCACCAGGGACAGGGGAGCCTGGTGGGCTGCCATCTATGGAGTCGCACAGAGTCAGACACGACTGAAGTGACTTAGCAGCAGCAGCACTAGGGACACCTTCCTTCATTAAAGCCCAAGCTGGATGACCACTAGGTGGCGCTGTTGAGGATTATCAAATTATCGACTAGGCATGGGACAAAACTACCTCCTTGCTACTTTGAAACTTTAACTACAGTATTATTTAATGATTCCCCTTAGTTTGTTGAAGATGCCCTCTGTGAAATCAGTATTTTTCATTCCATTAATTGTTTCAATATTGTCTGCTGGGAAAAAGACTTGGCAGCATTTCAGAGCTCGGGAGCAATTGAAACAGATTCTGCTCCCCCCTCCCCCAACTGTCTTGCTTATGTCATATTTTTACTTAAGGCCACAGGATGTGAAAGCCAGAGTGCTCTTCTGAGATGCAGAGACTGAGGCACAGAGAAGGGAGGGACTGAGCGATGAAGACATGGGGATTAGAGGGAGAAGCAAGTTGGAGCCCAGGTGTCCTTACCACCAGCGCGAGTCCTTTTTCCCCCCTCACTGTGAAGTCTCCTCAAGTGTTAATGGCTTTCACATGTGGGGCTGCATCCTGCCCCGTGCTTTCCCCTTGCTGGCTCTGTCTGCTGCATGTTCCTACCGACGTCTCAGAGCCCCCTGGGAACCAGCCACTCTGCAAAGCTCCCCTGACCCCCAGCATCCTGAGACTGGACTCCTCCAGATCTGTGCTCCTCTGTGACTGTGTGTGGTCTTCCCTCCAGACCTCATGAAACCCGACAGGACATGGTCATACACTGTGCACACTTTCCCCAAACGCTGCTTCTTAAGGGCAAGGACCCTCCACTCNCCCACTGGATCCGGTGCTGTTTGCACACACAGCAAACCCTAAGCAAGATGCTCAGATTGGCGATAGGGGCGGGAGGGGCAGAGCTAACAGGAGAAGCCCATTCGGCTGGATCTCAAATGTGTTTGGAACGTGATTTCTCTAAACCTGCCTGATAATAAAAGTCAGCAAAGGCACTTTTGAAACAACAACAACAAAAAAAATCAGCCAAGGCACTTTACAGATGCTAGAGTCCCTCATCTGGGGATTCTGGGATTCATGTTTGGAGAATGTTACAGGAACCCAGTGCAAAGTAAGATCCCCCAGAATCCTGGGGCTGAAACCCCGCGGATGGGATGGTTGCGGAGGTTTGCAGGTTTCCTCCCACGGGACTCCCTTATAGCGGCCGGGAGGGGGCAGCAAAGAGCTTCCATATGTCGACATCCTCCGCGCCGTGTGGCTGTGATGGGAGCCCGTGGAGGCATCGCGCGCCGGGCCTTTCTGGGCTTGACCACCTTGGAGCATCTGTTGGAGGCTAGTCGGTAGGCAGGTCACAGGTGGGCTTGCAGCTGCAGAAGATGGGGAGTTCCTAAACAGAACAGCCCCCCCTTGTTTTCGGAAGCTCGCTGTAGCAGTTGCAGGGCAGGTTCTGGCAATGAAATGGGCTGGGTTGGGGAGAGGGTGGGTAGCCTGTTAGGAAGGGTCTTCCTCTCCTTCTGCCAGGCAAGCAGCTTCCCCTCCAGGCTAAATGGGAGGCGCAAAATGGGAGGAGTGATAGGATCCACTTCATACGTTGTTACTGAATGAATTAATCCACTTAAAGTGCTTACTGTGATGTCTGCCAAGTGCTTAACTATTGATTAAGTGTTAACGATTAGTAATATCTTCACTGTAATTACAGAGACATTTGTGGTCTGGTTCACAGGATGGTGGTGAGAGGCTAAACGCCAGGTGGGAGGTGGGTGGGCCATTCTCCAAGACCAGACAGAGCAGGTTTGCGGGGAAGCAACAGCCTGTTCTCCCTAGGGGCAGGCAGGCCCGCCTGGGGCCCCGTCCACCTGAGGAGGGAGTCTCTGGGTCTGAGAGTGGACAGCGACGAGGAGGAGCCTGTGTCCAGAGGGTCCCATCAGAGAGATGACTGAACAGATGAGTAAATGGTGGGTTAAGGCCCCTCCCTGGGCAGATATGGGGAGGACAGGTGAGCCTAGGCCAGCGTGAGGGGGACAGGTGAGGACAGCCTCCCCGGAGTTAGGAGAGGCAGGTTTCCAAGGAGAAAGCACAGAAGTCAAGCACGATGTGGCGGGAGAGGGGAACAGTGCCAGGCAACGCGCCAACAGCCCTGGGCAGGCAGAGGCCCAGCCGCAGTGACCCCAGGAACGGGCAGGGCAGAGGAGCTGGTGGTGGATGCCAGAGACACGTAAGGGGAAGTTGGGAGCCCGGCTGAGGCCGTATTTACAAAGGTCCTAAATGCCACCCTGTGGACACGGGAGACTTACACGTAGTAATATTAATGGCTGCTAAAGAGTCGAACACGACTGAGCGACTGAACTAAACTGAACTGAACGTTTATCACTGTTAAGGTGTGGTCACTGTTCCAAGCACAGTATTGAAAGTGGTGAATGGGCCATTTCAACAGGTTACTCAGTTTTCCTGGGTCTCTCCCATGCATACAGGAGAAATCACGTTACTAAACATGGGTTTTTCTCCTGTTAGTGCCTTTTACGGGGTTCCCAGCGGAAAGCCTAGGAAGGTGGAGGGAAATAACTTTTCCTCCCTTGTATACTCTTACCTTAGAGACAGTGTTCGACGTGAATACACCTTCCGTTTCCTTAATCTTGTTAAGTTGCTGAGTCCTTTCCTCTCCTTTAGGATGTACATGTATTGAATCTCATTGCTAGATATTTTGAAATTGAGCCATTTTTTTTCCTTTTGCAGAAATATGTTGCCATTTCAAATAGATCACTCATGAAGGCCACTGACCTTAAAGCTCTAATGGAGCTTTAGGTTAGAGTCTACCAGGAGGACTATTTCATAGCAGCTGTCACGTATCTTTAGGATAAAACCACACTCCTGATGATCTAACTCTCCTCTCTGTGATTCTTCAGGGCTTCTCTTTGTTCTCTGAGTTTCAGGCTTTTGTGAGTCTGTCCAGGGCCCTTCACACGCATCATCTCATCTCTAAACTCATCCCTTATCTGTCTTCTCTTCTAAGCCTCTCATATCCAGCCAATCACTGTAGCTTGATAATTTGTCATCTCTAAATGTTTCTTTACTCCAATCCCGTGAGTTTCCATATTGAGAATCCTTGTCTCAGCTCAAGCTCCTGGCTCTCATAGGCTAGAGGGAGGTCTCCGAAATAGCAATTGCCAGCATCAGTGTCCTTGGGGTAGGACGTGCTCCCCAAAATGGGGAGCCCCGTTTGCCTCCTTCCTCTCCAAAAGGCTCTACAAGATGGGCAGATGGCTCTGACCCAGGGTCCTTTCAAACTACTGCTTTTCTGCGGGACCCAGAGTGCATGAGGTTTTGTGTAGCCCCTTCGAGAGCAGATTCTTTTTGCTACAGCCCACCAGATCTATCATACAAAAGCCCTCTGGCCTTCAGATGTTCCAAGGGCTCATCTTCCTTGCTCAGGATCCCTTTGCTGGGAGACCAGTGTGGAGGCTGGAGACCCTGCGCTCCTTGGGGAGGACCTCTGCAATTGTGGTTATCCTGTTCGTGAAGATTGCAATTGACAAATTCTCAGTCAGCTACCAGCATTTAGTATTGTCAGTCATTTTGTCTCATCTTCTGGGAGGTGAGAGGGCATTTACTGGGATCTCACTGCACATTAAATTGGCATTAAAAGGTTGAAGGTCTCCCAGGGGGCTCAGCTGTAAAGAATCTGCCTGCCAATGCAGGAGACTTGGGTTCTACCCCTGGGTCCAGAAGATCTCCTGGAGAAGGAAATGGCAACTCCCTATTCTTGCCTGGAAACTCACATGGCTGGAGAAACCTGGTGGGTGCAGTCTTTGGAGTCACAAAAAGTCGGACATGACTGAGCAACTGAGCATGCAAAGAGGTTGAACACACTTCATATACTTGTTCGCCTTTTGGATAAAATATTTTGCAAACTGATTAGTCAATTTCTTGCTCATTTTTAATTGAATTTTCTTTCTTTTTCTTACTGATTTAAAAGATTTCTTTCTTCTGAGTATGAATCCTTCATAAGATATAATCATCTCCTCCTATCCATGGTTTGCCCAGTTCTTCTCTTACTGGAGTGTTTTGATGAATAGAAATTCTTAATTACATCCTAGACAAGATATTTTTAAAAAATACTTAATAGTTTATGAATTTTTTCCTGCTTAAAAAAAATCTTCTTTTAAGATGCCTGTATCATAGCATTAAGCCATTCTTCAAGTTACCTTTTAGAATTTATAACAATTTCTCTTTGTATTTAGATCTATAATCTATCTGAAATAAATTTTATGGATCCAACATAGAAGGAATGAATATTCAGAGTTTTAAAATATGGATATCAAATTTATCCAGAATAACTCATTTATTTGATTGCGTGTGTGTGTGTGTGTTTAGTGAAACTTTTTATTGTATTCCATTCCTCTATTCGCCCATTTCTGCATTTATTAGTGTACTGTCATAATTATTAACTTTATATAAATCTTAATGTTTGGTAGTAAAAGTTCTCCATGTTTGTTCTACTTCTCCAAGATTGCCTTGGCTATTTTTATCACTTGTAATTACATAAAAATGACTCAGATGAAAGAAGCAATATGCGATTTGATTTTGGATTCACCTCATTTTGTTTTAATTTCCCTATGATTTATGGCCCCCAATTCTAACTTCCTTGACAAATTATCTATGCCAGTAAATCAACAAATACACACTCATATCCAGCGAGTTGTGCTTCCTGGAACATATGCTCTTTGTAGCCTCTTGCCACATTGACTTCTGCTTTGGATTGGCCTTGAGGCTAAATTTTACAAAATCATGTATTCTGATGCTTGGTCCCCAGGACACTGACTTTGGGATGCTTCCTTTTCAAACCTAGGAGAAGCTGGGGTGCCATGAGAAGCTAACCCAGCCATCTGGAGAGGCTGTGCAGGCCCCAAGACCTGGCTGAGGGTTCCAGCAACAACCAGCACTAACTTGCCAGCCCCAGGAGTGAACCCTTCTAGGAATAAATCCTCCAGCCCTCTTCAAGCTCCCCCAGCTGGAGCCACGTGCCCAGTTGAAGTGCTGGAGAAAATGAATTCCTTTGTTTATTTTAAGCCTCTAAATTTTGGAGTAGTTCCTTATACACTCATGGAATATATGTGTGTGTGTGTGTGTATGAATATATTGGGTGGTTTATTACACATTCATAGAACTGCAATGTGAAATGAAATATTTTTAAACCCTTCTTGGTATTCTTGGAAGGAGTATTGGCCTAACGCCTTTTCACATTAGAGGTGCAAAGATAATTGAAGAACAGTTTTCCCTCATGAATGGCATAGAGTGGAAGAATGATAAGACTGAAACCTCCTGAGTAATTGGACACCATGCCCCATTAATCCAATCCGTTCCATAAAGACACGGCAGGCTAGATCCTATAAAGTGCATTACGGTAACCGTAGTTTTGATGATAATACAAGGGTTGTGATTGTTCTCAGGTGCTTCTGTGGTCAGTAAATAACAAGCCCTTGGAGTTGCTGATTTGCAGATTGTGTAAATACATGTTATATGTCATGTCTCTCATTTCCTATAATGGGTGGAGAACCTAACAGGATATATGAGGATGATCCTACAAGTGAATTTTACTTGTTAGATAATTATACTCTTTCCAATTGGCATATTTACATTGTAGAAATGTTTGTCAGGCATGCAGCATGTTCTGGTTAAACGATCTTTTTTCTCTGATTCTCTGATGATCCTGGTAGACATGGTGAGGCTCCTTTGGTGCACCTCCAACGATGCAGAGATGTGCCCCAAGTAATCTGAGACTAATAACCATTAACATGCCGAGGTTTGCAAATTACAGACTTTATAAATAACTTGGAGCAATTCAAGGTTATCTCTGTAAAATTCTACTTGATTGCATTCCGACGTCTCCTGCAAATTTTGTGTTGTAAATTTTCTATCTACCGCTCTCCCTGCTTGCTCTCTCTACTCTTCTCACTTTGCTCCAAGCTCACAGGGGAGTCCTGGCAGAGATCTAAGGGCAGGGAGGTGGCAGGATCAGGGTCTTCCTTCTTTTTCCTCTCCCAGCAAGATCTCTGCAGGTTGGCAGTGTCCTTGGCAACCACAGCTCATCTTAGATGCTGTTCCCCACGAAGCGCTCCCTCCCTCTGGGATCCAGTGACTACCTTCAGCAACCCTGCAGGGACCAGATGGTGATAAGCCTGTGGACTCTGACCAAGTGCTTTCAGCGGCCCCCTAGGAGGCATTGCTGACTGAGTCTCATTTCATTGCTGACTGGCCGGGTGACTGTGGACAAGTCCCTGGTCCTCTCAGACCTTCCGTATCCTCATCTGTCAAGTTGGGCAAACACAGCCACCACTGCAGGACTGCCAGGAAGCATACGTGGGTTCTGTTGTCACCACCGTCTCCAGGATGTCTCCTCATTTCCGTCTGCCAAATGTCAGTGCTGAACTAGGCAAGGGACTACTAAACTGTATACATTAAAAAGTGCTCAGTTCAGTCGCTCAGTCGTGTCGCTCTTTGCGACCCCATGAATAGCAGCACGCCAGGCCTCCCTGTCCATCACCAGCTCCCAGAGTTCACTCAAACTCATGTCCATCAAGTCGGTGATGCCATCCAGCCATCTCATCCTCTGTCGTCCCCTTCTCCTCCTGCCCCCAATCCCTCCCAGCATCAGAGTCTTTTCCAATCAGTCAACTCTTCGCACGAGGTGGCCAAAGTACTGGAGTTTCAGCTTTAGCATCATTCCTTCCAAAGAACACCCAGGGCTGATCTCCTTACTTAAGAACTTAAAAAATACAGGCCTCATCCCTGGATCAAAGCCAAGTCCAGTGACCTAGACTTTGCAGGGACAGGGCCTGGAAACCTATATTTTCAAACGAACATGCCAAGCGCCTAATATTTGGAAGTCACCTGACAAGATGTCCTCAACAGCCCTTAGACACCAAAAAGAGCTTCCTTGAGTTGGTGCCCCCAGCTCCGGCCCTGGGGCCCATATCGACTGTGACCCTCTGGAGGTCAACTGCATGGCCAGTTTCCTGCTCCAGGCTCTGGCAGAGTCTCTGCAGATTATATTGGACACCTTCTCTCCCTCCCTGTTTCATAATCTAATTATCACAGCAACCAGATGTGACAGGCTCTCTCCCAAACCCATTTAAACATCTCAAAGGGCACCATTCAGGACCCAAGCCTTTTATCATCCGCCAGGCCCCAACCCGAGAAGCCTGGAAGATCTCCTTGTGCTAATTAGCAATGAAATGTCCTTCTGCCAGAATAATCCGATTATCAGGCCCGGGAGCAGCTGCAGACCTTCACAATCAAATGCACGTGGAGACAGCACGGGGGTCAGCCCCCTGGAGTAGCACGCCTTCTCCCTACACTGGAAGAGACCCTGATGCTGGGCAAGACTCAAAGCAGGAGAAGGGGGTCACAGAGGATGAGTTGGTTGGATGGCATCATCGACTCAATGGACATGAGCTTGAGCAAACTCAAGGAGATAGTGAAGGACAGGGAAGGCTGGTGTGCTGCAGTTCATGGGGTTGCAGAGTGAGCAACTAAGCGACAAACAAGTCCCTACAAATACTTCCATGGTCTGTATGTGTGTGTTTGAAAATGTGATGAGTAGAAAGGTGCCTTTCGCCAGGAAATTAAATGCACAGATGCAGGCTGATCCACCCCTTTCCAGAGCTGAGAGCCCTGTCCGTCCCGTGGTGCCTCCTCTGGTGGCTGACGTGAGTCAGCCACGCCTGTCACTCACCCAGCACAGCTTCCTGTGCTTCATTCTGGACCTTTTCAGGTAAGGCTTCTCTTTCTAGACACATGGGATTATACCATTGGTGTTGCTCCTCAACCCTTTGAATGAATGGTCAGTTGCTAAATTGTGTCTGTCTCTCTGTGACCCCCATGGACTGCAGCATGTCAGGCTTCCCTGTCCTTCACTATCTCTCGCAATTTACTCAAACTCATGTCCATTGAGTTGGTGATGCCATCCAACCATCTCATGCTCTGTAATCCCCTTCTCTTCCTGCTATCAATCTTTCCCAGCATCAGGGTCTTTTCCAATGAGTTGGCTCTTTGCATCGTGCCCAAAGTATTGCAGCTTCAGCTTCAGTGTCAGTCCTTCCAATGAATATTCAGGGTTGATTTCCTTGAGGATGGACTGGTTGGATATCCTTGCAGTCCAAGGGACTCTCAAGAGTCTTCTCCAGCACCACAGTTCAAAAGCAGCAGTTCTTCGGCATGGCCATCTTTATGATCCAACTCTCACAGCCATACATGACTACTGGAAGAACCATAGTTTTGACTATACAGACCTTTGTCAGCAAAGTGATGTCTCTGCCTTTTAATATGCTGTCTAGGTTTTCCATAGATTTCTTCCAAGGAGCTAGCACTTTTTAATATAATAGACTGGGTGACTTAAATGACAGACATTAGAAAAACATTACTGAAGTGTAATTGATTCACAGTGAACAACATGTTTTCCTCATAGTTCTGGATGTTGGAAGTCTAAGATCAAGGAGTTGAGTTCTCTTCCTGGCTTGCAGATGGCCACCTTCTCAAGAGGTCCTCATAGGTGTTTCTTCCTCTTCTTATAAGGGTACTAATCCTATCCCAAGGGCCCCATCCTCATCTAAGCCTAATAGCGTCCCAAAGACCCCACTTCCAAATGCCATCACAATGGGAGTTAGGAATTCAGCAATGAATGAGGGAAGGGGTATAATTCAGTCCAGAGCATCTTGGTTGACTTGAAATTCCCTTTTGGCATTTATATGTATTGTCATCCTTCTTTTTTATTTCTTTCCTCTAAGGAGCATGGAACAGTGGGTGCTGTGCATTTTACAGCATTCAATTATAATAATGAATCACATTATGAGTAAGACAGCTGAGGCATCTTAGTATTAACTCATTGAATCAAGAAAAGAAAGAAAAGTTTTCTTAGGAAGATGGCAATATGTTTATTCAGGAGAAATATTTTTTAAGAGTTTTCTGACGTAGGAGTGAAATCACAAAAATAACCTTCTAGGGGCTTCGCAGGTGGCGCAGGGGTAAAGGCTCTGCCTGCCAGTGCAGGAAATGCAGGTTTGATCCCTGGGTTGGGAAGATCCTGTGGAGAAGGAAATGGCAACTCACTCCAGTATTCTTGCCTGGGGAATCCATGGACAGGGGAGCCTGGCGGGCTACAGAGAGTCAGACATGACTGAGCATGGGTGCACAAAAGCATCCAAGGAGGGAGTCCTCTGTGCGTCCCTTCTGGGAAGAGCATCGACGGTCTGAGACAGCCATGGAAGTGGAAATGCATTAGAGCAGAGGGATTTGAAGGTAGGTGTGAGGCTGGAATCTGGAAAGAAAGGGGAGCTGAAATAAGTATCTTCGAGGGGGGCAGGTAGGAAGAGGAATGAGGAAAACAAAGACCCACCAACCTGTGAGGAGGCACAGGTGAGAAGGGAGTTTGGGAAATATTTGCCCATTGCTGTGAGTTGTTATGTATGGAGGATGCCCTGTAAACCCTCCTCCACCCTGACACCTCAGGAAAGTCTGCTCTGCTCAGTGAGGCTCTGTGTAGATGGGTTATCTCGGGGACTTCCTTGAGGATGAGTTCTGTTCCAGGTTAGCAGGGAGTGAGAGCAGCTTCAGTACGTCAGCAAGAGACCAGAAGGGGACCCGTGCAGCCTCTGCTTTATGGACAAGCACCTTCAGGTTTGGCAAGGACATTGTCTACAGCTACGGTGTACACCTGAAATAACCCATCTTTAGAGTTATTCAAGGAGAATTCAGATTGTCTGGCTTCAGTGACTGAATCATTTACACACTTTCATAATGTTTCTAAGGAGGTCAAGTTGTGAGAATTGCTATAAGGTGGTAACGTAGATGAATCATGAACAAAGGCTTTCCTCCAAGAGTTACATAGTGCCCATCCCATTTCTACTTGAAAAATCAAAGGTGGCAGAAAGCTCACTGCCTCCCAAGGAACCAATTAGATTTCTTTTAATTTTGGGGGGGTTAAACTTATTCTTCAAAATAAGAAGTTCACTTTCGATATTTGAATCTCTTAGTCCTCATTCAAAATTTTGAAGTAGCATCAAAGAAATATTTCTCCCAAATTATCAGAAAGTCTTTCCATCTCTTAGAGGTTAAGTCACAGCTGCAATGACTCTTTTCTCCCCAAGGCTAAAGAACCACAATGTTGCGAATGAACGTTTCTATGACAACAATTTCAAGTTCCTTCTTAGAAGGTTGCCTAGTTCAGCCAACGCTCAGTCTTCAAGAATAGCTTCCCAGGTCGTGCTAGTGGTAAAGAACCTGCCTGCCAATGTAGGAGGCATAAGAGATACAGGTTCGATCTCTAGGTAGGGAAGATCCCCTGGAGGAGGGCATGGCAACCCTCCAGTTTTCTATTGTTGCCTGGAGAATCCCATGGACAGAGGAGTCTGCTGGGTTACAGCCCATAGGGTTGAAAAGAGTAGGACACGACTGAGCACACACTTTAAATTAGTAATTTTTAAAGAAAAAAAGGTTTTATATGCACAGGATATTAGTTACCAACAACTTGCTTTCTGTTGAGCCAAAGACATGTTAGGAGGGACCTGGGGAGGAATGTAGGGAGCTGGCTGATGGAGCCGGGGAGTAAAAAACCGCCATCTGCTGAGTGGGGGACAGGACCTGAGAGGTAGCTGCACAAAGCTGGATCTGCTTCTCACATAGTCAGGCTTCCCTGGTGGCTCAGCTGGTAAAGAATCTGCCTGCAATGCGGGAGACCTGGGTTCAATCCCTGGGTTGGGAAGATCCCCTGGAGAAGGGAAAGGCTACCCACTCCAGTTTTCTGGCCTGGAGAATTCCATGGACTGTATAGTCCATGGGGTTGAGAGTCGGACACGACTTGGCGACTTTTACTTGCACTCACATGATCGAGAAGAGACAAACCATACAGCAAAGCGTGTCCCTAGGAAGGAACCAGGCTCCCTGTGGGAAACTGCAGCGCCCATGGAGTGCCAGGGGTCCCGGGGTCACGAACAGGGGCCAGCAAGTCCAGCCAGCGAGGACTGAGGGGGGGCACCTGCACCATCTTTCTCATTCCCAGGCTGGGGTCCCTTCCCCGCCAAGGCCCGTGTCATAGTGAATCATTGTCAAAGGGCTGTCAGGTCCCCGGCCAAAGAGCATAAGGAGAGGCTGTGGCCAAGGGCCGCGCAGGAGACGGAAGCAGGGCGGTGGACAGCTGTGGCTGTGGAACGGTCCCTGGCAGATTTCCAGACGATTCAGCAGAAGAGCCAGAAGGCGCATCCCAGGACTCCAAGACCCACTGTGAGCAGTTTAAGCTTCTGCACCAGGAAGAAGAGGCATTGGGACCGTTGGCACTAATTGTGGAGAGCTGATTTTGGAATCAGGCTTTATTTTCTTATTCTGTAGGAAAGAGGAAGGAGACGCCTTCATAGAGAGGACATGGCTTATTCCAGATCTCATAGACAGCAAGCTGCGAACCAGGGTTTGAACTCACGTTTATTCCACCCCAAGCCCGCCAGCCCCACTGCACAGAAAATAAGAAAGCAGGCCCTCGTGGTCCATGTACCTGGAGAGTAGATGTTTGTTCTAATGGTTTTCCCTAATGCCTCTAGGATGGGAAAAATAAAACCCAAACCAACTCAAGTAAGATCATCTCACCAACAGAAGATATTTAGCATTTTTGTGAAACCTTAGTCCTCCCTATGGCCATATAACCCCTGCTTTAAATACTCAAGATCCATGGATTTGGGGCAATACCAGGGAAGATTCTACATTCCATTTACTTGTGAGACATACACCTGTCCCCAAACCAACGAAGGATGTCGTGTTTAACTTGCTTCCACAGACCTACTCTACTTTTACAAAACTCTAGCAACTTTTAAAGAGAATGAGAGCAAATAGTCCCACAGACTTTCTCCTTTGAGGTGGTGCTGAGAAAACTATCCACCAGCTTTAGGTCACTGAAAACCTGAGGAAGTACGCAGATGAGTCAGGATTCTGGCAGTTTTCCCATTAGACCCGGGAAATATGTCTCCCACTCAAGCAGCATCTGAGAATCCAGGATGGGAGAGGCAGCTGCCCTGCGCATGGTCTCATTCACCTGTGTGTCTGTGTGCATGTGTGACCAAACTTTCTTTGTGTGTGTCCATTTTAACTGTGCTGGAAAGAAGTTACTCGATCAGACATCACTGAGAAAGTTAATGGCTCATCTTAATTATGTTGCTGAGTATCCACCACCTGAGAACCTGCCCTGTCAGTCAGTTGTCAGGTGGGCTCACCTGAACCTCTCAAGCATTTGTTCAAGAACCTGAAGACATTTCTGCTTGGGTTTCAGGAGGTATATGATGCGTTATGTCCAGTTGCATGGGGGAGAATTAAATACAATCCATGTTTACACAGTGGCATTGTATACATTTGTCCTGTGTTTGCATATAGAATGGTCGGCCGTCTGTGTGTGCTCAGTCGCTCAGTCGTGATTGACTATTTGAGATCCCATTGGACTGTAGCCAGACAGTCAAAAAATATAGTGGTTATCTCTATGTGCTGGGATTTCAATTAATATAACTCTTCTCTTCTTCCTCCTCCTTCTCTTCCTTCTCTGCCTTCCCTTCCTCTTGACTTCTTCTTGCTGACCTGGATTTCCAGCATTAGCCATTAACTGTGTGCACCTGGCTTACTCCTACTTGTTTTCTAGGACGCTGCCTCTCCCCTGGGAGGGCTTCCCAGAGATGCCAAGTGAAGGTTGCCTTCCTGCCTTGTCTTCTCAGAGACCCCAGACCTCCTTTCCCAGAACTGTCATCCAGTTTATGGTGCTTAACTGTTAAGCACCTTGGTCTGGAGGAGGGGACGTGGGCAGGGTTGATTGCAAGATCAGAAGGGAAGCGTCATGCATGGTGTTGGGTACTTGCAGGGCAACCCTCTGAGATGTGGTGGCAAGCCAGTGACAGTAGTACACAGTCACAGAACAAAAGTTTCCTTAGGGGAGGTGTCCCTGGTGACTCACGGTAAAGAATCTGCCTGCAATGCGGGAGACCTGGGTTGGATCCCTGGGTCTGGACGACCCCCTGGAGAATGGCACCCGACTCCTGTGTTCTTGCTTGGAGCATTTCATGGACAGAAGAGCCTGACAAGCTATAGTCCAAGGGGTCACAAAGAGTCGGACACGAATGAGTGACTAACAACACACAGGGGAATTTTCCAAAGCCAATATTAATGGAGCTGCTGAAGTTGAAGCAGAGAATATAAGACAAAGTTTCTCGGTGGAGCTGAGCGGGAATGAAGACTGGAAACCTGATATTCCCAGAGGTTTAGATGTTTTGGGCTCCTAGCTTATAATATCATTAGAACACAAGTAAATACTTGCTAAGTAATTATATACAAGAAATTTTACATCTTCCCTTTGTAGTCAAGAGCAAATGAATATTAGAGTATCGAAAATTATCTATTTCATCAAGTAGTTAATTGAAATTCAGCTATTTTATTCTATATATTTTCCAAATTAAAATTTCAATTATTTTAAAAGCTATGTTAGTTGTAAGCCAGATATCTAGTCTCTTACATAGTTAAGAAATGCTTACCGAGAAAAAATATGATACCACAGAAGAGAACAGAGAATTAGGCAATAGCCTGAGAGATTTTCTGAAGGACCATTTTCAGCCTGATGAGTCTAATCTCCCATGACAGAGTAATGGGGCTTAGAGATGGGAAGATGGGGACAGGTGTAATATATCTTGACTTGAGCAAAGTTATGGATTCTTCATAGCATGACACATCTATTTCATATTAAAAAGATATTCCCAGTGACAACTGCTAGGTACATACCCAGTCATGTTTTCTTGGGTAATATTTTGTGGATGAAAGCTTGTCTATGTGAAGTATAAAGAGAGATTTTCTAAAAAGATGGACTGAAATGCTCGAATTGTGAAAATCAAAAGTCACTGTCGACTCCTCCATCACTCTGACCCATCCCACTCATCCAGTCCTCATATCCTATCAGTTCTACCATCAAGGATCCAACAGAACTCCACACCGTGTAGACACCATGCCTTCATGGCAACAGAATCAGAAAAACAGGCTTCTGATCTAAATTCCCTGTGAATTATCTCTAAGTATGGTACCAGAAAGATAACATTTCAGTTGGCATTCTAATGCTCCTTTGATCCGAAATCATGGAGTAATTTTTGGAAACTCCATTTTTCTCAATCAAGCCTTCATCTTGCTGTTGAAAGAATGAGGAACTTGTGTTATATCGGTAGTTTTTGCCTTGACCCCTCACTACTGTGGCCAGAGGTTAGCTTCGGTGAGTGATCTTTATAAGCCTCAAGTTCTCATGTCTGGAAAGGGTAGAAGGAACAATGATTTCCTTGCAGAATTTTGGACTCTCACTCATGAAGATAACCTTTCATCAAACATTTCACAAGATTTCACAAAAATAAGTAAAGTATTATTTATAACATTTATAAAAGCATGAAGAATGATATTGTCCCAGAGCAAATCCAAACTACAGAGTTCCAAGCTGACAGCAGAAATCAGCCTAATGAAATTCGCTTCTTTCACATCCCCACCAGGCTTCAGGGACAAAGTGACACTTCATCCAGGTCTCACTGACGAGACCTTATTACTGCAGGAGGAAGATACGCAGGCATCTCAGAGGAAAACAATGTATAACTGTTATGCAAGAAAAGCTTCCAATTCAGTTGCTTTCAATGCCAAAATCTTCCTTTTAGATGAGTGCAGACCCAAATCCGAAACCAGACATGAAAAGTTTAAAGGTCAAAGCTGCTTCATCATTTCTTTTTTTATTAAGCAAATCCTGATTAAACAAACCGTTGAATAATGCAAAGCCATAAGTCATTGACAGGTCCTTAATGTGATAGAAGAATCTGACTTTAAGGTTGTTGAACTTCTAAGATATAACGTAATGAGCAGGAAGGCAGAGATGTAAAATGCATCCCTCTTTACACTAAATGAGCCCAGATATTTTCCTTTAGCTCAGGCTTAGAAGCATTTAAGGTTTCTATTATAGCTTTTGCCACCCTATTAAGAGACAATCATTCATGACAGGGAATTTGAGTGAATTATGCAATCTCTGAAGATACACCAGTGTCTCATAGTCCCCTGTGTCTTTGATGAGCTCACTTCCCGAAGTCATCAATGCATGCTTTAAATGCAACCTTGACTGTAGCCTTGCGACTTCCTGGAAACCTTCTCTGATGCGTTCTAATGCACGAGGAGAGAGTGCCACGCATTCCTAATCTTTGTTCTGGGTGGCAACAGTAAGAGTTGAAGGGAAGAAGGGACAGGCATTCGTTTGTTTGTTTGTTTTAAGATGTTTTTGATGTAGGCCATTTTAAAAGTCTATTGCTGGTGTTTTGGTTTCTCGGCGGGGAGGCATGTGGGACCCTCACTTTTCCACCAGGGATTGAACCCGCACCACCTGCGCTGGAAGGTGAAGTCCTAACCACTTGGCCACCCAGGAAGTGGCAGGACGGGCGCTTTTGATGGAGGAGCCAGCACAGGAAAGGTGTGGAAAAATAGATGTACATGCCGGGCGTGCTTGGAAGATCACGCCTTGACTGAACTGTTTTTCCTTGGCATGTTGACTGTTTCATAGGTTAACACAAAATGAAGGTAGAGTTTGAGTCACTTCTATTTTTTGTAATTCACACAAAGACCTAGAAGTCTCCACTAAAATGAATAAGAGTCAAACCACAAAAGTTAAACCATGGGAGGGGTCAGTTTCACCAGAACACATCCATGTGCTGGCTATAACCATGGGCACCAAGGATAGGGCCCCTGTCTTTGTGGTGTCTGAACCCTGGTGAGGATCATAAGGAGCTTCCTTAAATTAAGTTATCAGCAGAGATGGGTGCATTAACTTCCTACTGCTATGCCAACGAATGACCACAAACCAGGTGGCTTATAGCATATTGGATTTCTTATGGTTCTGGAGGTCAGAAATCAGACCTGGGTCTCACAGTTTGGCAGGACTGTGTTCCTTCTGGGGCTCTAAGGGAGAATTCATTTCCTTGCCTTTTTCTGTTTCTAGAGACCTCCTACATTCCTCCACCAGTAGTCTATTCTCCAATTTCACAGCCAGCAGTGTGTCATAGTCAAGCCTCTCTCAGACTTTGTTCCTCCCAATTTCACTTAGAAGGACCCCTGTGGTTACTTTGGACCCACTGGAACAACTTCCCAGCAAAGATGCTTAATTTAATCTCATCTTCAAGATCCTTTTGTATGCAAGGTAGCATATTCACAGGTTCTGTGGGGTAGGGCATGGGCATCTTTGGAAGCCTATTATTCTGCATGACTAGGGAATATTTCTCTGAGCTGATCCTTGAAGTTTGGATGAGATCTGAATCAATTAAATTTCTTTTATTTCCCCCTGCTTCTTTCCTTCCTTTCCCCCTTCCTTCCTGCCTCCCTTCTTTCTTTAGTTAATTTAGTCCAAAAGTCACTGAGAAGACCAAAGTGAATCAGCAACAGTAGCCTATAAGATGCTATCAGAACCAGACCACAGAGCCAGTGCAGTGGTGAGCAAAATACTAGCCTGAGATCAAGTATCAGAATAGGACTATAGAGGCACAGACTGGCATACAGGCATTTACCTATCTAAGTAAACATGCTGGGAATGGGAGCCAGTGTTTCAGTGACAAGAAGGAAGGTAGAAATATGGAAAGACATCTTATGGTAACACTATGTATGTTATTACATAAGTAGATGAGTAAGTAGTTGTAAACAGAAAATAATTAGATTTAAGGGGTATGTGTGCACAAACACATTTCCACTGAGAGGGACTGTGGACAATAACAACTAGAGTAGCAATTAGCATCTAGATCTTGGCTTTTAAATACCGTGGAGGTTCAGTGCACTATCCAAATAGGAGTTGTCAAAGTAGAAGCACTTTGGTGCCCCAGACAGCACCCTAGACAGCTCTCTGAGGACGGACTTCCTTCCAGCGCATCAATGAGGCATCCAATTGCAAGTCTGAACTGAGTGTCTTATCTGTCATCACTTGAGGATGCCGAGAGAAGCACTGGGTACCCACACTACTTGCTGCTGAAAGTACATCCAGAAAAAAAATCACATCATTGAATAATGACTAAAGAGAACATTACTTCATCTATGAAGTATAATTGCAGTTCAATGGAAATTAAACTGACTTTTCAAAAAATTCAAGAAGGCAGAGCCTCTGTAAAATGGAGCAGAAAACCACTAGGTAAGCAAAATTTAAGACAAAAAGTCAACAGGATGAGATAGTGAAGGAAGGTAAACAAAAAGAGAAAAGTCACACTGAGGACGAAATAAATATGGAGTTGTAAAATTCCATAGGCCCAAATAAACAATACAGACCACAAATATGCAAAAAATACCTCCAGGTTTCAGAGGAAAATAACTGAGATTAAAACCATTAGTAATTTCAAGAGCAGAAGGCTATAATAATGTATTCAGAGCTTAAAATATATAAAATTTAAATTTATGGAGAAATGTACTTTCAAAATAATGAAATTTTAAATTGTTAAAAACAATAGTTGTATATTATTAAAACATAAATGGCCACAGAAACACCCTATGGCTATTCACCAGGGTAGCTGTGCACAGAAAAATGGAAACTTGTAGGCCTTCTAACAGACACAGGCTCTCACTGTCTCTAGTCCTGGGCACCCAAGACATCACTGAATACTATTAGTTAGTTGAGGATTAGGGTAGTGAGATGACAGGTTTTTATTTACATCTGCTTCATGTTGGGTAAGTACTCTGCCACATTCATAAAGCTTCTGGGCTCCAGTGTGTAGGGCAAGTGGAAAAAGTCCTTTTAAATGTAGAGAGAACTTGCTTCACCTCATACCACTCTGCAGAACAGGATATGCTGCCTTGTGAGCCTCTTTGGACTTTAGGGGTAACCACATATCACAGTTGGGAATATTGTTAAATCTATTTACTCTTAAGGTAACCCATAGGCTGCAAGTTTTCATACGGGCTCAGCACAAAAGAAGACTCTGCTTTAGATCTTTAGAGCTTTAGACTCTGCTCTCTGGGTCTTTTGAACCAGACAGTAGTAAGGGGAAGGTCTGTGTCAAGCCACAATGCAGGAAACTGTTGCTGTAAGGGAGTACCTCGTTTTGTGGGACAGCACCCCAACTTTGCACAGAGTTACCTCAAATCTATGCTGAGTCTCAGAAGCCCATTCCATCTGTTTGTCAAGCCAGTGACTTTGTTGTATAAGGCACATGGCCACAAAATTAATTTGTAGGTTTTAGTTCATTACGAATTCTCCTTCACAGTAAAATGATTTCCTCGGTTAGTGTCGATGCAAAGTGGGATACGATGGTGATGCATTCCACAAGCCGCTGAAGGATGATGGTTCTGTTGGAAACGTNAAGGGGAACCATTGAGGGGGTTCTCTCACGGTTTCACTTCCAGTGGTGAAAGAGACCCATAATGCTTTACAGTCGTGTCGGCTGCCCTTGGAGCTGCGTGTGATTCTGTAGGTGCGAGTTCATGGAGAAGTAGTAGAATATTAATAGTTTATATTAAGTAAGCTTGTGCTGACACAACAAAATATGAGACTGGGTGACTAAGACAACAGAAATTTACTTACAGTTCTGGATGCTCGAAGTCCCAGGTCAGGGTGAAGGCATGGGTGGGTCCTCGAGAGAATTCTCTTCCTGTCCTGCAGACAGTCCACCTTCTCCCGGTGACCTCACATGACACGGGGTGGGGAGAGCAAGAGTGAGAGTTTCCTCTTCCTATAAGGCCACAGGCCATGTTTGCATCAGACTATGGCTCCACTCTTACGATGTTATCTAACTTTAACTCCTGAAGACCCTTTCTCCAGATATAGTCACGTTGGAGGTTGGGATTTCAACATGCGAATTTCAGAAAGACACAATTCATTGGACAGCACAGTCAGAGCAGATAACTTTGGACTATGAGCCACATTCTCTCGAAGGTTACCTGTGCCTCTNCTTTAACTCCTGAAGACCCTTTCTCCAGATATAGTCACGTTGGAGGTTGGGATTTCAACATGCGAATTTCAGAAAGACACAATTCATTGGACAGCACAGTCAGAGCAGATAACTTTGGACTATGAGCCACATTCTCTCGAAGGTTACCTGTGCCTCTGGGTTAGTTTTGGTCTCACTTAACTTCCATTTTACTAAACAACTTTAAAAAAAAAAATGATTTGCCAGTTCAGGGGGAAAAAATGATTTAGCTAATGACAGTAAATTGAGGTTGCTGAATCACTTGATGTCCTAGGATGAAGCATTTGATTCTAAGATTTAATCCATTGATCCTGGGATTAAATCCATTGATCCTAGGATTTCATCCAAAGCATTTGATCCATTGAACCAGGGCTCAAATGGTAAAGAATCTGCCTGCAATGCAGGAGATCCGGGTTCAATCCCTGGGTTGGGAAGATTCCCTCAAGAAGGAAATGGCAACCCACTCCAATAATGTTGCCTGGAGAATTCCATGGATAGAGGGGCCTGGCAAGCTACAGTCCAAGGGGTCACAAAGAGTAACTAACAGGCACACAGGGCCCAATAACACCTCTGGTATTAAGCAAAGAAGAACCACTGTCTCTAAAGAAAGTTTGGATTCTGAAGGTGATGCTAAGCCCAGTAAGGAAAAATGGTGCAATCGGCACATTGTTTAGAAGGCAACCAGGAAGCTCTACTTCCTTGCAGGGAAAATGAATCAGAAGTAATGCAAGCGATGAGAAAGCTTTGAAACTGGTCCATGCCAGTGAAAATGAGAAACTGAACTAGCACTGCACTGATGGGGAGAGAGAGAAATGAAGAGTCAGAAAAAAGCAATTTTCAACCACGGGCTAATATAACCCCCACAGTATCTGTTTCTTCCAGACCAGGCTGCAGAACTAAAGCATATGAATAATAGATGAAGGATATATAAGTGATGCCAGTTAATAAGAATATTTTAATAATGTGCTTAAATGAAAACTCCAGGGTTGGAGAAGCAATTCAGAGTGAGTATGATTAGAGGTTCATCTGTAGCATCATAGATCTCTGGTTGTTTCTTAGAGATGGTTCCAGTGATGGTGACAGGGATATGTGATAACAGTATTCGTTACATATCAGGCATTGGGAATACATTTTTTTTAAAGTTATTTTTTATTGTTTGGCTGCACTGGGTCTTCATTGCTATACACGGGCTTTCTCTAGTTGCAGTGAGCAAGGGCTACTCTCCAGCTGCGGCGTGAGGGCTTCTCATTGTGGTTGGTTCTCTTGTCACAGAGCACAGACTCTAGGGCACATCCGCTTCAGTAGTTGTAGCAAGAGCTTAGTTGCTCTGCTGCATGTGGGGTCTTCCCAGACCAGGAATTGAACCTGTGCCCCTTGCGTTGGCAAGTGGACTTTTAACCACTGGACCACCAGGGACATGTATCTTATAGTCCCAGGAATATATCATACAGGGCAAAGGCTCTGTTATTGCCAAGCTCTATTTTATGTACTTGTGTAACATCAAGAAATAAATAGAAAAACCCTGCCTTCTTCAAGTAGATATTCGTATGTGTCATCCTTCTTCCTATATAACTTGTGCCTTCCTCCTGTTTCACTTGTGCCTAATAGCCTAACACAGGTACCAAGCTTCCTGAGTGCTATGATAGAGAAATGAGTGCTGCTGCTGCTGCTAAGTCGCTTCAGTCGTGTCCGACTCTGTGTGACCCCATAGACGGCAGCCCACCAGGCTCCCCCGTCCCTGGGATTCTCCAGGGAAGAACACTGGAGTGGGTTGCCATTTCCTACTCCAATGCATGAAAATGAAAAGTGAAAGTGAAGTCGCTCAGTCGTGTCCAACCCTTAGCGACCCCATGGACTGCAGCCTACCAGGCTCCTGCATCCTTGGGATTCTCCAGGCAAGAGTACTGGAGTGGGGTGCCATTGCCTTCTCCGAGAGAAATGAATATCTGACCCTTAATAGCAGCAAGAAGAGATCTGGACTTTGCCCTGCATGATTATAATCCTTGCTTTTAGAACTCCAGAGTTGTCACCCTGTCCCATGCAGGGTAGCAGCTCTCCATGGGCATAGCAGCTTGAGTTCTGACAGCACGGGGAGGAGTAGGAGAGCCAAGGCTGGGGCTGGCACTGCACACAGGAGGTGCCCCCTACCCAGATGCCAGAGATCTACAGGACGTGTACTTCTGAGCTCACCCACCGAGACATCTTGTTTTTGTTCACTCAGCGAGTGATCATTGATGTGCCATCCAGGTAAGCAGTTTAGGATATTAATAACCATCTCATTACACGGTCATCAATAGAAGCCATAAAAACAAAGTCATCAAAGAGGAATTTTGCATGAACTACACAGATATGAGAGGGGGAAGCCAGCTGCTGGCTCAGAAAAATGAACTTCATGAACTCAAACTCTGGTCGATAGCTTTATATAACTGAAGAACAGAACTTACAGGTTCTCCAAGAGTTTATCTCGTTCTGCAGGATGACTCATATTGACCAAGCTCATGACTTGAAATTGAGTGCCTATTTATTCAGTTTCACGGGGAGACTAGAGCTGTCTAAATAATCAGTTCATTCTCTCACGCTGGAAAAGGCCATTCGGGAGACCAAGTCATGAAAAATTAAATGGTGAGAGCTGAGCTAATGTGAATAGAGTATGTGCGAAGCACTGGATGCTAGACATTTTATTTATCTCATCACATTTCATTCAAATAAAGACTCTGAGCTAAACTACCAGAAGCTTATGGAGTTTCAGTACTTTTCCCAGAGCTGGGGTAGAGCAGAGCCAGAACTTGAACTTACTTCTGTCTGTCCAGACAGGTATTCTCACAGCACTCCACTCCTGAAAAGTTAACATATTCCTGGAATTAATGAAATTTGATGTTGTATTTTATTGTAAGATATTTTCTTATGGAGTGGGGGACAGAAATGCACTGTGATGAGAACGTGATGTCTGAGGTGAGCCTCCTGTGTTTTTATCTTGCTTCTGCTTCCTGATGGTTCATATTGAGCAGATTTGGTTTGGCTCAGTCATTAAGTCATGTCCAACTCTTTGCAACCCCATGAACTGCAGCCCACCAGGCTCCTCTGTTCGTGGGATTTCCCAGACAAGAATACTGGAGTGGGTTGCCATTTCCTCCTCCAGAGGATCTTCACGACCCAGGGATTTCCTCCATTGCAGGTGGATTTTTTTACCACTGGGCCACCTGAGAAGCCCTTGAGCAAATTACATGAGTTCAATTCTCTGCAAAGCCATCTTTACAGAAATGAGGGAAATGTCAGTCAAGTGCCTAGCATGTAGAAAGTGCTCAATAAATATTAATTATTATTTCACTTTATACTCCAATTAATTGTCCACTGTTTTTATAGCTATGTTAATGCAAACTAATTTTGTTGAATAAAATAAGCCTTCCTCCAGATAGTCATGATACATCGGGCTTTTTGTCCACTTCTTTATGTTGTTTGTTTTTCTCAAGATTTTACACATACTGTGTCATTCAGACAGCATGATTCTAGTACAACTCCATACTGTGAGTTTAACTTTCTAAAATTTTGCTCTGATCCAGGTTATCTTGAGTGGATGAGGCTGTTTCCAACATCTCTTGGAGGAGCCAGAGAGTCCAGTCATGGTCCAGGACAGTCCACCTCTCATTGTTACTGGTTACACCATAAAAGTGATTTGACAGGCCTCAGATTTGGGTGGACATTATCTCAAGCAGAAAGTTAGACGTGGAAAGTTAGATGTGTAAGGACTTTTTGATCCTCCCTTGAGGGATCAAGACCCCGAGGCTCCTACAGAATCGACAGGCCAATTACTGACAACTTGATCCAGGGTCAGCATTCAACAGACATGGTCTGATGGGGCCCACACAGCAACCTTGTGTGATGAGCCACACGGGCATTGTCCACACCATCCCAGGAGACAAACTTTATACCTCCATGTTTAAAATCCATTACCTCCCGGGATAGAATTCATTCTCCAAACTAGATCCATGGACTGGCCTCTGCCGGTTTTCCCCAGCCCATCAGTCATGACTTCTCTGCCTTATGACTTATGGTCCAACCGCATGGAATTACTGGTAGGCACCCCGACTCTCGCATCTACCTTATGCTCCCAGCAACTCATCTGCCCATGTGCTNCTCCGGGATAGAATTCATTCTCCAAACTAGATCCATGGACTGGCCTCTGCCGGTTTTCCCCAGCCCATCAGTCATGACTTCTCTGCCTTATGACTTATGGTCCAACCGCATGGAATTACTGGTAGGCACCCCCACTCTCGCATCTACCTTATGCTCCCAGCAACTCATCTGCCCATGTGCTATTTCTCAACTCCGCACTCACTTCCTCTGCTTTGTAATGTTCTTCTAGATGTTTATTTCTAGATTAGACTTTTTTTTTTTAGCTAATAGACTATTTTAGAACAGTTCTACATTTATTAACTAAATCAATAGGTTTACTGATAAATTGAGCTGATGCTATAGAGTTCCCATGTTTTCTCTCTCGCCTGCACAAATTACCTCTACTAACAGTTTGAATTCCTGTGCTATAGTTGTTACAGTTAAAGAATGAGTACTGATACATTTGTACTGACTAAAGACCATATCTTACATGAAAGTGCACTNCTCAGGGAAACTCAGGGGGAATCTCTGAAATCTGAATCGCCTTGCCCATCAGATTTCTGCCACGTGGCCACTTCACAGGTGGGATTCCCACACTGGCTCCCGGCACAGGACCCTCAGGACAACCTCTGAGACAAGTTAAATCCGTGAATTCACGGATCTTAAAATTTATTTCCCAAGAGTCTGAATTGAATGAATCTGCATGAACATGGCTTGATCTTGGACGTGTGTTGGCAGGACGGGGTTCCTGAAATGACCCCAAGGGCCAAGGCACTCTGGACGCGTCTTCATGACGGACGTACCAGAGTGTGAAGCATGAAGGGACTGAGCCAGGATAACTGGCTGAGGGTGAGTCGTGTGGAGTCTGGGGTGACCCCAACATTCCAGGCTTCTCACCGGTGGCCTTCTAGGTGCTGACTCACCACCATTTTAACGTGAGAAACTTGGTATGGGGCAACATTAGCTATAAGCTGCTGACATTTTTATCCCTAAAACCTAATAGAATTTTCTTGACCACTTTAGTCCTTCATATAGGGCTTCCCCTAACATCCTTTTTGGTGGCAGATGGTAGCTGGCATACAGTCCTGGAGGTCTTGGTCCAGCTTTTCTGACTCTAGACTTTAAAAGTGGTCCCTCTGCATTTTGGACCTGAATGACCCAAGTACACTCTTCAGGTCTCCCTGGGCATATCCTCCCGTGCTGGGAGGTCTACACCTAAGAAACCTCTTCTGCTCACTGTGATGTCCTTTTGAGAAACTTTCTTCCTTCTCTGGCATCTGCCAAACGTATCCCTAGACTTTTCTGGAAGGCTTCTTGATGCTGCAAATCGGAGTAACTAAAATATTAATGGTCCCCTGAAGGGTAGCCTTCCAGGGAAGCTCCTGGTAAAAAGCCTGAGCCCTAAAATCAGTGAGGGATGGCTTCAAGGTCTCCCTGTCACTAGGGGGTGTCTTTCTTGCCCTGAGGATGGTCATCTATGTCCGGTTCTATGCTCAACTAGAAATCCTGTCATAAGCCACACTCTGACCTACAGATCCAAGACAGCACAAGCAGCCATGTGACAGGGGGGCTTAGAACTGTGACTTCAGGCTCTTTACATGGTGTCCTGTAGCTAACCTACAGTGTACATAAAGGTAGACTCTGACGACAGTCTCCCATACTTTCCATCAGCTGCCTGATGTGAAAATCTGTTCTCAAGGTTATTTGCCCATAAAAATGCAGCATAATGCAGGGAGCAAACTGGCTGCATCAACCATCTTTCACAAGCCCTGCTTTCACTGGTCATCTCAGTCCCTCGTGGGTGACTCTTCCCCTTTGTGGTGCCTGTTGACATGGTGTCAACTGCCCCTCGAAAGCTCATATTGCCCTCTGACCTCCACCTCTAGTGGGACTTCCTGATATCTGGGTCATATATTCAAATTCAAGTCTAGACAGGCCAAATTCAAGTCTTAGTGAGTAGCCAGTGAAAATAACTGGGAGGTGTCTGAATCTACTATATTCCTCTGTCCCTAATCTTTGAAAATGGCAGTTGGAGGAAGTGAAATTAGGTGTCTTCCTTTCCTATACTAAGATGAGCCAAATAAACTATGACTCCAAGCCTAAGGATGAGATGAGCCCTTTCCACTCATCCTAGACAGTTGCCTTGCCTTATGTTAACAGGCAGATCCTGTGTACCCTGTAATATGCTCTCATGTCAACTTGCATTAAGTCTACTCAGAAGATCTGTGGTGTCTCCACTCAAAACTGTCTCTACTCATCTTGTGATCACAAAGGGTTAGGCAAATTCGTATTTGTATTAAAGATAAAGGGAATTGAGGTCAGCAGTCCAACCTTGCTCCTCACTTCTCTGTTATAACACTCAAGGGATGTGTTAGCAGGCAGAGAATGAGGGATAGACAGGTGAGGTTGGTAACAGGGTTTACCAGGATGTTTACAAGTGTAAATCCCTATGTCTTTAAAAAAACACGTGCTGTTGGGTATGGAGTCACTTTCATTCACGTTAATGTTTTTAATTTTCTCATTGAATTATAGTTGCTATATGACATTGTTACAGGTGTACAATATACTGATTTATAGCCTGATGATTATACTTTATCAGTTCAGTCGCTCAGTCATGTCTCTTTGTGACCCCATGAATCACAGCACACCAGGCCTCCCTGTCCATCACCAACTCCTGGAGTTCACTCTGACTCATGGCCATTTAGTCAGTGATGCCATCCAGCCATCTCATCCTCGGTCGTCCCCTTCTCCTCCTGCCCCCAATGCTCCCCAGCATCAGAGTCTTTTCCAATGAGTCAACTCTTCGCATGAGGTGGCCAAAGTACTGGAGTTCCAGCTTTAGCATCATTCCTTCCAAAGAAATCTCAGGGCTGATCTCCTTCAGAATGGACTGCCTGGATCTCCTTGCAGTCCAAGGGACCCTCAGGAGTTTTCTCCAACACCACAGTTTAGAAGGATCAATTCTTCGGCGCTCAGCCTTCAAGTCCAACTCTCACATCCACACATGACCACAGGAAAAACCATAGCCTCAACTAGATGGACCTTAGTCAGCAAAGTAATATTTCTGCTTTTGAATATGCTGTCTAGGTTGGTCATAACTTTTCTTCCAAGGAGTAAGTGTCTTTTAATTTCATGGCTGCAGTCACCATCTGCAGTGATTTTGGAGCCCAGAAAAGTAAAGTCTGACACTGTTTCCACTGTTTCCCCGTCTATTTCCCATGAAGTGATGGGACCAGATGCCATGATCTTCATTTTCTGAATGTTGAGCTTTAAGCCAACTTTTTCACTCTTTCACTTTCATCAAGAAGCTTTTTAGTTCCTCTTCACTTTCTGCCATAATGGTGGTGTCATCTGCATATCTGAGGTTATTNTTCCCCGTCTATTTCCCATGAAGTGATGGGACCAGATGCCATGATCTTCATTTTCTGAATGTTGAGCTTTAAGCCAACTTTTTCACTCTTTCACTTTCATCAAGAAGCTTTTTAGTTCCTCTTCACTTTCTGCCATAATGGTGGTGTCATCTGCATATCTGAGGTTATTGATATTTCTCCCGGCAGTCTTGATTCCAGCTTGTTTCTTCCAGTCCAGCGTTTCTCATGATGTACTCTGCATATAAGTTAAATAAGCAGGGTGACAATATACAGCCTTGACGTACTCCTTTTCCTATTATGGAACCATCTGTTGTTCCATGTCCAGTTCTAACTGTTGCTTCCTGACCTGCATACAGATTTCTCAAGAGGCAGGTCAGGTGGTCTGGTATGCCCATCTCTCTCAGAATTTTCCACAGTTTATTGTGATCCACACAGTCAAAGGCTTTGGCATAGTCAACTTATAGCTACTATAAAATATTGGCTATATGGGGGGAAAAGTAAGGGCTACTTGCTTCTGAGGAAGTGTGGAGAAGGGAAAAACATCCTGGGGGGTGTTAGGATGTATCTTGAGGGATAATCTTTTCTGGAAACATCTACCCTGCCATCTTAATTCCAAATTCTAAGAATTCTTCCTAAAACTCTACTCACTCACTCCTAGCAGTACCAAAAGTTTCCTCGGGGAAAATTCCTAAACATTGTGTCTCTGGAATCAAGCCTCACAACTGAGCTTCAGTTTTACAAATCTTTTCAGATCATTCCAGGAAGTGATTTGGGGTGACCTATATTTGTTGACTTCTTATCCCTCCATTTTAAGTGTAACCGCCATCACCTGTGTCTTTCCAAACCAAAGGAATGACTCAAATCTTCAGATTTGCCCCAATTCAATGCCAAGAGCCTGGCCACCCAGGAGTCCTGTCCAAAGGAGGAGGTTCTCCAGACATGGACGAAGACTGGGTGTTCTCCTGTGCCTTGTGTTGGGCCTGGTGGCAGATGAGAGCCCCAGAACCTGCCTGGCTACGTCACAGTGGTTTAGAAGCCAAGCTTTTTATATCAAGTCCTGGCTTCTGGTGACACTCAGTATACTCTTAGGAATTGGTTGATGGGGGTTGAATGTGATGGATCCTGGACCAGGGTGTGGGGCTTACAGCAGACGTCATTTAAAGTAAAATGCAAATAGTTCTCACTGAAGGCGAAAGTAAATGTAGATCTTAGTTTGGGGAAACTGCTGTTATATCATCTGTCTTACCTTCTTCCTGCTGAGACCACAGCCGCATGCAGGTTAGCCCTCTCCTCTGCTGCGTCCCGCATTCCCTATGCTACTTCTGTGTCTTCTGTTTTTCTCTTGATACTACCTCTCTGATGGCATCTCCTGCTTTGATTACATTCACTGAGTTAATCTGAGTTAGCCAGGATTCAAGAGGCTTTCTGCTAACAACCCTAGGACAATGGTGGTGACAGGTTAAAGGGCTGTGAGGTGTTAAACTTTTGCAGAGCTCCAGAAACTAGACCAAATCTACACAGAGAGATACAAACCCACCCTCTAGAAGGGAACGTCTCAACAACTTGTGGCTGCCATCAGTGCAAGTGCAGCTAAACACTTACCGCTATGAAGTTGCTGAACCAACAGCCCCCAGGGGCAGTATAGAGGCCCACTGGGTTTCGTGTCCATAGCAAGGCTGGAAAAGGATGTGACTTCCACAAGGCCAGGGTTTTGAGTCAGTCTATGTTCCTTTATCTATTCACATAAGATTTCCGGCTGTCTTGTTAGCTTTTTCATAAGGAGAAGCTGGAAATCGGGATAACAATAAAAAAAAAAAAAAAAAAAAAGACCCTGCAGTGTGAGATGGAATCTGGCTTTGATATGAAACTTGTCTTGATGTCTAAATCCTACAGAACTAGACCTCCAGCTGTCTCTTCCTCCAGGCAGTTCATGCAGGTCTGGTACCACCAAAAGCCTAACAACTCACTGGGGCATCTATGGTTAACTGCCTTGAATGTCTTTTTAAAAATTTGAATCTCCAAAGTCTAGACAAATTAAGAGTGGTCAAGTAGTGAATAGTGTGTACTTAGCCTGTAGCTTAATCATAAAAGAAGCTTTGCAAAATGAAACTTTCAGAAGGTCCTTGCCATCCATGATAACATGGATTAAAGACCCCAAGGATGGGATAGAATGGGACTTCCCTGGTGGGCCAGGGGTTGACTCCTCACTTCTACTGCAGAGTTTAGAGGTTTGATCCGTAATCAGGGCGCTAAGATCTCACATGCTGTGGGGGAAAAAGACTAAGGCATTCTACCTGCCACAGAGCTGTTGTCTGCCAAAATTGGCGGATGGCAATTTTAAGAGAAAAATGGAAGAAGAACCTCTAGAAAGTACAGAGGGTCAACAACTCCTGACATCTATCCAGGAACAAATGCAAAAGTTTTTATTACATTTCTCAGACAACCCAGAATTAGGGTAACACCCAATTCAAGGAGTTAGCTTTATTATATGAATCTGAGAACAATTTTGAATTTATGATTTGCACCAATGGAAAGTCACATAGCTTGATAATCCAGGCTGTATCTTTCCAGGTTCAAACTTAAAGAAGGGAGGAGACAGATGAAAAACCACCAAGAGACTTAGACAACTTACACTTCATAAAAACATGAGGAAAGATCATGGGTAAATATGCGTGCTCATATGTACTAAGTTGCTACAACTATAGAAAGAGTCAGTTTCACAAACTCTGAGGGATTTCATAGAGTTGCTATTATACCTTCATTTGCTATTTTCTGCACGTTTTAAATGCTCCAAGACTTAAAGATCCCAGCATCCTATGGGCTTGACCTTTGAACTAGCCATTGCTAGATGAAGACCAAGCCATCGCCAGGTCCAGTGCTCACGGCTAGGACACAAGCATGTTCCTGGATGCCCATGGCCCAGATGTGGAGCATCCTCTTCTCTACACCAACCAACCTTCGGGTTCAACTTCTGATCCTGCCCGAAGGGACACCTGTATTGGGTGAGTTTTCAGATCTACACTTGCCACGTTCAGTTCTGGCATCGTGGAGATGGCAGGGAGGGGATCCTGCGTCCTCAGAATGCTCTGGTTCATTCAGACTCCGAGGAGGATATCCACTGCCTGATACCCGTGGTGGGCTGCAGAGACCATCTGAGCTTTGGCAACCACCAGGGAAGCAGAGAGAGGGTGCCACCCACAGGACGGAGGAAACCCTCTCTAGGCTTCCAGGTGATGGCTGCTCTTGCCTTTGTCTTGGTCCCCAGCATGACGAGTATCCTAGTTCCTTTGTCAGGCTGGCTCTGCATCCTTGGAAAGAAGTCCTAAGAGGGTGGAGGAGAGAAGCTGATGCCTTTCTCCTCAAGCTGAGGCCCTGCTGAGCTCTGCAATGTGTCCAGAGGAGCCTGACATTTTTCAATGCAGAGGGTCTCGTAAATCCTTTTCTTGCTCTTTGTCATGCAGAAGAGGTGATGCCCCTTCCTGGGGCTTCGTGGTTGAGAGGAGCTCCCATCTAAGGGGCTTAACTTAGGTTTCTGCAGACTCTGGGGCTGTCAGGGCGGTTGCTTTTTGGCACACAGTGCTTGTTATGTGTGTCGAAGCTACAGGATTATCCCTTCCTCCACCCCTCCCCTCTGCAAGGACAAGTTGGGGCCGCTCATCCCACCTCTGTCTAGTGTGTGGAATGTTCCTGGCTGACTCAAATGCTGCCCCCACTGCTGGGGATGGTCAGTCAGGCTTGAAGGGGGTCTTGTGGGGGTGAGCAGTGAGCCCAGGCCACTGTGCTCCTTGCCATTTCCAAGTCATGGACCCCAGAGGAGGGGACGGGAGGGGAGCAGAGCCGAGCCCTCCCCGGGTCACACTGTTGATCGGTGACCTCGTACGTGTCCTTGGAGGGTGAGTTCTCGCCTACAGTCTGGGTGGAGTGGACTTTCCCTGTGACTGGCCCCCAAAGCCCCCAGAGGAACTTGAGGAACAAAGTATATGCGGGAGAAAAGAGCTCTGTTGCGCAAATGACTTTGGATGCTCCTGAGAAGATGGTGTGGGGAGAAGGGGAGGGCCTATGGGGACAGTGGACGGAGTGCTTTTTGTCCAGGGGAACAGTCGGCTGAGGCCTGGGACTAGGGCTTCCTGAGGTACTCAGGGCCCACTTCTCGGCACCCACCCCTCTGGTTCTAAAGCCGCAACTGGATTCTGGGGTGTGCCTGCTTGTCCAGCCTATTCTTCCTGACAGCAATACCAGGAAACTGGTCCTCGAAGGCTTGGGGAGGATGCTGGTGTCTGTGATGGGGTGACAATGTCTGCTTTCCCCTGGCTGCTCTTTGTAAGCATTCCTGAGCCCAAGCTTGAGGCCGTCCTTGTGGATGCAACTGCTCTTCCCTTAGTGTCTATTGCCAACTCCTGCTTTTGAGGTCTTGCTTGTCTCTGAAACCAGGGATCACTTGCCTCCACCTGCTGGCGTGGATGCTCAGCGGCCCTGGTCATCTATTCCTATGTCTATTCGTAACTCAACCTCAGTAAGCTTATTGCTTTTCCGTGTCTCCTGTTTTGCTCCTTGTCCTCTGTTGTGAGCACCTTCTGTCCTCTAATTCTGGCTGAGCCTGCTGGGCCATCTGGTGGGGCCCAATGCTCCTGTCCTCCCAGTTGCACGGAGTCTTCAGCTGCTCACCAGGCCCTGGGGTTGGGGGAGGGGGGCAGCAGGCCATGCCCACTGCCCTTCCTAGAGCCACCGTTGCTCTGGGGTGTCTCTGGGGCAGCTCTTCGCCTCTGAGACTGATGGTGATGGGATCAGTGGGCCTGTGGCTCTGCTGTATGTGGTTCAGGAGTCGGACAGAGGACTCCCATCTCCATGAGAACACTGCATGAGACACAGGACACACCAGGCCTTCCCTCTCCAGGCTCACCCACAGGAGAGACCAAAGCCAGATCCCCCATTTCGTGTTTATCTTCTGAAAGAACAGGAATGCCAAGTTTCTTTTGTATTCCAGGCTTGGAAGGTTCAAAGATATCTCTGAACTTCAGACTATTGAATCACTTGAGCCAGAAAAAACCCCAAAGCCTCTTCAACGAACACTTATTTTGGTCTTTAGGTGAAGCATGCCTATTCTCATTGTTACTAAAGATGCGTTTACTGAACTAGAAATCATTTCTACTAGCATGAGCCTGTTTTGAGTGTCACTGAGTTTTCATAACTTGGAGTCAAATTGACATTAGTTTGAGGTATACAAAATCATGGTTTGTGTACACTGAAGTGATCACCATTCAAGTGACAAGCATGTCTTTCCTTGTGATGAGAACTGAGGGTTTGCTCGTCTGTAACCTCGAGATATACAGCATGGCAGCTCTAGTAATAGAGGACTTGATGTCCCCTTGATTATATCTGGAAGTGTGCCATGGCCCTGCCCTCCACCCATCTTTTCCCATTTTTCCCTCCTGCAAATACCAATTTCCTCCGAGTTTGGTTTTGTTTTGTGAGAACTCTTGAGTGATGAGGGACTGAGAGCATTGGTCCATGTGTCAAAGTCCAAATCTGCTTCTCTTTAAAAGATGAACCAACATAGATGCCAGACGCTGCAAAGGAGTTTTCAGCCTCATCCTGGTCCTTGTGTCCTCGAAACCCAGACGGGCAGTGTGATGTTCAGAGAGTTGCCCATGGCTAGATATCCAGGGAGTCATTGGTCGACCTAGATTGTGATATGGCAAGTGAACAGACTTTTTGAAGCACAAGTTTAGAAGAAGGTCGTAAAACAAGTGTCAAGAGTAAATAAAGCTGAGTTCTCTGAATGAAATATAAACTGTATATACTCAAGTAGAAATGTTGCGAGTGAGTTGGCAAAACTCTTTAGTACAGGGAAAACTGGCCTTCTTGATTCAGGCACCAAAGACTTTTATTTTTTTAACCCTTAGGTCTTTGGGCACCTCAGTAGCCTCTGGTTTGGGAGGAAATGAGTTTGGGAGGAAACCCTCTGCAAAATCAGGTTGCCCAAGAAAAAGGGAAGGGGGGGGGTCCTGTAGGGGGAGAGAGCTCACTAAGTGGCACTGACTTCAGTGAAGTGACTTCTTGGACTGGCTGCTCTACCCTTGTTCACCACAGAGGTGTGGGTGGCAGACACAAGGCAGCTCTGTCACCAGCTAAGAGGCTGGCATAGGTGCGAGAAAGCCAGGGGTGACAAACTTAGGGTAAGAGGACTTCCCATGCCTGGAGGGGCGAACGGCTCCTCTAATAGTGACCCATTAAGAAAACAGGAAGGCATAAAGAAGGATTTACTGTGTAGCACACGGACCTCGTATTCCATATCTTGTGATAACCTATAATAATCTGAAGCTGTACACCTGAAACTAACACTGTGAGTCAACCATAGTTTACAAACAAATTGCAGAAAGAGGACCGGGAGTGATGCTGTCTTTACAAGGAGGGTGGGGGAGGATGGGTAGTTGCATCTGAATTCAGAGGATGGTATGGCCTGAAGTCAGAGGATGGTACAGCCTGAGGTGAATGGTGACTGTCTCCAGGATAAAATCCACACACTGGATCCCAAGCCAGCACTGGGCCTCCCAAGCTGCCAGCAGGGACCCATCCAGAGAGCTGAGAAATCTGAAGTGTTGAAGTATAGGAGCAAGAATCTTTGCAGAGACGGGATCTCAAATTAAGGGCTGGTGTGAACTGACAAATGGTGCTCAACGCTCAGCGAGAGCGTGAAGGCGGCGAGGGGTGCCCCTTCAGGGCTTACACTGCTCCAGAAGGCCGGTCCATGCCCACAGATGGCTTCATTGTCCTTGGACCTCGTTCCGTACCCTCCTGGCCCAATATCGATCTCCCCCTTCCAGACTCGGGTAGTCTCGGCCTGCCGACCGGCGTCAGCTTCTAGACGCGTGGCCGTTTGCTCAAGGCAGTGAGCCAGGACTCATGTCCACCACCTCCCTCTCTGAACTCATGGCAGTTTTAGAACTGTGCGTAGAGAATGTTCCCTCAAAGACGCACTACCCAGGATCAAGATGACCGTTGTTCCACCAGTGCTGTGATGCCCATAAGGGCAAAGAGGGCTGTTTGAAACCTCTGTACTAGACAGATTTCTGTAGAGAAACTTCTGGACCTAAAATGTACTGTGTCCATGAGCCCCCTAAACTCAGACAGGGACCAAGGGAGCATCCTGTTATACACTGTGTCTGGCATTTCATACTCCTCTCTGAACTGGCTTTAGGATCCCTGCAAAGAGGCCANAGGTGAATGGTGACTGTCTCCAGGATAAAATCCACACACTGGATCCCAAGCCAGCACTGGGCCTCCCAAGCTGCCAGCAGGGACCCATCCAGAGAGCTGAGAAATCTGAAGTGTTGAAGTATAGGAGCAAGAATCTTTGCAGAGACGGGATCTCAAATTAAGGGCTGGTGTGAACTGACAAATGGTGCTCAACGCTCAGCGAGAGCGTGAAGGCGGCGAGGGGTGCCCCTTCAGGGCTTACACTGCTCCAGAAGGCCGGTCCATGCCCACAGATGGCTTCATTGTCCTTGGACCTCGTTCCGTACCCTCCTGGCCCAATATCGATCTCCCCCTTCCAGACTCGGGTAGTCTCGGCCTGCCGACCGGCGTCAGCTTCTAGACGCGTGGCCGTTTGCTCAAGGCAGTGAGCCAGGACTCATGTCCACCACCTCCCTCTCTGAACTCATGGCAGTTTTAGAACTGTGCGTAGAGAATGTTCCCTCAAAGACGCATTACCCAGGATCAAGATGACCGTTGTTCCACCAGTGCTGTGATGCCCATAAGGGCAAAGAGGGCTGTTTGAAACAGACCTCTGTACTAGACAGATTTCTGTAGAGAAACTTCTGGACCTAAAATGTACTGTGTCCATGAGCCCCCTAAACTCAGACAGGGACCAAGGGAGCATCCTGTTATACACTGTGTCTGGCATTTCATACTCCTCTCTGAACTGGCTTTAGGATCCCTGCAAAGAGGCCGGATGATAGTGCCTTGGTCTAAAGTGAACCCCCAGGAGCCAGGCTGAGTGGTGAGGGATGGCACCTCGTCTGGTTCCACTTGGGGCTAGATGCAAGCCAGCCTGTGGCTAGAGATGGCTGGTGCTAATTGTAAGGTTGAGAAAAAGGCCACTGGCTCTGAGAACAGGGCGTAGTGCCGAGGGTATATGTACATGTGTGGGTCAGGAGGCC
The DNA here is from genome assembly GCA_006410615.1 of Neotragus moschatus. Lineage (NCBI taxonomy): Eukaryota > Metazoa > Chordata > Mammalia > Artiodactyla > Bovidae > Neotragus > Neotragus moschatus. The sequence continues at coordinate 604,106 of SJYA01002028.1, forward strand.
TGAAGGCAGAAAGTACCAGGTCTAGAAATGTTGCAGTCTCTGATCCTAGCAGGCTTGCTTCCTTTTCTAGAAGAAGCCTTTTCTGTCATCCTTCCCAGTCAACTTCATGAGCATTGAAGTGACTTTTCATCCTAGTCAGGTTGTGTAGACCACACTCTTCCTGGTTCTCCTGTTTACTTTTTTTTTTTTTTTTTAAACTGGCTTCTAAATGTATGTAAATTTGTCTTTAAAACCCTCAGGCCTTGTCTCTGCTCTGTGATCTGCGCTGGCTGCCTCTGATCTTCCCCAGTTGTTTAAGGACACCTGAGGACAAGACGAGTGGGAGGGGAGAGGTCACTGCATATCCACACAGAGCCTGACCTTTCTGTCTTCATGGACTCGCCAGGCTGAGCACCACGGGGGGACAACCTTGTGTCCGCAGTGAAGGAATGTTTGTGTTCCAGAGTGATGACCGATGTTCTGAAGGTTGATTCAACCACTTTCTTCAAACGAGGAAACCTGGAGTTATGGAAAATGGTAGTCTAGAGGGCTGGTTCAGGATTTTTCTTAACATTTAGCCTCTGGTGGATCATTAGAAACCAGGTTTGATGCAGACTTATCATGGGGATTGTGTCAGGAAGGGAGTCTTTGAGTAGGAGAGGACTGGAGGTGCTGGTGCCCAGAAGGCAAGGGAACTCGCTCTCACCTTAGTCTCTTCCCTGGGATAGCAAACCCCATCACCGGAGGGGGTGGGCATGTTGGGGAGGGGGCTTTGTGACATCCAGGACATCAGTTGGAAGGTGAATCAGCTGAGATGTGGCTGAGGTTTTCCTTGCTGTGAGGGACGTTCGACACCTCCATTACAGCATTGTAACCAGGGGGTCACCCAGGTCCTTGTCACTGCAGAAAAAATCTGTCCTACTGGCTCTATGGACTTTGATACTGCAGCATGCATGAGCCACGTCTCGTTACCTAAAGCCCCCCGCTCCTACATGCGTCGACTTAGCCCAGGGCACACCTGTTTTGGAATAAGTGCAGGTGATGCATTAATGATGCCTTAAACTATTACTTTTCCTCTTAGCTTTGCAGACTTCTGAGTTATAGAATCTGCCCGTGGAGAAGCCTGTGAGCCTTTGCTCCTGGCTTCAGACAGTAAAGTGTCTACCTGCAATGCGAGAGACATGGGTTTGATCCCTGGGTCGGGAAGATCCCCTGGAGAAGGAAATGGCAACCCACTCTTACCTGGAAAATTCCATGGACAGAGGAGACTCGTAGGCTACAGTCCATGGGGTTGCAAAGAGTTGGACACGACTGAGCAACTTCACTCACTCACTCATTTTTCAAAAGCTATTAACGTTGACTAGAATGTTTTATTCATGGGAGTCCTGGTTTCTCTGCAAGACTGATGGAATGACTTGTTCTCACCTAGGTCCTATCTCACCATGTAATAAAAGGGATGGGATGTGAGGGCAGGAATTGAGGCCTTAACAAGGTCTCGTTTTCCAGAAGGGATGTGGGTGAGTCACCCGTTGGATGTCTGAATGATGGGGATGAATTTTAACTTAAAGCTGTGACAACTAGGATGGCTGAGGACAGAGCTTGGGTTTCCGTGACGATGGAAGTCCTGGCTGGCAGCAGACACTTCTTTCCCCAATAGTCACCCTGGCCAGTTGTAGCTCCCTGAATGGTCCAGAGAGGGCAGCCAGGCCTGGTCTGCAGGCTGCCTTGTTTCCTGGGATCTCAGTGCTTAGTAGATACATCAGAGACAGACAAGCAGAACAGAACTCTGAGAAGGAGCACGACTGAAGTTGGGAGGAAAATCTCTGCACATAAACACGAACAAGGTGCCTTCCATCAGTCTTCTACAAACCAAGGCTCACGTAACTTCAGGCCACAAGCACAAGTCCATAGAATGTTTAAACTGAGATCCTCAGGAGTGAGGGAACAGCCAGCTTCCCTGAGAGCAAGACTACATCATAGACTGAAACATTAGCTGCAGAGGAAGGATGCTTGCAACAATGTCTCTGGACAAATCAAATGTTTGTCCACTGTGGTCATGTTAAGAGTTGGGGTGTTGAATCTGTTCAGTCACCAAGTAGTGTCTGACTCTTTGTAGCCAGCCCCACAGACTGCAGCACTTCAGGCTCCTCTGTCCTGCACTCCACCATCTCCCAGAGTTTCCTCAAGTTCATGTCCATTGAGTCGGTGACGCTATCTAGCCATCTTATTCTTTGCTGCCCCTTCTCCTGCCCTCATCTTACCCAGCATTAGGGACTCTTCAGTCAGTTGGCTCATCTCATCAGGTGGCCAGTGTATTGGAGCTTCAGTATCAGTCCTTCCAACAAATATTCAGGGTTGATTTCCTATAGGATTGACTTGTTTGATCCCGTTGCAGTCCAAGGGACTCAAGAGCCTTCTCCAGCACCACCGTTCAAAATCATCAGTTCTTTGTTGCTCAGAGTTTATGGTCCAACTGACATCCGTACACAACTACTAGAAAAACCATAGCTTTGACTAGACAGAACTTTGTCAGCAAAGTGGTGTCTTTGCTTTTTAATGCACTTTCTAGGTTTGTCATAGCTTTTCTTCCAAGGAGCAAGCATCTTAATTTCAGCGCTGTAGTCACTGCACAATTTTGGAGCCCAAGAAAATAAAATCTGACACCGTTTCCACTTTTCCCTTTATATTTGCCGTGAAATAATGGGAGCAGATATCATGATCCTAGTTTTCTGAATGTTGAGTTTTAAGCCAGATTTTTCACTCCTCTTTCACCTTCATCAAGAGGCTCTTTAGTTCCTCCTTGCTTTCTCCCATTAGTGGTATCTGCATATCTGAAGTTATTTTTCCTGGCAACCTTAATTCCAGCTTGTGAGTCATCCAGCCTAGTATTTCACATGACATTCTCTGCATATAGGGCTTCCCTGGTGGCTCAGCTGGTAAAGAATCCACTTGCAATGTGGAAGACCTGGGTTGGATCCCTGGATTTGGGAGATCCCCGGAGAAGGGAAAAGGCTACCCACTCCCAGTATTCTGGCCTGGAGAATTCCATGGACTTTGTATAGTCCATGGGGTTGCAAAGGGTCAGACATGACTGAGTGACTTTCACTTCCCTCTATAGTATTAAAGTATTAGTTGCTCAGTCATGTCTGACTTTTTGTGACTCCATGGACTGTAGCCTGCCAGGCTCCTCTGTTCATGGGATTCTCTAGGCAAAAATACTGGAGTGGGTTGCCATTTCCTCCTCCAGGGGACCTTCCCAACTGTACATAAAGGAGACTTTATTAATGTGCATTAGAGGATACCCCAGGTTAACCTGTTATAGAAAACTGTCTCTTGAGTCTTTAAATTCTATACCAATTCTACACCTCTGGTTGGCCGATGTTTGTTTCTTTATTTAGGTTTTAAGGTGACTGACCTGCGGCTATTTGTTTCCATCAACCTGATTGCGAATCTAAAGGCACAGTTGAAATGTCTATTTTTCTTGCTATCCTCAGAAGAGATTGCTGCAGATCTACTCTGATTCTCATTCTTTTCAGCTTACAATACAAATAGCTTATTTTTTGCAACCTATGTCTCATAATAAAGCAGTGCTGAAAAATTAAATAGAAAGTTCAGTTTCCGTATAGGCTATGAAAATGATTTGCTAGTGTGGATTTTTAAGCTTGATTCTGAATAGATTTATGAAGAATGGCACTTGGGAGACGTGGTTCAAATTTTGCTATTTAAGGTATCTTGAAATTATAGGCTCACTCTCCCTAAAACTTCGAAAAGCATAGAGCTTAGACTCTTAAGGGTATAGCAGTGATAAAAGCTTTCATAGTCATTTCTAAAAAACACTTCTTAGTTTTCTCTCTCCAATGGGTCTCTAATATACTTGTAGAAAGAAGGCAACAGAAAACCAAGAATAAAAGTAGCCACGCTCTCCACAATTGGGCTTCCTGCTTACTTTCCTGCTCAAAGAAAAGAGGAGACACCATCTTGCAATAGAGGCTTCACAAACAGGATGACAAAATACAGTCTTGTACTCCTTTCCCAGTTTTGAGCCAGTTAGTTCCATGTAGGGTTCTAACACTTGCTTCTTGACCTCTTTACAGGTTTCTCAGACAGGTAAGATGGTCTTGTACTTCTGTCTCTAAGAATCTTCCAGTTGTGATCCACACAATCAAAGCTTTAGCATAGTCAAGGAAGCAGTAGTAGATATTTTTCTGGAATTCCCTTGCTTTCTCTGATCCGATGGACGTTGGCAATTTGATCTCTGATTCCTCTGCCTCTTCTAAACCCAGTTTGTATATCTGGAAGTTCTTGGCTCATGTACTGTTGAGGCCTAGCTAAAAGATTTGAGCATAACCTTGCTAGCATTCAAATTGAGCACAACTGTGCAGTAGTTTGAGCATTCTTTGGCATTGCCCTTCTTTGGGATTGGAATGAAAACTGATCTTTTCCAGTCCTGGGGCCACTGCTAAGTTTTCCAAATCTGACAAATTGAGTCAGCACTTTAACAGCATCATCTAGGATTTTTAAATCGCCAAGCTGAAATTTCATCCCTTCTAGCTTTGGTAGTAATGCTTCCTAGCCGTTGAATCTAGCACCTCGTTCAGGGCTCATTCTAGTTTGTGGTCACCCACTCCAGTGCTATTGCCTGGAGAATCCCAGGGATGGGGGAGCCTGGTGGGCTGCCGTCTCTGGGGTCGCACAGAGTTGGACATGACTGAAGCAACTTAGCAGCAGCTGGTTTGTGGTCAGATCTTAAAGGCTCAAGGCTTGTGCAGGGCCAGCTCTCCCCACCACTCTGGTGTGCTTCTTCCTGATGGGTAAGACGAGGGCAGGGGGCAAAGAGGTGCTCTCCTGACTGCATGGGGACCAGGATAAGGGAACCTCAGGTGACTTGAGGGAGAACCTTTAGGCAGGGATGGGATGAATGAGTCATCACACCTGCTCAGTGGAAATGTGCACTGCCTGCTCTGCTTCTGAGCAAGGGGGCATGGGGAAGGACATTCAACAACCTTTGCTGAAACAAGAGGTATTGGGCTAAGTTCTAGTAACATGAAGACAAGTGGTGACATCCCGTTGTCCAGGACAGGTCTTTTTAGACTTAAGCCTTTAGCATTAGTTTCCTTCGTGTCGAGTTTTGGTGAGCTACCCATCCTCAAGTCTGACCAGACCTTCCTCACAAAACCCCTTCAGCCTCTACCGGCTCAGCCTCTACCGGCTCACAGCGCTGCTTCTCCAGGCTGCAGAGCTCAGCTCAGTGGAGAGCCAGGTGTACACCCCACTGCAGTCCTGTGCCCCATACGTGTTAGGCTAAGGAAGTCAAGCACTTAAGCTCCTGGGTCCCCAGTGAGATGAAGACACTGGACACAACTTCTGTCATTAACATGATCCTCTTACAAAGCCACATAGATATGAAACACCTGTTATGTCTCGTGGCCAATCTGCCCCCACCACAGTTGTGTTGTAGTAGAATACACCAGCTGGAACTTCTCACATTGCCTGTGTCAGAGGTTCTGGCCATGTGACCAGTCACTGACTAGACACAGAGGTCAAGACTGGGTTTAGCAGTCTCTCTCCTCCAAGTGCCTAAGGTGGGAGAGCCTTGGGCGTCTTTTCTCCATCTAGACTCAGATTCTTGCGTTAGGAAGGTAAATTAGCAGTGTACTAGGAAGAACCCAGGTTCTTGTCTGGGGGCCTGGATTTATTGCCCTTCTGATGACTTCAAGATAGCTTCAGCCTTTCACTGTTTCGCTGCACCAGTCCTTGGACATAAAGTCCTGCATCACTGTTCACAGAAGACCCGGTGTGACATGTTCTACATCATCAAGATTGAGAGGGAAAATGTGCCAAGAGTTCAAGATACCTCTTAAAAATAGGGGCTCCAGACATGGCTGCGAGTCTCTGAGCAAGCAGAAAGACTCCATGGCTCCTCACTGCTCTTCTCTGGCTGTTTCAAGGAGAATCTGTCAGCAATGCCTCACCCGAGTAGCCAGGACCCTTGTCACAAGAAACTGAATGTCCAGGTGTCAGGCTGTGTTAGTAGACTGCTCAGGAACTTGGAGACATTCATGGGCGTTGAAACCCCTGTCACTGTACCATGCTACTTACCTGCCTTCAGGGAAAAAATAATGAAAGAACCCTTCTTAGTGCCATGGACTTAGAGGGCCCCCAGCTCTGTCAGCCCTTGTCACAGATCCTACATCATGACCGTCACATGAAGCCTGCAAGGGGTAAACTGCAGCCTCGGCCTCTACTAAAGGCCAAAACTATGGAACTGGAAATAGGGAACATGAATGGGAGCAAGGTGGTTAAGCCAGACCTTCCAGGGAGGCAAGAGTCTGCACCCGCTTCTACTTGACTCTCCCAAACCCTACACTGATAAGCTGTTGGGGCTTCTGCCATCCAAATAAATGGTTCACATCCCAGGGTCAAAACTAGTTTTTTGAGGGACAATGTTAGGTAGTTTGTGAAATGAAAGCAGTTGTCTCTAGAAATACACTGATTATACTGAGCTCTGAAAAATGTCATTTTGTTTGCCATCTGAGGAGTTTCCTCTTCTGCCTGAAATGCCTTTGGCTCTGGGGCATTTTTCAGCTACTCCTCGTGTTTTATGGAGTATTCTTTCTACTCTCATCTTGCGTTCTTTTTGTTCTTATTCTGGATTAACAAAATAATTCATGTCGTTCACTTCTTCCCCTCTCCTCTTACCTCTTCTTCCACTGTCCAGCAGTTTACCCTATGACCACTCTAATCTGCGTTCTTGGAATTCTAAGGTCTAACGTACACTAGCATTTTCTCATGAGTAGAACATAAGTCCTAGAGCACTAACTCCTTACCTCCCTACCAACGTACATGTTCTTACCCTGCTCGGGCTGCCGTACAAAATACCACAAATTGGATGGCTTAAATACAAATGTATTTTCTCAGTTCTAGAGGCTAGAAGCCGAGTTCATGGCTCTGGTCAATTTGGTTTCTAGTAAGACTTTCTGGCTTGCCAATGGTCTTTGGCTCACTCTTATGACAGTCTAAGCTACCTGGTCTCCCTTACAGGGACCCTCACTTTATCAGACCAGAGATCCACCATCACAAACTTGATATAGTCCTAATATAATCCTATCACTTCCTTCAAGGCCTCTTCTCCAAATATAGCCATACTGGGAGTCGGGGTCTAACATGAATTTTTATGGGACACACACATCCAGTCCATAACATGTGCTATTACAGTTGTGAATCTGAATTTTCTGAATGTTTAGATCACTGAAGACATTGGATGTGGATTTTTGGGTGTTCCACATACTGGGAACAGCGTGTGCAAATGCGCAGAGGACTCAGATGCCTGCATATATAAGGAACTGTATCCCATGCAGAGTTTCTGAAAATGAGGCAGGAAAGTTGGGGTGATGAGGGTAGGTCACAAACAGTCTTGGGGAGCCACAGTCATGGGAGCCACTGAGCCAGTAAAATGTTTGAGATAACGTGCTCTAACTTTTAGAAAGCTGATTCTCTTCTAAATCTTCTTAGAACATCCTCCCTTCTGCTGTCAATCAAACCACTTCCAACCTTTGTTGACTCTTCCAGCACAAGTCACTGTGATTATCTTGCCTGGGCTGTAGTGATGGCTTTATCTCTCTGCTTCAACTTTGCTTCTGTGGTTTTGCCGATTTTATTTTCCTGTGTCATTCTACTTCCTAAGTGTTCCCCTCCCAGGAAACCGTAGTAACAAAACAAGCTAGAATTGCTGACTCCCCGGTGCCATGAAGTCAAAACCTTCCAGGGACATGAGCCATGAGGAGCTCTATTGGATCTGTGGGTTTTTTTTAATCTCCTCAGGTGAATGTGATCTGTGATTGCAGAAATAGTGATCTTAGACATCACAGATAAACCTGAACTAGTATCAAGCCTGGTAAGTGCATAATGTGATTATGGTAGAACTAAGCCCCAAGGAGAAGGCAGTAAGAGTCTTAAGTGACAAGCCCCGGACCTTGCTGTGGATGTGAAGGTGATTCTAACCCAGATGTGCCTGACTGCAATGTCCCTGTTCCCTTCCAAAGCCTCTCTGCCTGTCCCAGGGAAAATAGCCTGTCCTCGGGAGTCCCACAGCACCTGCCCCATTCTGCTTTGCCCTGTGGGCACACAGGCACCTGAGTGTTCCCTGGGCACTCAGCTCCTAACAGGGGAGCACTTTCTTTCCTCTTCCCTGAGAACTCAGGACATGATGATGAATTGTATTGCTTTATCAGTCTGCTCAAGGCCCAATACAGGTTGCATTTAAGATTTCTTCCAGGAAGTGTGAAACTGCAGTCCTCCAGTAATCTTAAAGTTCTGGGTGCATATTAACATGGCTATAGAATCTTATGGAAACCTACATAATGATCAGTATGCCCTTCTCTACTTTCCTGTGTAACATGAGTCACTAAAGTTTCCAAGTTCAAGATCAACATGTTGCTGAGATAGGGAAGGAAAAACCACTTAATCTTGCTGAGGCTTTGAATTATAATTCAGATGGAGGAACTCATTATTTAAAAGTAGGAATAAAGGGGGGAATGCTTGTGAAAGCCACCTGTACAAGATAAATGTGCAATTATAACAGACAACAATGAAAAGGAGCATCTTAAAGACAAATAAGGAAGGGACTGGAGAGCTATTCTCCCACTATGGGCCCCTGTGCTGTTTCTCAGCACAGACTGGTATCACTCATTACCCGAATCTGAAACTCCATTCAACCTCTTACTTGTATGGACTGAGATAAATTTTTTAGCTGCTTGTGTCATCAGTAAAATGGAAATGCTAAGGACTAGCTTAATTTCATGGGATTATTGTGAAGATTCAATGGGAAGGTAATGCACGTGTTATGGACTGAATATCTGTGTCCTCATCCCCCAAACTCATGTTGAAGCTCTAAGCTCCAGTGTGATAGTACTAGGAGATGGAGCTTTGTGTAGGTGATGAGGTTTACATGAGGTCTGAGGACGGGGCCTCAAGATGGGATTAGTGCCCTTAGAAGAGGAAGAAGCACCATGTTGAGACAGGCTGGGACCTAGGATTCTCTGCAATGCTGTAATGCTTGCACCTAGACATCCCTTGAGCAAGAAAATACAAAAATTGTATGGGACTAAAAATCACTGCATGCATGAGCAGTTGGGACAAATTCTGGACGAAAGATATGAGAACAAACAACTGCCATCTCTGAACAGCCTGGAGCAAAAGTAGGGAGTTGAACAAATTCAGGGTACTGCACATGCCCCCTGCCCCCTGCACACAACACTACCTAAGGGGTGAGCAAGCCACCTAAGCGACCCCTCCTGCCTAACACCTAGGCACAGCCTCTGCATCAGGGGTCCCAATGAAACCTTGCCTGAACTTTTTGTCTGGCCTCTGGTTAATTTTTATTAAGGCAGCCAAGAACCCTGGTACAGTAGGACACAGTAGGAGGAGGCCTCTTCCAGCCAGGAGCGGCTCTCACCGGAGCCTGACCACCCTGGCATCTTGATCTTGGAGCTGTGAGAAATTTATGTAAAATATGCAGGTGGTGACATTTCATTATGGCATCCTAGACAGGCTAACACAGCAGACAAAGTGCTTAACTCTGTTTGGGCATGTAGTAAACAATTATAACGCCTAGTAACCGTCCTTGTAGACGTCATATCAATGATGGGATGTGTTATTTTGGTCTCCTTGGATCCCTACAGTTGGTTGTGGCGATGAAGCAAGTGTTCCTCAAAGCAAACTTAGCAAAAATAAAGAGCTGTGTTGAGGCTGAGGAATGTACTCCCTGCCTTTTCTTATGTCCACAAATATCTTGTTAGGGTAGCAGCTTAATCTGTGACTTATGATAAAGGTGTGCCTTATCGTACCAGCCTGAATGCCGATGTGCTAAATGGAGCTGGTAGTTGAAAAGCAGCCTGTATGCACATGGAAAAGGGAAGCCTGGAAACTCAAGGCAGCAACTCCTAAGCCAGGAGTACACATGGCCCAGAGAAGGGGCATACTGGCAAATCGTTTGCATGAGAGGCGCTGCTGCTGCTGCTGAGTCGCTTCAGTCGTGTCCGATTCTGTGCGACCCCAGAGATGGCAGCCCATCAGGTTCCACCGTCCCTCGGATTCTCCAGGCAAGAACACTGGAGTGGGTTGCCATTTCTTACTCCAATGCATGAAAGTGAAAAGTGAAAGGGAAGTCGTTCAGTCATGTCCGACTCTTCGCGACCCCATGGACTGCAGTCCACCAGGCTCCTCCATCCATGGGATTTTCCAGGCAAGAGTACTTGGAGTGGAGTCAGCAGCAGCAGACATTGAAGGAACTACCTTCAGTTCTCATGTATAAATTGGGAGAAAATAATATAAACCACATCCTGAATAGTTATAAGGGGGCAAAAAAAATTGTATAAAGATCAAAAACCTTTGGCATATAACCTAACCCGGTATAGTTAGTGTTATTATGAGACATCCAGGGACTTCATTTCTGCTGCCTTACGAGAGCACACAGTGAAAAGGCTGGGTGTCTGTAAGCCAGGTAGAATGCCTTCACCAAGAACCAGATCAGCTGGGGACTTAGCCTCCAGGTTTTTTAAGCAACCTTGTCTATGCCATCTTGTTATAGCAGACTGATTAGGCTAAGAAACATAAAGATTTCATTTAAATGGTATAAATACACCAACTAAAAGAAATTTCCAATGGATTTAAGGAAAGGTCTACATAATTAGTCTAAAGAAGTGAACTTCTTAAAGACACTAAATGGTTAAAAGTAAAGGGATGAAGAAAGAATGTTAAAACTACCCAAAAGAAAACTATCTGTATTTCAGACAAAGCAGATTTTAGAACAAGAAAAATTTAGTAGGAATAGAAGGGGTATTACACAATGATAAAGGATTAATTTTTCAAGAAGTCATAACAATTTTAAATTTATTTGCCTAATGAGAACACCAGAATTCCTCAAACAGGGAGCTGAATGGAAAAGTAGAAAGCCAATAACTTTAAAGTCAGCCTGAACAGCACTGTCAATTAACTTGATCTAATCATTCTGTATGGAATAATTCAACAGAATACACCTTCCTCAAGCCTGCATGATACAGTCACCAGAAGAGGTCACATTCAGGGTTTAGAATGCACCTTAAATTTAAAAGAACAAACCATAAAATGTTCTCACACTATAAGATTAGACTAGACATAACAGATATATGGAGAATCTTCAAACATATCCTAAACAAAACATACTTGTAAATACTTTTCAAAGAAAAGATATCAAGATTAATGTTTTGAACTAAATTCTACATATCAACTTCTAGAGTGAAGTAAAAGCTGTGCTTAGAGGAAAGCTTGTAGACTAAATGTGTTAGGAAGAATTAAGGGTCTAAAGTCAATAACCTGAACTTATACCTTAAAACTAGAGGAAGATCAAATTAAGTGTAAAACAATAGAGAAAAAAAATGATTGAATTGAAATCAGGAAAACAGGTTCTTTGTAAAGATCAATAAAAGTGAACTTCTAGCCAGGCTAATGGATAACAGAGCATCAGTGACAGATGAAATAGGGCTCTTATCACTGCTGAGCTCACAGACATGAAAGGAATAATATAAGAACATGACTGTGGCAGTGTGAGGCCCACTGTGTTGACAATTTAGATGAAGCTGACCAAACTCTTTGAAAGAGAAACTACAAAATCTTGCAAGGGAAAACTGACAATCTGAACTAGCCCTATATCATAGAACAAATAATTAAAACATAAATGTACCAGGCCCAGATTGCTCTGAATTCTAGTAAACATTTAAGGAAGAAATAGTACTGACTCACTAATCTATTCCAGAAATCAAAAGCAGAGGTAACAATTCACGATAAAAGATTAGAATTACTGGTCAGACAATACCAAAACCAGACAGGCAGAATAGATGAAGCTCTGGATAATATGGTACAATAACAATTCTGTATCATATGGAATGGTGAAAATATGGTGCTTTAAATTTCTTTTCAGACATTTTACAAAGGCATGAAAGACTAAACCTTAATGTTTGAGTTTAGGAAAAGAGTTTCGGAGACCCCACCCCCACCCCAGGATCAAATTCAGTTCAGAATGTGACGAAAAAATATAAAAGAATGAACTTCACTAAAAGGGGGTAGGGGAATGAAATCCCAAACCTTTTAGCCTTGCAGACTCCACTCTTAAGACAAAAGCAAATGTACATACACATTGTGCTCTAGTTAGCAGAAGTTTCCCATGAGTTGTACATGTTAACTAACCAGGGTCAGTTTCACTGTGACCAGATTGGGTAATGCTAACAGTGTTCAAGGAATAAATTATTTATCAAAGCGGCTTCAAGACATGACTCAAGTGTACTTACTATTGAGGAACCAGGAGAAATATACCTGAGAAGAGATTTTTCAATATCCTCGTCAAGAAAAAGGTAGAAAGATGAATGAGTAACACGGGCATTCTCCTTGGCTTGGGGTTTAATGCCTTGGCAAGGATCCTTGAGACAGTTCTGTGTGATAGGAAAGATGATGCAGGAAGGTCCCAACAGGATGCTGGAACTCTGTTCCCAGGAAGGAAGGCTCAAGCAAGAAGACATACTAGGAAGGATCCGTGATATGAGACCAGAAATCCCCATCAACTGACAGCATTCTCTGGGCGTTCTAGAGAACAGGTTTCAGTTCAATGCACTGAGGGAGGGTGCTGACATTGAGCCATGCTATCAGCTCTCAAAGAAGGGTGATGTTTGGAAATGCTGGGCCCCCTGGTGTCATTTGAGATGACAGGATTACAGAGGAGTACAGGCCACTGAGGGGCCATGATCAACCAGCAAAATCAGGGAATAAACATGACTGACTAGATGCAAGACCACAACACCACCCAGGGGCCTTTACCCATGGGAATCTAGTGGGCCATGCAGTTCATAGGGCAAGATGAGTAGGCTGCTGATGAAGGGACTTTGTATCTGTAAATGTAACACAGGAGAGGCCCCCAGAAAAATAATCATATGTGTATATATGTGAAAATGCACACATAAGCATTTAGAGATAGGGAGAGTGAGCAGAGGCTACTGGAAAGTCTCGATCCCTCAGTTTTCAGAGCTGAGCCAGTTCTGTCTGAGGACATACTTATTGAAACAAAAGTTTCCTTTGGAATGGATCTAGCAATGTGTAAACACCTGAAAGTAAATCACCATAGGTGATCACAGATTTTATTTTTCAGTTCCTGCTCAAAGAATCCTATGGTGTTCTCAAATAACTAGACAGTAGGGATGTGAGAGTGAACTGACATGATTCTAGGAGTCCCAAAGTCCCCCATGAGAGTAAGGACTTCTGAAGGTCAAGAGATAAATGGATCTGACCCAGCTCTGACCAGTAGAGCTCAGAATGGTCCACAGGCCCATCCATTACATCCCCAGTTTCCAAGTGCCCCATCAGGATGAACCCAGCAACTGGCCAAATGCTCACTGGTCCTTGACCAGTGAGGGTAGGGAGACATAACGGCAGGAAAGGCCCAGTGGACCCCAACCCCAGCCGAGGTTCCTGCGGAATGAAAGAGGTGAATGGTACCCTTGAGTTGGAGTTGTTGGGCCCACCATAGCCCTAGACTGACCCCTTCAAAAGCCAAGAGGGTCACTGCATAGAATGGTGGACATCCTCACTGTGACCCTGGGCTGCTCTGATTGGAGCACAGATGGCTAGAAATGCTCGGCAGCTCACATCTCCTGGAGGTTACAAGTCCCCACACCCGCTTGGCCAGTTTTGCTGCAGCCATTGTGTAGCAATCTCACCTGTCCCCGAAGGGGTTTTATTTTTTCTCTGATGGGAAAGAAATGAGTCCAGTACACATTGACCTCACTTGATTCTGAAAAGGAACCATAAGATCTCTTCTTTAGAAATAGAGATAAGGAAGTTGAGGTGTAGAGAAGCCAAGAAACTTAAAGTCCAAAGTCTCATTGCCAGTAAGTTTTGAGGTCAGAATCTTTTTTTCTTCAGTATTTTTATTCCTATTATCTAGAGACAACCAAGCACTATGAAAATCTGTGGAGGTAATCTCAACACTGCATAAGTCATGGGCAGCCCAGTATTGGGATCCATGCCTCCCACCTCATCCAAGTAGAATTAACCTGAGTCCTGTGTCCTTGTCCATCCACTGGGCAGCCTGCCCTAGATCACCTGGACCTCCTGTACTTCGGCCTTCTCACCCTGTAGAAAGAGGGGAATTTGGCTGAGCTATAAGGTACCTGTTTTCCTCTATTTCATGACCCTGAAGACTTTTCCCTTCCCTCAAGAGTTAACAGGGGCATTTCTAATACTAATTTTAATAACTCTCCCAGAAAAATAAGCCTCACTTACCCAACACTCCCTTCTCTGCCTATTATTTATGATATATTGATTTGCTTCCTAAATAGCAGGGGTGTGAAACAAATGAGGGAAGGTGGTTAGATTGTATTTAAACACACGTGCAAAATACACACATGTACAGGCACACACTCAACAGCAGTAACAAGACATGTAGCTTCCACTGACACCTTTGCATTCACCGCCACCTTCCCCTGTCAGTTAATCAATGGGATACATCATAATCCAGATACAAGTTTGCAGACGTACAATGAGTCTTCAGGTTTTAAGAGCTATTTTTAAAATAGTAACATAAAGCAGCAAAGGAAACCTAGGAGAGAGAGGCCTCGCTTCCTGGAGATGAGTTGCAAGGGAGGGAGTTTAGGAAGATAACGCCATTCTGTCTGCATTCTTGAGCTGAGGTTTCTCAGCAGGTACAGGCAATATTTCTTTGTAATGCATACTGTCTCCCTCCAAGAGTGTCAGCAGATTTTCCTTTATTTTCAGGATGTGCTGGGACTAGTCTGAGTCACCTTCACATGAGCTCTGCTGTGTCGTGCCAAGTATAAGGGATGCGCCTCTGTCTTAGTTGAGTTGGATTCCTCCTGCCGAGTTCCCGTCCATCTTCCAACTTCTATCTACAGTGTTGAAAGTCTCCTAAAGTGCTGTGAGCCTGGGTGAGAAATCATTCTTTATCACACACAGGTCTGCCTCTCACCACTCATTTCCATTTATGATACTGAGCATGATATTATCTTAACTACCCCTGTTCCTTTGAAAATCAAGATTATCTAGAAATTCCAGAATGCTTACAAATATGGGTTCCCATTGGCATAGTCCTTTATAGGGTGCAAACAATTTTTATATGCAATTATCTTAGGGGACAACAGAGGATGAGATGGCTGGATGGCATTACTGACTCGATGGACGTGAGTCTGAGTGAACTCCGGGAGTTGGTGATGGACAGGGAGGTCTGGTGTGCTGCGATTCATGGGGTCGCAAAGAGTCGGACGTGACTGAGCGACTGAACTGATCTTAGTTGAGGTTCAGAACTTTAGGTAGCTAACTCATTAACTGATCTCTTAATGAAGTGTGCTTAAAACATAAGTGCCATTAACATTTTCTTGTTCACTAAGGAATGAGTAGGGTTTTAGAGTTAACATCCTGGTTGATCATTTTTCAAACCCTAGTCAGGCAGGAGATGGAGGAGGAACAGGAGAGAATGAGCCACAATTTCCTCATTTGTAGTGTGAGGGTTAAAGAGGATTGCCTACATGGTAGGTTGTATGGATCAAAGGAAATAACTCGTGAGTCAGATTTATGATCTGTAAAATCAACACAGTTAAATGCTTATTAGCTACCAGTCAACAGCTCATTCAATATGCAAAAAATAACCGGAGGAGGGATACAACCCAGTGGAGCCAGAGCCTGGTTTTCCATTGCAGGTCTCACCTACTTTCTGAACAATTTGAGTCATTTTTCCCTACCTTAGAGGAGAATTACATGCATCTCAGAAGTTACTTGTAAGAACATAGTTATAACTACAGTAAACCACTTATGGAGTCCACAGTGTGACCTGTAAGTTATGACAGGCACTCACTTATGTGGTATCAGTCCAGGAATATTAGAGGCTGTTACAATTTAAAACAGAAGCAGACAGTAGTATGTGGAACCCTTGCAAGGAGTGCTGAGAACTGACC
Organism: Neotragus moschatus; assembly: GCA_006410615.1. Taxonomy (NCBI): domain Eukaryota; kingdom Metazoa; phylum Chordata; class Mammalia; order Artiodactyla; family Bovidae; genus Neotragus; species Neotragus moschatus. The sequence goes on from SJYA01002028.1 coordinate 620,077, forward strand.
CCTCACCTTCAACTGAGGGCATTACAAACCCTCAAGCTGCTGCCTGACCCATAGGCAGCTGAGAGCTGGTGAAGGTCGAATTTGACTACAGGGAAGAGAGGGCCATTGTATTCTTCATCAGACATTCCGATGGGCCTGACTACATGCAAGGAGCTTTAAAAAGAGTGGGATGAAATATCCCTCCCCTCCATGGCACCTGATCTCAAACCTGTAATGGATACGTGTGGCGCCCCTTCCTCTCTCCATCCTAGACCATATCACCCTCACTTAGCAGCTCTGCTGGAGCCAGACTCTTATCCCTGGGGACCTGAGCCAGTTTGCTGTATGTACCCATTTACCATCACAGTTGGGCAGAGGAGCTCCAAGAAGTACCTGGATGGATGATTCAAGTCCTGACCATATTCCTTTCTGCCCTTCTTACATCAGAGCGGCCCCCATCTCCTGATCAGGACTAATGACTCCTCCTCACGTGCTGACAGCTCTTGTCTGCTGGTCTCTGATCACAAGTAGCCTAAAGTTCCTAAAGGAAGCTAGAGCTTATAGTTCAACCTCTACTGCCCCCTTGGTGAAATGATTCCCCCCAGGGGACCAGGACACCCAATCCTGCAAAGTCCAGAGTTATGGGACTCGGTAAACACAAATTTGCCATTGTGAGTCTTTTGGGTAGCTGTTAAGTGAGAACCCCACTGCCTTATACCCCTCTATTCCCAGACCTATATATTGTTCTCCTGGGGACACAGACTTAAAGTCTGATTCAGTACATCTACTGCATTCTGGGAGCTGGCCCCCAATTCTCACAGTATTACCTCTCAGCTGGGGCTGCAGCTATGCCTGCAGCCGGCCACTTCCTGCTTTATGAAGGCAGGTGGCACTTGGGCGTCAGTCTGTCACATGACTTGCATTTCTTATGCCCACTGGTCCTCCCCTTTGTAAAATGGGCACCCTGCTTTCGTGATATATCAAGTAGGACCCGAGGCCATTGGATCAAACATTCAGTCAGTAAAGACTTGGTGCGGATGCTGGCTAAAATCCAGAGGAAAGACGAGCCCATGCCCCCAAATCCCTGCTCCTGTCAGCAGGAGTGCTCCTCCCTCAGTGGTAGAGGGATCCCAGGAGTCCGCTCACCTCCGAGTTGGTCCCCTAGAATGACGGTGCCTAGGCCACAGGATCTTGACTGCCCACAGCAGGTAGGGATCGGAAGTGGTCGATGCACAGTTTGGGAAAAAGAAACTAGAGACAGAAGTAAAGTTTTAAAGATGGGGCCAGGGGACTCAAGACCTCTTGGGTCAAGAGTCCTGTTCCTTTGAGCCACATCACTTATCTTTAGCATCTTGGCACGCGGAAAGGATCTGTTGTGCTATGATGAAGTCAGCCTCCTGTGTCCCTGGTCACGTCTCCCATTTTATTGATTAAACTATCTTTGTTGTTCTCTTGTACTAGAGCTGTCACCTAGCTGGAGGTCATAGACCCGCGTATGCCTTGGGAAAATGTCTTGGTGTGTGCACAAGCAGCGTTCTGAACTTGCGCTGACCCAGCATTCCAAGGTCCACACTGTTTTTCCTTAGCTTAGCAGGGTGTGATGACCACAACTGATCAACCCAATGTACTTTTATTTGGGTTATGCTGTATTACTATATTTTTGCTTTTATTCTTTTCCCATGGTGATTTTTTCTCATGGCTTAGCTGGAGCAACAGGAGGCTATTAACCCCTGCCCTTGACTTTGGTCCTTGCCAGAGATTCAGTCATTAAATCAACCTTGGTAAGCGAGAGCCCATGCTGTTTGGCCGGTGCCTGTCTCCTTGGCCACTTGGTTCATGTGCTGTTTGTGTCGGCAATGGGGAGGCCAAAGACAGGGGGCGGCTTATGTCAATTGGCCAAGTCTTTCCTCCACCAACTCAAAGGCTAATCTCTTGACCCGAGTTGGGAAACCTGAGCACTCCACTCCAGTTTGGTCAGTCCCTGGCCCCACCATCTCGGCACCTCCACTTCCTCTTTGCAGAGCAAGGGAGCTGGGCTGTAATATCGCTGCGGTGTCGCCGGTTCTAACATCCTCTGATTGATAGGAAGCTCTGTGTGTCTGTGCAGTAAGTTCAAATGAACTCCTATGCCTTGAGCACCTGCCAGCTGCCAGTTCCTAAATGAGCAGTGTGCATGTGTTATTTAATGCCTACAGCAAGCTCCTGAAGACTAGGTCTTATCTTACAGAAACAGGAAACTGACAGAATTGGGACGGTTGGTCCTGGCTCTGCCTCTTCCTGGCCGTGTGGACTTGAACCTGCTTCTTAACCCTTCTGAGCCTCAGAATGGAGGCCAGGCAGTGACGGTCCTGGTGCTGTCCACCAGCGAGTCTTCGACTCCATCAGTAGAGGGAGCTCATATGTTACTTGGAGCAATAAACGTGGGTACCTGCGTGCAAGCTGCACATCTCTGCATTTCTTCCATGTTTCCGAATTTGGAAAGCATCCTATGATCTATTGGGTGAGCATCCGGTGTGTGTATGAGCGAGAGTCCTGCCTGTCTGTGAGCATCAGGGGTTCAGGGGTCTGTGTGTCGTTCTTCATCTGCCTCACCAGGTACAAGCTCACGTTGATGAAACTGATAAGAAACTGACAACCACCAGCAGGTTAGAAATGAAGACAGGTCTTCCAGCTTCCCCAGTGTAGGGGAAGAAAAGCTTCCTTCCTACCCTTTTGTCCGCTTAATTCTTAGAACCTAAGACAGAGTAACAGGAGAAAAATATACCAATTTAACATCTTTAACACATACAGTCTTCTGAAGGAAAATGAAGACCTGAAGAAGCTCCCGGTCCTAAAACGTTTTCACGTCTTTTCATTCACAATGCTTGCGGGCATGTGAGGAGACTAAGGGGCTTGGTCTAAGGGCCGTAAATTGTAGGACAGCAAGCGGGAAATAGATGGGGTAAGAATGGGAGAGAGGGTTATCTGAGTAGATTGGCTCCCACGGGCTCACTTTGGTGTTCTCACTGTCTCCAGTGACAAGCGTGTCTTTCCCCGCCTGCTGTAGTGTGACCTTTTGCCAGGAAAATTTTATGACCTGCTTTAAGGGCAGAAGTGGATAGGCCTGCAGTCCTCCCTATATCTGTTTCTCAAGTACTCTCAGCTCAAAATAATATGCCGGAGTGGGACACGTTGGGGTGGCATGCTCTGAACCCCTCAGCAGGAATTGGCTGCTTGTCCTCGTGCTAACCCAGGCTTTACAGCACAGGAAGGCCGCCCGGTCTGCTCCTCTATCTGAGGTCTCCCATCCAGCTTCAATCATTGAGACTACATCTCTTTCCCTTCATCTACCTTTGTGTTCGGTTCCAGCTATCTCTTTCACAGAAAGACTTCACAGACCCCACTGTCTGCAAGAGAAAGCATACACCTTCCACTCTCGCTCACTCCCCCACCGTTGATGTGGTGCCCTCCGTCAGCCACACACATCCTGCCTCCCTATTTGGCCATGTCTGAGTCCATTTAAATGTCAGCTAGCCAATAGATGTGGGCAGCACAGTGCCAGGAGAAGAGCTGGAGTGGGACAGACTTAGCTTGCTCCAAATTCTATCCTGTTACATCTGTACTCCATGGTGGTCTTGAACACTGCTAACGTCTGAGCTATTTTTACACATGAAATGGGAGTCATGTATGCAGCAACTTGAGTTTTTTCTTTGGGGGGGGGGGTCAGAATTTACAAGCTATCATAGGAAAAGTGCCAGATATGTAGTGGATAAAACACATGGTATGTGTGTGATATATATTATTTTTACCTGTCAGATTGGCAAAGTATAATTCAATTTTTATTGGAATATAGTTTTACAATGTTGTGTTGGTTTCTGCTGTTGTATATATAACTCAGTTCAACTGCTCTCATGAAGATGGTCTGGACCTCCTATTCCACCTCTCATCTCACCCAGAAATAATCTCTCTTAAAGCTGAATAACTTTATCAGCTCTTCCCCCAGGTCTCAGCTCTTTCTACTCTGCACTTGGCATGTCTTCTCTACTGGACTGTGAGCACAGCCCTCATCTGATTCAATTTTATATTCTCCAGAGGGCTTGGCAGACAGGAAAGGCTCAATGAACACTCAAGAAGATGAACAAATAAATGGATTGCTTTGGCTGATTCCATTATGACTATGAGATTGTCATTCCATAAGCATAGCTCGAGAGACAACTCTGCTCCAAGTTCCATGAAATTCCCTGGGGCTACAATAATGATTCAGATGACTCAGTCAGCAAGCCCACACAGACCTGATTACAATCCCACAAAACAAGAAATCTGTGCTTTCCAGGTGGTCTAAGGATGAACCCAAAGGGTTTTTTCTTCTTCTTCTTCTAGTATTTCTTAAGATCCCCTTGATTGGGTTTGCTCTCCAAATGTCACTGTAAAATCTATGTCCAGGACCAACATGCTCCAGATAATGGCATGGCATCATAAGAAAAGCTTTGGTAGTCTCAGTTGAAATTGTAAAACAAGCCAATTTATAAAAGCAATTTTTCCTTGAATAGGTAGCCACTTTCACAACTCAGCATTTGCGAGCTCAAGGTGTCAGTCTCTTGGTTCTCGAGATGTGAATTATGTTGCTAAAGAGATAGGAATCTCGCTAGATTCTCCCCATTGTTTATGATGGTAGGTTCTAGCAAGTATTTAATACATGGATAAGTGAACCTGTCTCTTCAGCACCAGCCCCTCATCCAGGAAAAGTTTGTTTAACACTTAATTGAATTAAGACTCATCTGAAATCCCTGCCAAGACTCAGGATTTTTATTTGGATGTGATGGCTCTTTTGATCAGATGATATAAAGCAGTTAGAACCAATGTGGTAAAGACAAGAGGGTCCCCACCAGTTGGATGGATCATACAGTCCCCTCAAACTTGACTGCTGCTTGAACATTTATGAAGCATCCGCCAGGTGCCAACTGTTTTCATTTAGTTAATCCTCAGAACCTCTCAGAGGTGTGGTTTCCTCCCTAATTTTGAGGCGGGAGACTAGACATCAAGTATGTTTGAACAACCTAAGATCTAGTAAGTGGCCAAGTCAAGGGTAGGAGTCTAGGTTCTGACTTGAAAGCTAATGCTCTTAGCATTTTACTGGAACTTTCTACCAAGTATAGGAAGGAAAGAGCAGTCTTCAGCTGTCATCTCCTTTGGGATTTTCTTGAGCTGCTAAAACTCAAATGGTGTCACGTTACAGGCCTCAGCTCTAATCTCGGCAGTTCTGATTCCTTCTCCTTGATGTATGGGTCTGGTTCCAGGACATTAAACGTCACAGACATGCTAACCATTCAGCTGTTGTCATCGTTCGGTCACTAAGTCAGGTCAACTCTTTGTGCAGCATTCTAGGTTTCCTTGTCCTTCACTATCTCCTGGAGTTTGTTCAAACTCATGCCCATTGAGTTGGTGATGCCATCCAACCATATCATCCTCTGTTGTCCCCTTTTCCTTGCTGCCCTCAATCTTTCTCAGCACCAAGATCTCTTCCAGTGAGTCAGCTCTTTGCATCAGGTGGCCAAAGTATTGGAGTTTCAGCGTTACTCCTTTCAATGAATATTCAGGACTNAACTCTGCTCCAAGTTCCATGAAATTCCCTGGGGCTACAATAATGATTCAGATGACTCAGTCAGCAAGCCCACACAGACCTGATTACAATCCCACAAAACAAGAAATCTGTGCTTTCCAGGTGGTCTAAGGATGAACCCAAAGGGTTTTTTCTTCTTCTTCTTCTAGTATTTCTTAAGATCCCCTTGATTGGGTTTGCTCTCCAAATGTCACTGTAAAATCTATGTCCAGGACCAACATGCTCCAGATAATGGCATGGCATCATAAGAAAAGCTTTGGTAGTCTCAGTTGAAATTGTAAAACAAGCCAATTTATAAAAGCAATTTTTCCTTGAATAGGTAGCCACTTTCACAACTCAGCATTTGCGAGCTCAAGGTGTCAGTCTCTTGGTTCTCGAGATGTGAATTATGTTGCTAAAGAGATAGGAATCTCGCTAGATTCTCCCCATTGTTTATGATGGTAGGTTCTAGCAAGTATTTAATACATGGATAAGTGAACCTGTCTCTTCAGCACCAGCCCCTCATCCAGGAAAAGTTTGTTTAACACTTAATTGAATTAAGACTCATCTGAAATCCCTGCCAAGACTCAGGATTTTTATTTGGATGTGATGGCTCTTTTGATCAGATGATATAAAGCAGTTAGAACCAATGTGGTAAAGACAAGAGGGTCCCCACCAGTTGGATGGATCATACAGTCCCCTCAAACTTGACTGCTGCTTGAACATTTATGAAGCATCCGCCAGGTGCCAACTGTTTTCATTTAGTTAATCCTCAGAACCTCTCAGAGGTGTGGTTTCCTCCCTAATTTTGAGGCGGGAGACTAGACATCAAGTATGTTTGAACAACCTAAGATCTAGTAAGTGGCCAAGTCAAGGGTAGGAGTCTAGGTTCTGACTTGAAAGCTAATGCTCTTAGCATTTTACTGGAACTTTCTACCAAGTATAGGAAGGAAAGAGCAGTCTTCAGCTGTCATCTCCTTTGGGATTTTCTTGAGCTGCTAAAACTCAAATGGTGTCACGTTACAGGCCTCAGCTCTAATCTCGGCAGTTCTGATTCCTTCTCCTTGATGTATGGGTCTGGTTCCAGGACATTAAACGTCACAGACATGCTAACCATTCAGCTGTTGTCATCGTTCGGTCACTAAGTCAGGTCAACTCTTTGTGCAGCATTCTAGGTTTCCTTGTCCTTCACTATCTCCTGGAGTTTGTTCAAACTCATGCCCATTGAGTTGGTGATGCCATCCAACCATATCATCCTCTGTTGTCCCCTTTTCCTTGCTGCCCTCAATCTTTCTCAGCACCAAGATCTCTTCCAGTGAGTCAGCTCTTTGCATCAGGTGGCCAAAGTATTGGAGTTTCAGCGTTACTCCTTTCAATGAATATTCAGGACTGATTTCCTTTAGGACTGATTGGTTTGATCTCCTTGCTGTCCAAGGGACTCTCAAGAGTCTTCTCCAGCAGCACGGTTCAAAAGCATCAATTCTTCAGTGCTCAGCCTTCTTTACGGTCCAACTCCTATCTGTGCATGACTACTGGAAAAACCATAGCTTTGAATATTCAGACTCTTGTCAGCAAAGTGTCTCTGCTTTGCAAAACACTGTCTAGGTCTGTCACAGGTTTTCCTCTAAGGATCAAGTGTCTGTTAGCTTCATGGTGGCAGTCAGCATCTGCAGTGACTTTGGAGCCCAAGAAGAGTCTGTCACTGTTTCTGTTCTACTGGTAGCTGCTAATTAACATGAGGCATACTTAGCAAGGGTGTGCCACTGTGGTGAGCACTGTGCTGAGCTCTGGGGACTCGACGGCCCCTACGGCCATTTGTGACCTTCCCTCTGAAGGTTGTCATTGGGCCCTGAAGACAGGGCTTGCACTTCACGTGGGCTGCTTGGGACCGGGTACTGATGCTGGGCCAGGTGCATGGCAGACTCGCCCCAGGCTGAATGATTCAGCTCCAGTGACACACACCAGGCTAGGGGATGAGCCTGCACCTTTGGACAGTGGCCACCATCTAAGTCCTCATTCCCAGGCTTTCTCTGCCACTGGGGGGTGTGAATTACAGCAGAGCACCACACCCTATAGGCCCTGGATCTCCTCCCTCCCCTTGCTTCTGTTACCCAGCAGTTCCCTAAACCCTGCTCACAGCTGACCTCAAGGCTCAAATCCCTTCCCAATCACTTGGACTCCATGTCTGTGCAATCAGCCCAGACTGCCTTGTGCCTGAACCTCTGTGGGCTTCCCAGGTGGCTCAGTGGTAAAGAACCTGCCTGCCAATGCAGGAGACGTAAGAGACGTGGGTTTGATCCCTGGGTTGGGAGGATATCCTAGAGGAGAGCATGACGACCCACTCCAGTATTCTGGCCTGGGGAATCAGTCCCATGGACAGAGGAGCCTGGCGGGCTAGAGTCCAGGGGGTGGCAAAGACCTCCAGTGAGGCCTGACACCACATATAAAGAAGGTCATAGGCTTTACAGAAATCATAAGACGCAAACAGATACATAATGGCCAGTCTCACATGCAGAGAAAACCAAATGCAAAGAAAAATGCTTTGCTTGTTAAAATATCAGTGATTGAAGGAGAGAATAAAACAAAAATCACTGGAGTTGGGATAGAACTCTCTCCCTGTCCCTCTTTTATTGTAAATGACTATTTTGGAAAGCAGTTTGGCAAATACTTCCAGAGGCAAAGAACTACTCATATTCTTTGACCCAATAACTCACTTCTGGGAACTGAGCCTAAGGATGTAATTTCTTGTCTGAGACACAAAAGCAACATCTGTGTATAAATATATTCCCTAAGGCATTTTTAATGGGGAAAAAACTAGAAAGAGCCTTGAATAATCAATAGTAGGGAAATGGGTATATAAGTTTCAGTATATACACTCGGCTCTTTTAAATGAGTTAAAAACAAAACTCTAAAATAACATGGGGAAAAAAGCTTACCCCATGATGTAAGCAGGGAAAAAACAGGATAAAAAGCAGAATGACTTCATCTATGTAAATATTGAAATATATAAGAATGTCCTGAAACCAATACAAATAATCATTGTGATGGGTCAGAGGGAGATGTTACAGGCTATTCTCTGGCTTTCAGGTATCTAATATGTAGCTATATTACTTTAAAAATGGTAAAAACTCTTGTAATCTAGAAATATGTCTTGCAGTATGGCTGAGCTAAGGGCATAAGAGGAGATTTTTTACTCCATGAGGAAATATCTGGTCATCTCAATGATTGTCCTTCCTAGAGAAGATTGGCTACACAGGAAGACCCATAAAACCTGGTTCTAAGAAAAAGTCCTGCCCACCTGCTCGTGATCAGAATCTGCTGGAAGATTGTTTCAAAGACTAACTTCCATTGCGTTTCCTTGATCGACAGAAACTATTTTTAGACCTAGATGCCTGACTTCTCATACCTGTTTTAGTGCTTGATAAAAGAGCTAAGACATTAGACCATTCTGGAAGCAGAAAACGCCCCATCACAAACCTCCTGGCATGTCTATCAGCTCAGAGTCCATAGAGCACTCTTCCTTCCATTGACCGACAAGTATCCTGGCAGAGAAAGCAATTTCTCAATCTTTAAACAGCTGGGGACACTACCATTGGGAGCGGGCAAGCGACCCATCCAAGGTCACTCAGCTGTCAAGTGAGTAAGGAATAAAAAAGCCGAGTCTAAGTTCAGCGAGAAACTGAGGAGCATAGACTGTATTTTCACTTCCCCCCCATGACATATTAACTATGTTTACTAAGCTAATGGCTTCATATTTCTTCGAGTTTTTTTTATTAACCAGAGAAAATTGAATGTATTTTTACCTTGGCGACCAAGTGAAGCAGATTTGACTGTTGCTTGATGTTACAGCATCTTGAGTTCACTTACACTTATCATAAACAGTTATCAATGTGTGTGCTGGTGAATTTACACCACATCTTGAGGGGAATTTACTGTTCTAAGGAAATCACATCTGATGGTCAAATGGCATTTCAGTCAGAAAACCCCTCCAGGTATGAGTAGTGGTAGGCTTTACCTTGGATCAATACTCAGTGGTTTTCTAGTTAACATGTTGGATATGGGAAATAGACCATTTTAGAAATAGGTGGTATCCATGATGTATAGCCGAAAATGTTCTAAATAGTTATCCATGCTGCAAAAGCCTTAAAAGAACTTAGTACCTGCCAGCCTGAATCCTTAGGGACCAAATTTTAGTTTGGTCCAAAATTACACGTAAGGCCCTCAAAACGCAGGTTCAAGTCCTAATCTCTAGTACTCCTGAATGTGACACTATCTGGAAACAGAATCTCTTCAGATGTAATCAACTTTAGAACGAGGGCCTATTGGGTTCAGTGAACTGGGGTTCAGTGACCTTTGTCCTTATCAGAAAGTAACTTGGACACAGATCGAGATACATTGGGAAGAAACCCACCTGAGACGGCCGCATAAGGTGAAGGGAATCACACAAAAGCCAAGGCCTGGCAGCCACCACCAGCAGCGACGGAAGAGGAGTGAAATAGACCTTCTTCAGAGCCCCCAAAGTGAGCCAAGTCTCCTCTTGCCCTGACCTCCAGCTCCTGTCGTCCAGAGCCACGGCTCAGTTCTGTTTCTGACTCGCCCAGTTTGCAGTATCTTTTATGGCAGCTTCACGGACTAATGTCATGACCCGTTTCCAGTGTGGGGTTAGAAGAATTCTCATCGTCTGAGGCCGACCAAAAGGCTAACATGGGTCTGTTCTAGGAATATCTGACTTCCAGTTAACTGATCTAATCGTGCCTTACGTGAAATGTTAACCCAACAGAGAACAGGCCTCAGCAGCGCACTCAGGTCCAAGGCGCCCACCCCACTAGAGAGCCTGGCTCTGGCTTCATAATAGGGTGGCAGGGACAGGAATGTCCAGGCTGCTTCTGTGAGCCGATAACCAGGCAGCTCAGGGTCCAGGGGTTCTAGGGAGCTTCTGGTGCGCATCTTGTCTGCTGTCTTGGTTTCTTCAACAATCAAGTCGAGAACTTTGTCAGTCCTAAAGGAGATCAGTCCTGGGTGTTCTGTTGAAACTTAATGGTTCCTTGCCGTGTATCCATTGCCCCAAGGACCACTGAGACCAGGTTTCAATGCAAACAGCAAGAGGATTTTATTATACCACCGCGCCAGGGTTCCGTCTCCTTAAGGAGCGAACCCTGAGTGCTGTTACATGGTAGCTTTTAAGCACAAAACCCATAAACGGGCACAGGCAAGGGGAAACAGTTTGATTGGTTACAGGTGTTGACCTTTTCGAGGATTGGTCCATTGATAACAGGTTACAACTGTTGACCAGGTGGCGCCCCTGTNACTGTTCTAAGGAAATCACATCTGATGGTCAAATGGCATTTCAGTCAGAAAACCCCTCCAGGTATGAGTAGTGGTAGGCTTTACCTTGGATCAATACTCAGTGGTTTTCTAGTTAACATGTTGGATATGGGAAATAGACCATTTTAGAAATAGGTGGTATCCATGATGTATAGCCGAAAATGTTCTAAATAGTTATCCATGCTGCAAAAGCCTTAAAAGAACTTAGTACCTGCCAGCCTGAATCCTTAGGGACCAAATTTTAGTTTGGTCCAAAATTACACGTAAGGCCCTCAAAACGCAGGTTCAAGTCCTAATCTCTAGTACTCCTGAATGTGACACTATCTGGAAACAGAATCTCTTCAGATGTAATCAACTTTAGAACGAGGGCCTATTGGGTTCAGTGAACTGGGGTTCAGTGACCTTTGTCCTTATCAGAAAGTAACTTGGACACAGATCGAGATACATTGGGAAGAAACCCACCTGAGACGGCCGCATAAGGTGAAGGGAATCACACAAAAGCCAAGGCCTGGCAGCCACCACCAGCAGCGACGGAAGAGGAGTGAAATAGACCTTCTTCAGAGCCCCCAAAGTGAGCCAAGTCTCCTCTTGCCCTGACCTCCAGCTCCTGTCGTCCAGAGCCACGGCTCAGTTCTGTTTCTGACTCGCCCAGTTTGCAGTATCTTTTATGGCAGCTTCACGGACTAATGTCATGACCCGTTTCCAGTGTGGGGTTAGAAGAATTCTCATCGTCTGAGGCCGACCAAAAGGCTAACATGGGTCTGTTCTAGGAATATCTGACTTCCAGTTAACTGATCTAATCGTGCCTTACGTGAAATGTTAACCCAACAGAGAACAGGCCTCAGCAGCGCACTCAGGTCCAAGGCGCCCACCCCACTAGAGAGCCTGGCTCTGGCTTCATAATAGGGTGGCAGGGACAGGAATGTCCAGGCTGCTTCTGTGAGCCGATAACCAGGCAGCTCAGGGTCCAGGGGTTCTAGGGAGCTTCTGGTGCGCATCTTGTCTGCTGTCTTGGTTTCTTCAACAATCAAGTCGAGAACTTTGTCAGTCCTAAAGGAGATCAGTCCTGGGTGTTCTGTTGAAACTTAATGGTTCCTTGCCGTGTATCCATTGCCCCAAGGACCACTGAGACCAGGTTTCAATGCAAACAGCAAGAGGATTTTATTATACCACCGCGCCAGGGTTCCGTCTCCTTAAGGAGCGAACCCTGAGTGCTGTTACATGGTAGCTTTTAAGCACAAAACCCATAAACGGGCACAGGCAAGGGGAAACAGTTTGATTGGTTACAGGTGTTGACCTTTTCGAGGATTGGTCCATTGATAACAGGTTACAACTGTTGACCAGGTGGCGCCCCTGTGGCGGGCAGTTTCTCAGAACAACAGCTCTTCTGGAAAGTCCCAAGGAAGTTTTATAGGTCACATTTTCATGAATCAGGGATAAACAGGCCATGTTTCCGTGAGTCCAAGATAACCCTGGGGCAGTTTGGAAGGTCTCTTATACTAAAAAAAAAACACATTCTTACAGTTCATTGGAAGGACTGATGTTGAAGCTGAAACTCTAATACTTTGGCCACCTGATGAGAAGAGCTGATTCATTTGAAAAGACCCTGATGCTGGGAAAGATTGAGGGCAGGAGGAGAAAGGGTCAACAGAGGATGAAATGGGTGGATGGCATCACCAACTCAATGGACATGGATTTGGGTGGACTCTGGGAATTGGTAATGGACAGGAAGGCCTGGCGTGCTGCGGTCCTTGGGGTCACAAAGAGTTGGACATGACTGAGCAACTAAACTGAATGGAAAATTGGCTGCAGAGCTCCTTGTGCCCCAACCTGGGCTCTGGTAACACCAAACTCCATGTTCCTGGACAAGTTTCCAGAAGCTACTGCAAGATCTCAACCTCCTGGGGCCCCCACCGCACTTCCTCATGCTGATCCCTGCCCCATGTCCCTGACTGCATTCTCCAAAACAGGGCCTTGGGCAGCTCCTCTTGGAGCCTGGTGCCCAAGATCTTAAGCCCAAGAGATCAGGAGCCCCCATCCCTCCTGACCCTCATGCAATGATGCAAGACCCGCAGGGAAGTGCTCTGACAAGCAGTGAAGGTAGCCCTGGCTCACAGCTCCTGCTGGCCCACAGCTCCTGCTGGCCAGGTGCCTACAAGCCAGGCTGCCATCCGGGGCTGGCCCTGGGGGAGAGGTGTGAACACCACCAGCTGTGGTGAGCCCGGGGGAGGGGGATCCTCACCCCCCTGCTTCCCTCGGGGGTGTTTTAGAAGGAGGCTGTTTGCCCAGGGCTGCTTGATGTCTCCAGGAAATACTGCCTGTTTCTCCCAAGGTTTCAAGCTTTTTTCTCACGAATGCAATTCAGCTCAGCCTAAATACCTTCTGAAACAGCCAGAGGCAGCCCCTGGTCAGGAGTTGAAGGGGAATTACCAGTACAGGTGCCCTGCGGTACCCTCCACACCTCCTGTCATTTTGTACTCATGGCCGCACTGCAGGTGTGACCCTCCCTGAGCTCTAACATGGGATGAAAGAAAGAACAAGTGAGTCCACCAAGGATGCGGTGAGTCACTCAGTCATTCAACAAACATCAAGCGCTCACCATGTGTTAAATACTGTTCTGTATCGTCACTGGGATAATTAAACTCAAACATTGGACTTTGACATCAGGTCCTCCTGCATTTGAGTTCAGGCTGGCCCATCTCTTACTACTTGTAATGCCTAGCGAAGTCCTTAATCTCCCTAAGTCTTTGTCACAGCTGTTCACTGGGATCACTGATGTCTCAGATGAGACAGGGTGACAAATCATCTCGGAGCAGCCACCTATTAATGTCACAGCAGGTACCAGGACGTCATCAAATAAAGGACAATGGTTTTCCTGAAAGTTGCACGGGGAGGACATTGTGAGGAAAGACACTTGAGAAGAACGTGACGTGATGGCTGTATTGACTCAGAAGTGCTAACTGTGCTGATGGCGTCTTTCAAAGCTGGGAGAGCAGCAAGATGCTGGTGAGCTTCTAAAAGGCAGATCCCAGGCCCTGAAATGGAGCATGACCCTAGGGTCCTTGCCCCTGCCCCCACGTCCTCTGCCTGCCTTTTGTCTGTGGAAAAATGTTAAATCTATTCCAAGTTTAAAGAATAATCAGAAAATGCAGAAACAAGAATCAGGAGACCAAATGATAATACTTGGTCATTAAGCAAAGTCAGCAACTTCTAATTCCTTCTCAAGGGCTATAGATAATATTCTGAGCCATACCCTGTAAGCCGTCATAGAGACACGGAAACTCCCACCAGGCAGGGAAGATGAATACAGGCATTGTGACCAGACAGAAACCATGATGTAAGCTGAAACAACTCAAGAACTGCCCTCCAGGAAATGGGAACAAACCGACCCTGGAACTGAAGACTGTGCAGAAAACAACCAAGACAATGCTGGTCAAACAACTGAAGATCAATCTCAAGATGACTGTTGGAGCTGACTGTGCTGTTCCTGCCTGTAGCCCCTTCCCTCAGCCTATAAAAGCTCTCGCCCCCTGATTGTCAGTGCGTGGGGCCAGGGGAGTCAGCCTTTGAACAGGTGTCTCCCCTCCCCTCCAGTTTCTAGCATCCAAAATAAACTTCTTTCCACCAACCTGGCCTCTCTAATGGCTTTTGAGCAGCCAGCAGCCAACCCTACTCTAGGTTACAGCCCCACTCCAGAGGTTCTCATCAAGTATCTTACTGTCTGTACCAAGGAATCAGCAGTGTAGTAAGTACCGAAGTCATTCTTTATTACTGTCCTTTGAGGAATCCTGGTACAGACGCATGTGTTCAGAACAACTGTGTTCAGTTTGGAGCTCTGGCTTTCCATCTCTGAACTCATGAAGTACGTCACTTAAGCTCTTTGAGTCTCAGACTCTATACTTTTACTTTCAAATGCGTGTCAAAGGGGGGCCTGACCGAGGACTGTGCAGCACATCTTAAGAATGCTAACATTTCCACAGGGGCGAGTCACAGCTTGTCTCCCTGTTGGAAACGGGTCTGTGCAGACCCCCTCAGCTGGGAGCAGAAGGAAAGACCTCCTGGGGTTGCAAGACGGTTACCCTGGTGATGACGAGTATTGTGGTTTGGTCAGAGACCTTCACACAAACTGTTCCTGAGGTGTTGTCTGATTGACTCACATGTGATTGATTTTACAAGTGCCTAACTGCTCTGAATCTGGAGAGATTAGGTGGGTGGGATAAGTCATTCGGCCTCCCAAATCTGGTTTATACTGCTAACAAAGGAGTCAGTGATGTTTCCAGACTTTGCTTGTGAAAATGTTTTTGGATGCTAATTTATAAATGTCACCAGAAATGCCATTGAGGGGGAAAAGGTGGGAGCCCCCATTTTCTTTCCTGTAAAACAGGAATCAGTATTTCAAACATGGCTTACTCATGAGGTTAAGAGGATGGAATTAGATAATATGAAATGTTCTGAAAACTAAAAAGCTGGGTAAGTGTATAGAAACACTTCCGTTAGTTCCAGCGATTATGGAAGCCCACGTAGCCTCTTCGCCAGCATCGCCTGGCCTCTGCAGGCACCTTCTGATTCTGAGATGCCATCCAAATATTCCCCCTTTCTGCAGAAGGCTCACATGAAGGAAGAAATCTACCACTACCCCACTTCTCAGCACCTGGCGGTCTAAGGACTGTACACCAAAGGGGCAAGACCTAGAGGTCAGAGGAAGACTTCTTGGTGTCTCTCAGTTTACTATCAGTTTTCACTATCGAATTTTCACAAAGAAGTTGCTTTGTTGTTTGCAGTTACAGTTTTGTGTAACTGTGATACTGTGTCATCTGTTTGCCACTGCACTGTATCTTCCAATTTGTATAGAAATGGAGGTCCTCCACTCGGTGAGTTCTGGGATAGTGAAGCACTGACCGTAAGAAGGGTCTGGGGTCAGATCCTGGCCTCGTGGTTGGGCGAGTTAACGCTACCTCCTCAGGTCACCTAGTTACCAGTTCCTAGCTGGCTCATCTGTAGATTGCAGTATCCACCTTATGGAGTTGCTCCAAGGATTAAAGTCACGAATACATGTGTATATATGTAATCTGACAGTAAGTGCTGAGAAGTAGGAGTATTAGATGTAAATGGCCGTGGAAGAAAGGATTAGCAATACAATGAGCCAAGGGGTGGTTTCCTTCTAAAACACCCCGAGTAAAGCAGTTACTAACAGGATTTGCCTGTTGAGCTGGGACTTCTCAAGTTTTAGTGAACATGCAAATTGTCTGCGGCATTACTTAAAAGGCAGGCTCTGATTCAACAGGTCTGACGTGGGTCCTGTGATCTGTCTTCACAAGTTCCCAGGTGATGTCGAGGGCCCATACCTTGAGGAGTGAAGGCGATTTAACAAGAGACCCACACGATTTGTGTGCTTATTGAGAAGCTCTGCGCTACGTCTCAAGAAGCTGTGGGCATTAAGAAGGAATCCTTAGGGTGTCTCTTAAGAGCTTGGATGTGGTCAGCTGTGGGCCAGCCTCTGGGAGACATTGACTTGGAGGGGGTATAGATGGACCATTAGGTGTACAAGGCATACATAAATGCCAATAATTCTCTGGGGTAAGCACAGCTACAGCTAATCTTGAGTGTTTCCATGTATGTGATTATCTTTTATTTAATACTCACATTAATGCTGAGGCAGGAGTTGTTATAGTGGCCAACGTAGAGATGAGGAAACCAAGACTTATTGGGTAATAGTCCTACGAATTCCATACTGGGTTTGAATAAACCCATCATGTTTAGAGTCCACAGGCTCAAACTGTCCTGCCTCTGGGTTCAGCACCCTGACAACCATCAGGGAAGCAGGCGAGCGTATGCAGTGGTGCAGGATGGCCAACGACGTTGCTCTAGCCTCAGCCCTGGGCATGTCTGGGTCATCTCTGTGCACTGCACTTAGGCTGAAGTGTGGAGCCCATCCATGCCCGGGACCCGGGACCAGTCCCTTGGCAAACTCGTGAGCATCAGATGGAGCTGGAGGAAAGACTGACTGTCCTCTTCCACCTCTGCCTGGATTGGGAGATCCCTGCACTGAAGTGTCTGTGGGCTCCATCACCATGGACAGGCCTGTGGTGCTTCATTCTAACCCCCATCATTTTCTGTCCCAACCCTACAAGGCTATGTGAGGGCATGTAGCAGTTACACTGATTTTCCCCTAAAACCCTTTAATTATGATAAGAATAGAATGCACTTGACCACAGTTATCCAACCCGATAACCATGAATAATGCACATGAAGGCACAGGCTAAGAATAGGAGTCGGGGGCGCTGATTCAGCCAGCCGTGAGCAACCAGGGTCGGGGTAAACTCTATATTTGTGCAAACATGCATCTCCTGTATCTTCAGATGCGGATGCCACATACCACGTCCAGCAGGCTGGATTGGCATCATCACCCAGGGTGAACGTCTAGTGGGGTGGAGAAACCCAGAAATCTGCTTTAACAAGTCCTCCAGGTCACTCTCTTTTATCTAAGAATCATGGTTTTATTTCGAAAATGACTTAACATGTCATCAGTTTCACCAGCCCTTAAATTATCAATGCAGGAAGCACCTTGGCCGGCACAGGGGTTAGGAGCAGGGGACCTGGGCTCAAACACGCAGGTTGCTTGCTCATTGTGTGGCCTCTGGCAGGTCACATCTTCTCTAGAGTTGTTGGGAGCTCAGGAGAAGGTCTGCTGATAGCTCAGGATGTAATGGGCTTCCCTGGTGGCTCAGATGGTAAAGAATCTGCCTGCAATGCAGGAGACCCAGCTTCTATACTTGTCAGGAAGATCCCTCGGAGAAGGAAATGGCAACCAACTCTAGTACTCTTGCCTGGAGAATCTCATGGGTGGAGGAGCCTGGTGGGCTACAGTCCACTGAGTTGCAAACAGCTGGACACGACTGTGCGACTAAGCACACAATAGCTCAGCGACAGGTACTGTTTCCTTGAGATGCCTCCTTTTAAGCAAGAACTCACTACTCTCTACCGTGTAACAACAAAGTGTTGGCCAATAGTTCTTAACGGCTGCACATCTTTTGTCCTGCTGTTGCTAATGGCCCTGTTGTGTGCACCCAGAAGGAATGCGTGAAATGGGGTGCATCATTGTCCTTGTCATAGTTTATCTTGCCTGGACTGTTACCAGAGAATTAGAAGTCCCCTTCCAGTGTCTGGAGCTCATATAAATTCACTGCTGAGGTGTGGAGGGTCTTTGGCGGAAAAGGCTGTTATCTGAGCCCCTCCCTTCCTTCTACCGACCACCCATGTAATGGATCAGATGGCCTCCACGGCTGACTTCTAGCTCCCAATCTTCTTTAAATCTTGGAATTTGAAACAGACCCTCACTTGGAAGCAGAACCTGGATTCTCCTGTTTTTAAACTCCTTTGTTCACGTGCTGTCTGCACTGTAAGAAGAAGCCCACACCACACTGAAATCAGATGCTGACATCATGGATCCGTGTAGGACAGCCCAGAAACCACGAGGATGTGCTGCTCTGTAGGAAAGCCACCTGGGGCAGGACCTGACTAGTGGCTGCTCCAAACCTTCTGCCTAATTAGAAGCTGAGCTGAGTGGGGACATTACTGCTAGCTGCTGCCTCTGCCAGCTGAACCTCACAGCAGGGCACACAAGGACTCCCTACAGATAAAGCCAAGTTAAGTTTTCTAGACCCCCACCTGCCTTCATGGAGCTCCATCCATGGCTCTCAATGAGACAGGAGTAATATCTAGAGACATTTCTGGTTTTTAAACTGAGCAAAGTCCAAGGATGCTACTAAACATGCTGCAGTGCCCAGGACAACCCCCCACCACAAAGATTCATCCAGCTGAAAACGTCCATGCTGCTAAAACTGAGAAACCCTGAGCTTAACTTCTACTGAGCTAAAGTGTTGCCTCTTCCAGGAAGCACTCCAGGCCAGCACCTACTTCCTCAATGGGACATGGGTGCCTTTGCTCTGGTTGCCCATGGAGGTAACTCATAGCTATCAGAGCATTTACTCTGTTATATCCATTCAGCTGTAGTTCCTGGTCAATACTTCCTCCTGTAGACAAGGGGCTCCTTCCAGGAAATAACTAGGATCAGGTCCTTTTTTTTTTTTCCCCCCTTAACCTCAGATACAAAGTGTTCATCATATCAGCTAATAGAACTTCTCTTCCTTCATCAACACAGTATCTAACAAAGGTTTGGCACCCAGTGGATAATCAATGATTCATATGGAGATTAACACTTGTCCTGTTAAGAACTGCTTTGCAAAAAACAAATTCAAAAAGGCATCTGGTGCCATGAAAAATGCAGGGCTCTCGCCTTCTTGTGGGGCATGGATTTTGTGGGCAGGGCTGGAGCCAGGTGCTGGAGCAGGCTGGAGCAGGGTGCCACTGCCTCTCAGGTACTGGCTTCTATTTAAGCCAAAAGCTGAACTTGGGTCACTGTACCTTTGCAAGGTCATCTGCCTCAAAGTCCATAGCGTGGGGAGGATCCTTCTTGGATTCTCATAACATGAAGATGTTGGAGAATTTTACGAAGGAGCTTAGGGACCGAGGGACCTTGGGGAGACTTGGGTTTAGAACAGATAAACCTAGAATCAGACTCCTCTGAGGCCCTGGCGCTCACAGCATCACACGTGCTCAGTTGGTGGATAGAAACCCACGTCTTGCACAGCCTTCCTGATCTGAACCTTGGGTTCTCTCTTCCCATCATCTAACTAGCCCCTTACCTGTGTGGCCAGCCACTGCGTGGGGCCTTGGTGCTCACTTGTAGAACATGCATGTGCTGATCACTGTTGCATCAGGCGTCTCTGGTTTGGAGCCCTCGGAAAGCCATAGGAAGGTAGCCCCTCTGGACACAGAGCTTCCTTGGCTATTGTCTCAAGTCAGTCTCACCGTTCCCCACCCTCATCCCCGCCAGGTTTATGATCCCATTAAGGACAATGAGCTTCCCTTGCAGCTCAGTTGGTAAAGAATCTGCCTGCAGTGCAGGGAACGGATTCGATCCCTGGGTCGGGAAGGTCCCCTGGAGAAGGAAATGGCAACCCACTCCCAGTATCCTTGCCTGGAAAATATCATGGACCAGAGGAGCCTGGTGGGCTGCAGTTCATGGAGTCGCAAAGAGTCAGGCACGACTGATTGACTAACACTTACTTAAAGGACAATGAACTCTCAGAGTTGTGCAATCCAAAATTCTGATGGTGAGTCCACCAACTCTAAAATTCAGCTGGATTTCTCTTATTCACTTGCTGAACTTTTTCCAGTATCCCAAGCATAAAATTGGAACATAAAATCAATATGAGGTTTTTATTTATTGCTTCATGCTATTCAGTGAAGATGCTAAAGAAATGGCTTCTTGGTAATGCTGCTGTCAGCCATGCCTGAGGTTTTGGTGGCTGATATAAGCATGTCTCGGAGAAGGAAATGGCAACCCACTCCAGTGTTCTTGCCTGGAGAATCTCAGGGACGGGGGAGCCTGGTGGGCTGCCATCTATGTGGTCGCACAGAGTCGGACGCGACTGAAGCGACTTAGCAGCAGCAGCATAAGCACGTCTTTATGGGACGTGTTGCCTTCTGTCCCCATATCTTCCCTGTGAACCTCAAAGGTCCCTATGAGATGGTATCCAAGTGTACCCTGGATTTTTACATGCCTCCACAGACCTGCCCAGTAACATCATCTGTTACTGTGTATGCCATGGAAATTGGGACTGGGTAAAGGTTAATGCTGTCCCATATCCAAGCCTTTTCAGTCTCTAACGCTTCTCCTAGCTCTCAAACTACATGACAATGGTGATGAGAATTATGGTGATAAGACATCAAAAAATGCTAACTATGCACTGAACTCTTCCCATCTATTAACGTGAGCTTCCTAAGAGCCACTGAAGTCCTCTTATGATCTCAGGGGACCAGGAAGGACGCTGAGTCAAAAGGTTTAAGTATCACTGAAGGTGGAGCATCACAGCAGAGGAGGATTCAAATCTACCTACTTTGCCTCCAAAGCCTATGTTCCTAATCCCTGGATTGTTCCATCTCCATGGACAGCTACAGCTTTCCTACTTTCATAATTCAGAAAATGAGTCACCAGCTCCCAGATGGAAGTACAAACCACCCAACCCAGAAGGGACCTCTCGCCATTCTGAAATCACGCCATCATTTGGTTCTTACTTTTGCACAGTTAATAATAAACTGTGCAAACTGTTTATTAAATACAATAAACTGTATTTTTAATTCACTTTGTATTAGGATTAAAATCTTCACATAAAATTTGTATCTTTACGTGAAAGTGTGCTCCTCAATCTTTATCATGTTAGCAAAAGACCATATCCCAAGTTACATCCTACATACTATTTCCTCTTACTGTGGGTACATCTTTTTTTAGCTGTAAATATCTGCAACCTTATACTCTGCTCTTATATTTGTACTTAACTGCATACATCTTTCCACCTTTCAGTATCTTCCTAATGCTAACTTTGTATGGCTGCATCAGGGTCCCTCTGACTGTAATTCTATTTATGGCTGGATTATGTCCATATTTGTGTCCTTTACCAAGTCCTGTTAACAGTATCTTCTGCATGTGACTAATTTCTTTTTAAAACTCCCATGTAAACTCTTTGCCTAGAATAATTTACTGGGACTATAATACTGGGTCAAAGGCAATGGCATACTTCCCAATTGTTCTTCTCGAGGTGCAGTAGATTCAAGTTAACTCCAAAGGGATTCTGCTCGTGTGACTGTTGCTGCCTCCTCCCTCTCGTGTGTTACCCTATGGACCGGGCATGGTTATTAGAACCATTAACTCCTTTCCCATCTCTGAAGCAGGGATGCAATTACAATGAGACCACAGCCTCAACCTAACTAGCCTAACGATACATTAAGAAGGCTCACTTTCATGCAACCATCTTAAAAATAAAGCTATATTCTTGTACAGTGCTTTCTCTCCATTGAGTTTATGAGCTCCTGGAGTGGGGTGGAGAGTGATAAGGTTTTAGAGATCTGTGAATTCACCACTCTTTGGCACTCCATTAGTATCTATGGAAAGATTTAGACTTTTTCTGGACTTTAGAAACCTCATCTATCATATAAAGGAAAATATTGAAGTCAATGTAACTAATTATTTAATGTGAGTCTACAGAGTGTCAGGAAATGCTCAGGGTGCTTACACTTGCATTATTTGTCTAATTTCCTACAAATACTGAGGAAACAAAGAGGCCAGGCAAACAGCTGTAAGTCATTCAGCAAGTTTGGGGTACAGCCCAGATTCATTACATAAGCCCACATCTGAGCACAATGAGAGGACTCCCTTGTCCCCCTTCCCCCTTAAATCTCCAGGCTCCCAAGGGAGAACAGCTCAGAGGATGGTGGGAATCTCAGGAGCATCCCCCTTCAGAAACAGCTGCTCAAAGGAAGCAGCCAGAACACTTGAGCTCCCTGACACTAGAGGGCGCTGTGTGCCCAGGAAGCAGCGGCTCTGGGTGTCCCCTCTGGGGTTCTTCCATGCAGTCTGGCTCTGGTCTTCAGAGCAGAAGATCTCTCTCAGGATTCACTGAAATAGAACTCGGCACAACTTTAAAAAGGCAACAAAACCAGCCTGCATCCTTTTCTACTCACAGATTGCATAGCTTGGTGGAATCCACATCATGCTAAACCAGATGACTCAGCTGTCCCCCAAGGAAGGTTTACCCTAAAGTCCACTTCTGTTTATGTGGTCCTATTTCACAAGGTCAAAGGCTAGACATCTGGAGAGAGTCTACTGCAGGCCAGTGGAGCCCCTGGCCCCTGCATCCGGCCCCTCTGATGGACTTGGCCGACTCAGGCCAGGCCTGGTGACCAATTTAATCATTGTCATCATGGGACTGAAAATTAGTCCTAGAATAACAACATAAGGACAGGAAGGAGATCCAACCAGTCCATCCTAAAGGAAATCAGTCCTGAATATTCATTGGAAGGGTTGATGCTGAAGCTGAAACTCCAATACTTTTGGCCACCTGATGCGAAGAAGTGACTCATTGGAAAAGGTCCTTATGCCAGGAAAGACTGAAGGTGGGAGGAGAAGGGGACGACAGAGGATGAGATGGTTGGATGGCATCACCGACTCAATGGACATGAGTTTGAGTGAACTCCGGGAGTTGGTGATGGACAGGGAGGCCTGGCGTGCTGCAGCCCATGGGGTCACAGAGTTGGACATGGCTGAGTGACTGAACAACATAAACAAAAGCTAACGTTTATCTTCCCAACAACCATACTGGTAAGAATTATTACCCTCTTTTAGAGAAAAGGCAATAGGCTCAAGAGAATTGAGCCACTAATATGCATCAAAGCCAGCATTTGAAGTCAAGTCTGTCTGGTGCTAACCTGTGGTCTTCATGCTGAGTGGAGCTGTCTTTTCGTCCTCAGGTCACAATCTGGATGTATGGAAGTTGGGATTTTTCTTCATTTGCTCATTTACTCATTATAAATGAATTTAATTGTTTGCTTTATTGAGGTATACCTGGTATACGGAAAATTGCATGTATCTAACGTACACATCTTGGTGAGTTTGGACACATAATTACACCTCTGATACCTTCACCATAACCCAGGTGCTAACATGTCCATCACCTCCAAAAAGGTCTTTATGTTCTTTCATTGGTTTTTGTTTTGATGAGAACACTTAACACAAGATCTCTCCTCTTAACATTTTAAAGTAAGCATACTTTAAAGGCACATACTCTTAACCTTCAGTTTTTATTAACTAAAGGCACTTGTGTTGTAGAGTGGACCTCTAAAAGCGTATTCATCTCACATAAAAAAAACTTTATAACCAATGAAAAACAAAAACTTAATGAAAAATAATCTCCCCTCCACCTCCCCGTACCATTCTATTCTCGTAGTATTTTTAATGTCCTTCATGTTTCTGTGGCATCAGCTATAATGTCTCCTATTTCATTTCTACATTTATATGAATCACTTTTATTTTTTTAAAAAAAACAGCTCTTATTTTCATTGATCTATCATTCTAGTCTGTATTGCATGTGGTTCTGCTCTTAGCTTCCTTCCTTCTGCTAACTTTGGGCTTAGTTTGTTCTTTTTCTTAGCTCCTGGAGGCATACAGATTGTTTATCTGATCTTACTGTAAGCCTTTATTATTTCAACTTTCCTCAGTACTGTTTTGTTGGCACCTGCTATATTATTTTTTACTCTGCATTTTATTTTTTTACTCATTTATACCGAAGATACAAACAATAGACTCTGACATGAGTCTGAACTATGGTGATGCTCATACCAAGCTTGTTCCAAGTCCTCTATTCAGGAACCAAAAAGACAAACTCCTGCACATAGGTGATGAGGGGAAGGCAGGTCATCAAAAATAAGGGGATGTGAAAAAACAAAACGAACAAAACAAAAACCTGGAGCTCGCCTCGTGGGCACTCCGAGAAGAACTTCCTCTGGCTCCTCTCTCCCTGAGGCCACCTGGATCCATGCCTTCCTTCTCTCCTTCCACGTCCCCAGCTCAGGCTGTGAGTCTCTCTTCGAGGCCACAGCCTCATCTTGTCATCAAGGCAGATTTCCCCCAAGAAGCCTCGTAACAACGGACGGGCATGCCTAGATCCGCAGACATTACTGAACATGGAAGAGCGGGTGAGTTTTCAAAACGAGGGGCAGAGGCCACAGACACAGCCTCAAGCGATTGCACGTGGTAAAGAATGCCAAGGAGCTGCAGCATCCGGAAGAGCAGCTCTGGGGACCCTAGACCTGGTACCCTCTTGAAATCTCAATTTCCTCATTTGTGAAAAGGAAAAAATGGGATTTAGGAAGAGTTCAGCTCCTTACGTCAATAATAACCATCAATCGCATTTTATAGCCCACTTACCAACTGTGACAGCTGGCCATCTCTAAATCTCTCCATCTCATCTCTAAAGTATAATAACCTTTTCCTTGAAATGAGGATAACATTAATATTCCGGAAGTGTTGATGGAAGAATTAGAAAGTATTAGCATACCTTGCCCTTGCTTAGCATAGAGTAGGGATCCCATGCATGATACTCTTTCCTGAAATCAGCAAGATAAATAACAGAAAACTCAAATCAGAAATATTTCTTGGAGTCAGACTTCACACTGAATTTCCTCGGCACATTGCAACTCTGATTAATAGACTTTTCTGCAGTGGGGGGGCCCCCCTCCGTGCCTGTGAGTCACCACTGCCTATGCTGGCCTGGGATGCCCCAGCCCCTGCTTCTCCAGTGGAGGGGTGAGGGGGGGCCCAGCCTGATCAGTGGGGCTGCTGAGTGATGGGGCCGGGGGCGGAGTGACTGTTCATCTGTCGAGATGAGGAGCTTGGGCAAGATGATGCATAAAGGCACTGCCAGGTGGGGAGATGAGACTTGGCAAAGGCCCAGCCTGGGGAAGTGACTCACTCCAAATCATCAGCTAAGACTAGGCAGAGCTTGAATTTAAATATTGTTTAGGAAGCTGCCCAACTGCGAGAGAGGGTCGGTGAGACTGCTGGAAGGTGGAGAGTCCTACTGCCAGGACTTGCATCATAATATGTGCTTCCTGGAACCCGGCTGTGTTCTGTGGCAGCCTGGAGGGGACGGGACCTGGGGGAGAATGGACACACGGGTTATGTATGGCTGAGTCCCTTCGCTGTTTACCTGAAACCATCACAACATTGTTTAATTGGCTATACCCCAGTACAAAAGGAAACAAACAAACAAACAAAAAAATGTACTTCCTGGGCAGGGGTTTCAGAGGTAGTGCTGTGGTTGGGTTTCTGGGTTTTGAATGTGGTGATGAGGTAAGATCTGAGCTCCTCAGAGAGCCATCCCCAAGAATGAAGAAGGGATGAGACCAGAGACCTTCCTCCCACCTGAAGGAGAAAGGATGGCCATCCATTCTAACTAAAGTCATTATCGTCATGCACAGGAGAGAAACTTGCAAAGCAGGAGAGGCTGGTCCGTGGAGCACCCCGAGAAAGCAGAGTTGTGGAGGCAGACGGTGGCCATCCCAGGTGCTGCCAGGACCTGGGTGCCCCGAGGCCCAGGACCCCGGCAGCCTCACACTGAAAGCCAGCCCCCAGTCAGCATCCTTTGCTCTGAGTCACAAGATCACATCTGTGCAAGTCCCTGCAAAAAAAAAAAAAAAAAAAAACTGGAATGTTATTGTTCTCTAACAATGTGATAACAGCTCCCTTATTTGAGCAGAAATTATGTGCTAAGGGCTCTATGCTGTATCTCACAGAAATTGTGTCAGAGTCCTTACAGATCCCCATTTGAATAAACAACTCAAAGGTGAACTGCTGTTTTAAATCTATGGTCTGAGGTTAGAAAATGGCAGAATCAATGATTTAAGAAACAAGGTATGCCTCATTTAAAAAGTTTTTTCCCAGCAGACTCTATCAGATTTTTTCTGTATCCTTATATATTAATATGAAATGTGTAAACATGTATCTTATAAGCTATAAAAATATAAACATCCTACAAGTATAAACATAATTGATGTTCACTGTGGAATAAATAGAAATTTTAAATGTAAGGACTATCATTCTGGGATAAAGAATGTCAACAATTTCAGGTATTGCAACATAACAAATCTATATGTGACAAACCTACAGCAAACGTTATCCTCAGTGGTGAACAATTGAAAGCATTTCCCCTAAAGTCAGGAACCAAGAACAAGGGTGCCCACTTTCACCACTACTATTCAACATGGTTTTGGAAGTTTCGGTCACAGCAATAAAAGAAATAAAAGGAATCCAAATTTGAAAAGAAGTAAAACTCTGTTTGCAGATGACATGATCCTCTACATAGAAAACCCTAAAGACTCCACCAGAAAATTACTAGAGCTAATCAATGAATATAGTAAAGTTGCAGGATATAAAATCAACACACAGAAATCCCTTGTATTCCTATACACTAATAATGAGAAAATANTGGTGATGGACAGGAAGGCCTGGCGTGGTGCAATTCATGGGGTCACAAAGAGTCGGACATGACTGAGCGACTGAACTGAACTGAACACCATCAGGGCTTCCCTGGGTCTACACCTTGCAGATGTCCGGTTGTGAGACATCTCAGCCTTCAGAAGTATGTGAGCCAATACCTTAAAATAAATCCCTTTCTTTCTACCAATACCTATTTGTTTAAATCATTCAAGTTCAGGTGTCTGTTACTGTAGCTGAATACCTTTGTAGACTTCTGTCCCTTTTCTTCCAAGGCCATTGAGTGGATCTGGGTGCTGGGTTTCCTCCCAGACTTCTGGAACCAGTTAATGAGTCTGGTTAAGAAAAGCAAAAAAAAAATGCCTTGTTTTCTGGTAAAGGAGAGAGGGACTGACTATAATAATAGTGTCATCTGGGGTCCAGTTGGCAATCATTTAGGACCAGAGAAATAATCCTTTTACCAAGAGAATGATTGAGTTATCAGAATTTGGGATTGTATCTATTTAGTTTTCTTAGGTTGATTTTTTTTTTTTTTTCTTCTCACTCTCCTTTGAATATGAGGGATAAATTCTGCTTACCATGAGCTTGGCCACTAGGAAGCATCTTTTCTAGGGCCATAGTTTTCTCTACTCATTTACTTTAGTTTCCCTCAGATCTTGTATAACTAAAACCCTCCTGGAGTCCTAGAGGTGAAAAAGGCCTCTACTTGGGAGTGAGCTCCCTGTTACTAGAAGCAATCAAGCAGATATCAGTTATGTTGTTCACAGCTGCTGCTCTGAGGAAAATTCTGTTGCAGCTGTGAGGCACGGCTCTACTCCAGCATCTGGCATCCACCGTGTGACCTGGGGCTCATTTTTCTGTTTGGCAAAATGGGAGGCCATATGTTGTATAGATGGGAGGAGATCCAGCATTATACAGGGTGGCTCTGAAGACCATCTACCTTCAGTCATCCTTAGACAGTCTTTCTGCAGAGAAGACAAGCACACCCAGCCTCTGGCCCTTCCTTTGCTTCTGTTTCTGAGTTTCCTGAATGTCCCTCCAACAGTCAGACAGGAGTGACAGAGTGCCAACACTAATAGGATGCCCCTGAACCCGGGGATGGGTAATTTCCACACAGTGGCCATCGCAGGGAGTGGATTGCTTTTCCCACTGTACAAATTAAAAAAAAAAAAATGTTTGGAGGTTTGAATAGTAGAGAATTAGGTAAATTCTGCCAAATGGAGAGTCATATTTTAAAATTCAGGCACATTCAACGTGCAGGCTGGAGACCAGGCAGAGGATCAGCAGGACCAGTAGAGGCTGGGGAAGAGTGCCCGGATGGCCCTGCTGGGTAGCAGACAGGAAGCAAGCACTGTCCATCCATCACCTCCCAGCAGCCGCTGCTGAGTGCAGCTAACCACAGACGAGATGATGACATTCCAAGTGGGCCGGGGCGGAGCAAAGGAGGACTCGGCTGAGTCAGACAGCTGGCAGCCTCATGGCACAGTTCCTTCGCAGCCCCAAGGCCAGCCAGCCAACACCAGGATTGGCAGAGGAGGGTCAGCAGTGGCTACCAGGCACTGAGGCTTAGAGGCGATCCCCCTGAGATGGTGTAGTCCACATAGGAGAGCAGAGGTGCCAAGCTTGAAATGCTCCTGACCTCACACAGTGGGTATGGGCAGCCACCCGGAACACCAGTTTGTTTGCCTACTATACCCCCTCAGACAGCTCTGCTGTGGACCAAGATCTTTGAGAACTAGAATCTGTCCTCCCAACCTTTAGAGGTATCCATCTAAAACTGCTCTCAGAATCAACTCGCTCACTTGTCCCACCATTCATTTCTTCACCAAACATTTCTTGGATGCTTGCTAGATACTGGGTACCACATTGAGAATGGGACGGTGAGTTTGCCCCCTTTTGCTTTCTAAAGTCATTGACAGGGATTAAAAGAGTCTGCTCTTTGGGTTTCTTTCCTCACCCAGACAGACCTGCAGAATGACAGGTGGTGTGAAGGGTCAAATCAAATTTGATAAACAATTCACACACACACACGAGTCCTTAGTGAGCTGCCTGGCATATAATGCTGGCTCAACGTTTCTGAGTGGCTACATCTCCACACACCTGTGCTGGGCTTTCCTGCGCTCTCACAAACCAGTACTTCACCTGCTCATCCGTCTCCTCTGCTCCTGACAGGGTCCCCACAGCGTAGACAAAGGCGCACCTCCTTCTACTGGGATTTACTTTATTGGACTTTGCAGATACTCCATTTCTTTTTCTTTTTCTTTCTTCTGAAATTGAAGGCTTGTGACACTGCATGAAGCAAGTCTACCAGGACCACTTTGCCAACAGCATATACAGACTTCATGTCTCTCTTGTCCCATTTTGGGAATCTTTGCAGAATCTCAAGCTTTTTAATTATTGTATTTGTTCTGGTGATCTGTGATCAGTGATCTTTGTTCCTACTGCAGCTTGCTGAAGGCTCAGATGATAGCCAGCTTTTTGAGGAATGTGTGTGCGAGAGTGCTCAGTCGTGTCTGGCTCTTTGCAACCTCATGGGCTGTAGCCCGCCAGGCTCCTCTGTCCATGAAATTTCTCAGGCAAGAATACTGGAATGGGTTGCCATTTCTTCCTCCAGGGGATCTTCCCAATCCAGGGATAGAACCCAGGGCTCTTGTGTCTCCTGCATTGCAGGTGGATTCTTTACCACTGAGCCACTGGGAAAGTTACACTTTAGCAATGAGGTATTTCTTTATTGAGGTATGGATGTTGTTTTCTTAAATAATGCTATTGCATACTTATATATAATAGACTATAGTATAATAGAAACAAAACTGGTATAGGCACTGGGAAGCCAAAAAATATTTGCGTGATTTGCTTTATTGCAGTGCTCTGGAACTGAACCCGTAATATCTCCAAGATACACCCATACTAACACTGTCATTTTGGGGTAAGATGATCAAGGGAAAAGAGCAAGACTTACTGAAGGTCAACAGCTAGTAAGTGGTTGGAACAGGATTCAAACTCAGAGTGTAATTCCAGAAGTCTTTCATATCACCATGCCACTCCACTTACAGGGACCTTTCAAAATAAATCCAGATCAATGTACTTGAAGATGTCAACAGTACTGGCCCTTAGGGTGAATTTTTACCTTCTTTTTGCTAATCTGCCTTCTCAAGTTTGGTCAAAAAGCGTTGCTCATGGGCTTTAGTTTCTTATACAAGTATGTTACTCTCAGCGTTTCTAACCTGGCACATATAAGTGCCCTAGAAGTGGGTAAAAAAAAATGATCGCAATTTCCTGAATTTGGGAGAAATTAAGGTAAAGTGCCCTGTGATCTGACGCAGTGCTTTGCTTTGTTGCAGACGCTTCCGGATTCCCTTTCCTTCCGTCGCTATGAAAGAAAGAGACCAGGTCCTAACTCAGAATTTTCTCAGCGGAAGAAACCAGAGCTCTGGCTTTGGGGAAACGTTTTGCAGACCCCCTGCGCTCACCATGGTGTCAGAACAGGAGAACCCACCAGCTGGACCATCGAGCTTCCCGCTGCCTGCAGGTATGGCAGACCATCCACAGGACGCTGGAGATGGAGGAAGGCAGGGCCACGAGGGAGGTCCAGGGCTGGCCCTGCGCAAGAGTTGCAGACTATTTTCCTAGATGAAAAGAGCTCTGTGCAGCCCTCCCCAGCAGCCCTCAGAAAGCTCCAGGCAGTCTGGGGTCAGAACCTGGGAGGCAGGGGAAGTCACAGTTTTTCAGTCCCAAGGGCTGATGCACCAGCTATGGGTTCAAGTGCCTCAGCCACTACCCCCACACTTGGCTCAGTCAATTTTCACAGCAACTCTAAGGTTAGCCATCTTCCACCTGTGAAATCTGAGACCCAGAGAGATGAAGACATTAATCCACTATCACACAGCTAGATGGGTGGGCAGAGGAATATTTGCACCAAGCTCCCTGGCTTTAGAGCAGCTTTCTGCTAAGTGGTTAATAGTGGTCTAGGGATGCAGACACTGAATTTAATCCTCACATACCAGAGAGGGAGGTGAAATAGTTTGTGGATATTCCAGGAAATTGACTCCCAGAAAATAGAAGTGAGTTGTCCATGGTCACAACCCCCAGACGAGACAGAACTGGGATCAGAGCCAGGACCCTTGAGTGGTGAGCAGACCTCTTTCCACACAGATGATGACACACAGTTCAACATTCTGCTCTTTTGGTGGGGGGTGTGGGAGATGGGGAGGGCCATTGCAGGAGAGGGAGAGAGGTTTTCCTTAAATAAAACCTTTCTCCAAAGTCCAAGATGTAGAACAGGCAAGGGGCATGGTCTTGCCCATTACAGTCTCTAAGGAGCCCCCTGAAACACATTTTAAAAGCCACACTGGTCCCTTTGCACACAGACTGACTTGGAAAAGCCATGAACAGCTACCTGATTATCTGCTTCTATTTGCCAACCAGCTATGTTATGCCAGCTACCCTGAACCACACACAATACCCATATTATGGTATTGAAGCCTCACAAAAATCCTGCAAGCAGTTCTGATCAATGTGGATAAATCTATCCACATGTGCTGGCTTTGCTTCTGATCTAGGGAATGCACAGGGCCAGGGCAGGGGGTGGGGGGATAGCAAGTTGGTAGTAAATAGCTCTTAAACAGTAGACTAGACAGGACCGGAAGGACGTAAGAGGCTGGTGAGAAAACGGGCCCGGAGGTTCTCTGCCTCCCCCCCGCCCACTGACACCTTTCTTCCCAGACACACCTGTATGGGTGAGGGGCAGAAGGAA
The DNA here is from genome assembly GCA_006410615.1 of Neotragus moschatus. Taxonomy (NCBI): domain Eukaryota; kingdom Metazoa; phylum Chordata; class Mammalia; order Artiodactyla; family Bovidae; genus Neotragus; species Neotragus moschatus. The sequence continues at coordinate 651,604 of SJYA01002028.1, forward strand.
GCTGTACTTGGGTAGCTGGTGGGTCTTTCGATGGATGGAGGTGCGATGAAAACCTAAGAGTCTGGAAACCTGAATTTGCTGTGTGTCAGCACTGGAGCAGAAAAATGGGCCCCAGCCCTTGTGGGGCTCACATTCTGGTGTGAGTGCTCAGTTGCTTCAGTCATATATGACTCTTCGCAGTCTCACAAAGTGTAGCCCGCCAGGCCTCTCTGTCCATGGGATTTTCCAGGCAAGAATACTGGAGTGGGCTGCCATGCCCTCCTTCAGGGGATCTTCCCAACCCAGGGATCGAACCCACGTCCCTTACGTCTCCTGCAGTGGCAAGCAGATTCTTCACCACTAGCACCTCCAGTGGGAGAGGCCGATGTAACTAGGACCTGTCATTGGTCTGCTTTCTGTTTGTTTCCTGGGCTGATGGCTGCTGCTGGGAAGGAAGCAGAGTGATGCAGGGTGGACTTGGGGCAGAGACCACGTGCTGGGGAGGGCGCTGGCAGCCTGTGAACAGAGATCCTTGGATGGAAATGAACCTGCAGGATAAGAGTGTCTGAGGCAGAAGGATCTGTGAGGGTCCCCAGCACAGGGAGGGCATGGAAGATCTTGTCACCAAGGCACTGAGCTTGGGTTCATCCCACGTGTAAGGGGAAGCCAAGGACAGGCTTGGAGAGGCAGGCTTTTACCTCTTGTTTTCTTCCGAAAGCTTCCCCCAGCTGCCGAACTGCAGAGAGGTTTGTGGGGGTCATGAGCACGAGCAGGAGGTGGTCCCAGTGGTGGGGGCACCATCCTCAGCCCCAACACGAGAGCTCATCCTCAGCTCCCCGCACCCTGTGACTCCAAAAGCCTCAGGGTGTCCTCCACCCCCACGGACCAGGCACCAGTAGGTGTCACCAGAGACAAAGTTTTTGCCGTTGGTGCCGATGGTGGAGGGTGGAGATGGTCTTACAGGATTCCTAGTATATGGAGGAGGGGAGGGTGGAGGGATCTTTAGATATTGTTAGCTCCAACAACTGTGCAAAACAAGTTAAGGAGCTCCATCACTCCAACGAGAAAACAGGCTCAGTGAGGGATTGTGAGCCACCCAAAGGTAACCAACCTCTGAACTGGTGGCCCAGGATTCCGGCTGGTGTTTGGCCAAGTGCCATCTTCCCAGCACGTGGGGCATTGTTGCAGGAGCAACTCCGCGCTAGTTGGGGGAAAGGGGCCATCTCTTCTGAGAGGATACAGGTAGGGGGAGCTTCGAGGGGCGTGGTGGAGCATCCCTGCCAAGCAGAATTTGTGCGGCTTTGAGGGGCAGGGATGCTGGGAGCTACGTCCAGTCCCAGTGACCAGCAGTATTCGGACGTGGTGCCCATCGGGAGGTAAGACTTCCACGTTCATGTTAGTGTATGTTGGGATATGGTAATCATTAAGCTGAGAGTAAATGTTAGCTCCGGCGTCCCCGGTGGCTCAAACAGTAAAGAATCTGCCTGCAGTGCAGGAAACCCGGGTATGATCCCTGGGTCAGGAAGATCCCCTGGAGGGAGGGCATGGCTACCCACTCCAGTATTCTTGCCTGGAGAATCCCATGGACAGAGGAGCTTGGCAGGCTTCAGTCCCTGCGGTCACAAAGAGTTGGATATGACTAAAGTGACTAACACACAGCTCATTTGCCCTCCATTCCTTAACGAGACTCAGAACCCACCCCAAGCTGCCTCATGCTCCACTAGGTTCCTGTGTTCACAATATATTTATTGTCCACTGTAAACAGTTCTTCTGGTGGCTAGGAAGAGAGCAGCAAACAAGACAGCAAGCCCTGCCCTCTTGAGGGTCACTTTCTACCTGCTGGCTTTCATTTTTTCCAACGTCTCCAGGTGGGTGTAATTACCCTCAATTTACTGTGGCTCAGCTGGTAAAGAATTTGCCTGCAATACGGGAGACCTGGGTTCAACCCTTGGGTTGGGAAGATCCCTTGGAGAAGGGAAAGGCTACCCACTCCAGTATTCTGGCCTGGAGAATTCCACGGACTCTCTAGTTCACGGGGTTGCAAAGAGTCGGACACGATTGAGTGACTTTCACTTTCACTACAGGTGGGCAGACCGAGAGATTAAACAGCCCATGCAAGACACACGGCGAGGAAGTGGCAAAAACAGGGCTGAAATGTACGTCTGGCTGACTGCTGGGGGCTTGTTTCCACCCTGAGTCATGACATACCCCCTGGGAGCGGCAGGGGGTATGAGCCAGTGATGAGCCCTGGGGAGTCTGAGCTCATGGAAGTGCCTCCCTGCTACACACACACACCACCGCCAGGGAGCAGAAGTTCTACCTGCTCACACACGGGCCTGTCTGTATGGATGGATGCCCTGTATGCTACACGCTGGTTTGCTTTAACAGGTGCTTCATATAGCCAGCAGCTCCAGTCTTGACTATCCTACAAGTTACATCCCCATTTTGCTTAAGTAGAAGGTGATGTTCAGAGAGGACTAAGCCATTGACCACAGCCATAGAACCGGGCTCGCAACACAGAGCCCTCTACCTGTGTCCCCTAGCTCTTGCCTCCCAGGGAAGGGGAGCCCAAAGGAAGGAGGACACACCTTGATGGCAGGCACTGTGCTCCGTGCATCTCCATCAGGCGGTTGTGGATTGAACCTGGAGAGTGTTGGTCCCAACTCACCTGGACTACGCGCTGGCTGTGTCTCAGCCATTGAACTTCTACGTGAAGTGGGCACCATGCTAGCATCTACCCAGTTTCCTCCTTGGGTGATTTGCTACAGAGTAACAATCCCACAGAGGGAGGCTTTTTTCATCAAACATTCAGCATCGTGAAGGTGGTGCTGCAGTCTGAGACACGTGAACCTATTTGGGCCCTGAGCAATCTCAGTGGCTCCTCCTCCAAGGCCCCCTCCATCCACCTTTCTGATGGTGCTTGGGATGGGTCGCAGCAATCACCATGCAACTCCAACAGTGGCGGGGAGCCGGCTCTCTTTACAGCATTACCATCCTAGCTTCTCCCTAGAGCCTGAAGCATCCTGGCTCATGGGCTGTGGGGACCGGGGTGGGGTGGGGTGGCTGTGGGAAGGGCGGCTGTCTCTGCAGGGCCCCCATTCATGCAGGTGAGCCTGGGTCCTTTCTAAAGACATCCACCTGCTGGAATTTCTCAAAGTCCTCTTGACCCATGCTGGAAGAGCAGATGTAAGATAAGGACCAAGTTGCCATGGAATTTTGTTACCAGAAGGCAGAGGAGAGGAAGGGTTTGGGGCAATTGAGTTGTGCAGTGATGGATGAAGCAGAAAGGCATGCTCTTTGGGGTCGGAGGACTGGTTGAAGTATGCGCCCTGCCTCCCATTACCCGGGTAACCTTGGGTCAAGTACCCGCAGCCCTGGAAGCGCAACTTCCCCAGCGTCACACGGCACGTATAGAAGATAATGACCCACACTCAGAGATGTGGAAATGTCAGAGGATAATAAGTATTTACTGGGCACCCATTAGGCACTTTAAGTAATTTTGGTGTTGCTTGTTTTTATGAAATTGCCTTTTTGTTGTTATAGCCAACATGTTGGCCATCAGAAGAGTACAAAGAAAAACATAAAATAAAAAGTTCACCCCACCTATCCAGAAAAATCAGTGTGAATATAAAAATGCATGTAATTTTAGATCATTTTCTACTTGTATATGATTCTTTACCAAAAGAATGCAACCATAGTGTGCATGCCTACCTATAACCTGTTTTTTCCTCCACTTCACAACCATCATCACCGTTTCCCCAGCTCAATAAGCTCACTCCTACAACACCCTTACAGCCATCAGTGTGTTGTATTACACGGATGGTACACATTGTTGAGGACTTCCCTGGTGGCTCAGACGGTAAAGCATCTGTCTACAATGTGGGAAACCTGGGTTCGATCCCTGGGCCAGGAAGTTCCCTGGAGAAAGAAATGGCAACCCACTCCAGTACTCTTGCCTAGAAAATCCCATGGACGGAAGAGCCTGGTAGGCTGCAGTCCATGGGGTCACTAAGAGTTGGACACAACTGAGTGACTTCACTTTCTTTCTATACATTGTTGAGCTAATCTCTAGGTGTTGAAAATTGAGTGGTTTCCAATGCTTCTGTAAGAGAGTATTCCACTAAAGTGTTCTGTCCTTTACTCCCAATACTAACCTTGTGAAGTGGGTCTAATCACATTCATTTTTTAAATTATATAANTGGACACAACTGAGTGACTTCACTTTCTTTCTATACATTGTTGAGCTAATCTCTAGGTGTTGAAAATTGAGTGGTTTCCAATGCTTCTGTAAGAGAGTATTCCACTAAAGTGTTCTGTCCTTTACTCCCAATACTAACCTTGTGAAGTGGGTCTAATCACATTCATTTTTTAAATTATATAATATTGGAAAGCATGTTACATGCTATAAAGCATCACAGAGATAAATCAAAGATTTGTTATGAAGAGGCCCGAGCCTTATCTTTTCCTGGGTCTTGAGCTTCATAGGGGTACTTGTTAACAGCAGTCGAAAGCCTCTGGAAACACTTTGCAAAAGCTGTTAAATGTACACACCCCCCCCCCCCCTGCCACTGAAACAGTGTAGTGACACATCTGGTTAGACAGATCAGAAATCTGGAGATACTCGTGACACATGAGGATATGAGAGCACTGGCATTCACATACTCTGCTAGAAAGGAGTGTGAGCGGCATGATCTTTGGGGAGATTGTCAAAGTCCTTGTGAAAAGAGGGTTTTCACTTTGAACAATTCCAAGTCTGATATTTTATGCTAATGAAAAGAAAAATAGCAAACACTAGGGTGTTCAATACACTATTGCTAAAGACAAAAATTTTAAATAGGAAACAATCTGTTAACCATTAAACAACCCAAATACCCATCTGTATCTGTGGTTGGTGTTTAGTCACTAAGTCATGTCCAACTCTTTTGTAACTCCAAGGACTGGGCTCCTCTGTCCATGGGCTTTCCCAGGCAAGAATACTTGGGTGGTTTCCATTCCTTCTCTAGGGGCTCTTCCCAACTCAGGGAACCAACCCACATCTCCTGCATTGGCAGGCAGATTCTTTACCCATGAGCCACCAGAGAAGCCCAACCACCTGTATGATCGATGGGAATGGTTAAATATACACACACGCATATACATATACGGTGGAATTCCCGGCAGCTCCTAAAATGATGGCTAGAAAAACGTATTTGTATTTATCAACATCAGAAAATGCTTCCAAAATATTGTTGCTTGAAAACCTTATGTGTCATGTGATAATCTTCTTGGTGAGAAAAATACACTTTAGTCTCTATGTAAGCATAGATGTGTTGATGCTTGGAAGAATATGCTTGAGAAAAAATAGTGCTAAAATCTAGAAAGATAAGATTATGCAGAATATTTTTGTATTCTCTGGCATTTTTTAAGTTGTGTAGACTATTAACTTCAAAAAGGAAAAGCAGCAAAGCTTTGCACACACGAGGCACACCTGCGTGCATGTATGTATTGGCTTTCCAATCTGACCTTCAGCCCATTTTATTTTTCACTTCTCTTTGCAACTTTCTGTTTGCTTTTATTTTTAAACAGTTTATTGAGGTGTAATTTGCATCAAATAAAGCTGTAACTGTACAGATTGGTGCAATTTGGCAAATACAGTCATGAAACTCCCATCACACTCGTGATACAGAACAATTTCCATCGCCACCAAAAATTCCTTCTGACCTTTTCTGTCACTGTGTAGTTACAGTGTTTAATCAGTACAGTTTGATTAAAATTACCATCTTGCTATACATTTTCTATTTGTTCCATCTGTTTCCCGTTACTGCCTTTCCCTGACTTCTTTGGGATCAAATTTTAATTTAATTTTATTTCCACTAATGTCTCAGCTGTCTCTCTCAGTTTTACTTCTGTTAAAAGTGGGCATTCTACGGTTTCAAATAATACTAAATGTCTTCATATAGTCATATTTCACATAACTTTAAAACCCTGACAGTATGTGGCCAATATCTTGTCCTGGTCTTCATGCTCTAGTTCTTATTATATATTGCCATATTTGGTTTAAATTTCACCATTGAAGTTACATTTGCTTTAAACGTTCAATGATCTTTGTAAGGTACTGAAAATAAGATGTATCTTCACTGAAATATTTACCATTTATGGTCCTTTCATAGGGACCTTTGGGTCAAGTATGTGCTATGTCTTTCTTTCTTTGAGAGCCTTAGGATGTTTATCACTGATTTTCAACAGCATAAGATGTCTTGATACTTTAAAATTTTTCTTGCTTGCTGTATGTGAACTCCTTCCTTTGGATTTATGGTTTTTACCATTTGGAAAACTTCCATCCAATATTTCACACACTTATTTTTGGCCCCTCTCTTTAAGAACTCCAATTGTACATATGTTAAATAAATTAGTATTATGAAAATGGCCCTTGATTCTCTATTCTCATCACTTTCCTCCCTTTTTCTTCCCTGTGCTTACTTTTGAACAGTTCTTATGTGTTCAGCTTACTGATAATTTCTTCAAGTTTATTCTGTTAATTCCAACCAATCTATTTCTTTTCTGATACCATATTTTTATCTCTATAAGCATTTTAAAGATATCTCAATATTTTCTATTTCTCTCTTTACTGTATTTATGTTATTATCTATCTTCTAAATATATGATATTTATGGAGTTGGCCAAAAGGTTCATTTGGGCTTTTCTGTAACATCTTTTGAAACTTTTGGCCAAGCCAGTATAATATATCTGATGACCTTATCTGATCCTTCCATCTCTATTATCCCCATTCAGTTTCTGTTGATTTTCTTTTTTCCTTCCGAATCTCAGTTATATTTCCTTCTTCTGTGCCTCATTGATTGAATTCTAAAAATTGCATTGGTGCTGGATTTCATAGTAGTCCTTTAAATGGTGTTGGCTTTGTCCTGGGATACAGTAAAGTTTTTGAGATGGGTGGTCCGTTTGAGGCTTGCTTTTCAGCTTTATAAGGGAAGGTCCAAAGCAGCCCTTAGCCTTGAGCTAAGTTAGCTGCCCTCCTAAAGAGGTGCCATCCTGAATCCTCTACCAAATGCCTGAGCTTTACAAAGTCAGATCAGTCACCAGACGAAGAACAATGAGGTGCCCTCTGCGGGTCTCAAGTGTTCTCTCTCTGAAGCTCTCTGATATTTTGCTCCACAAATTCTGTCCCTTGACCCCCCCCCTCCCAGCTCTTATTCCTGTCTTCTCAGCTCAGTGTGACTGCTGGGCTCTGCTTGGCTCTCGCCTCCCTTCACTACGGCCTGAAAGTTGCCACTGGGTTGAAAACTCAGAATCTCAGGGCTCACTCTGCTTTCCTTGATTCACATTCTCGGGGAACTCAGTTCATGTTTCCAAAGTCTTAAATTTGTTACATGTGTATATAGCATGTGTATATTCTTGGGGTTTCCCAAGGGTCACAGTGGTAGAGAACCCGTCTGCTGATGCAGGAGACACAGGTCCCATTCCTAGGTCAAAAGGATCTCCTGGAGTCTTGCAGGGAGAGTCCCATGGAGAGGAGCCTGGTGGGCTACAGTCCATGGGGTCGCAAAGAGCTGGACACAATGGAGAGACTGAGATGCAGCATTTTTCTTTGGGGGTACGTTACATTGTATAAAATATATGCTTATATCTGAATGAAACATATACCCAGTTTCTGCTTATTTAAAGTGGAAAATAAATGTGGCCCCTTTTATCTTCTCCTGGTCATAAATGGAAGTTCCCTGGTAGCTCAGATGGTAAAGAATCTTCCTGCAGTCCAGGAGACGTGGGTTTGATCCCTGGGTCAGGAAGATCCCCTGGAGAAGAGAATGGCAATCCACTCCATCATTCTTGCCTGGAGAATTCTATGGACAGAGGAGCCGGGTGGGTTACAATCCATGGAGTCTGCACAGAGTCAAGCATGACTGAACCACTAACATTTTTTACTTTCACCCGCATTTCTTCCAAATCCATAACAAAATCTGTATGCTGTTGAGCTGAATGAAATCCCTGCTTTGACAGAGCTGGTCCCTAATAGAATAAAAGTATTTTGAGTGTGTTTGCCCAACTGTTAGACTGAGAGATCTTTCTTGGGAGCTTTTCTTCTTGACACTGAGGCCCGTCCTTTTGTCCTGGGGGCAAGAGCGTCTCCAGGCTTTCAGGATAATTGTGGCCCAGGGCCAGGCCAGACTCTGTCTCCGGGGGCTTTAATACTGCAGCAAATCTGTTTTAGGGCTGCGAAGGGTTTTTGAGTTCAGGAGGCCTCACCTAAGAGCCCTTTATAGCTTTTGGAAATTATCTATTAAAGGCCCAGGAATGGACTAAATTGTGCATATGTGAGAATGAAGTATGATGTGGCAGGAACATTTCTAAAAGAAGCCATCCGGTGTCCTGGCTTCTGGCCCCGGTGACTTTGGACAACTTGTCACCTCCCTCTCGGACTTCACTTCCTCCCTTATGTAAATATAAGTTTGATTAAGACCATTTCTATAGACCTTAAAACTGTATAAGGGTGGACTTGTGCTTCCAAATATGAAGGTTGGGTTCTCTCAATTTGCTTGTAAAGCTAGGTTCAGAACTTCACTTTACACATGTATGCAAGGAGCTATTACAGATGGAATTATGCTCCCCCCCCCAGATTCATATGTTGAAAGCCTAATTCCCAGCTCAGAATACAACCTTGATTGAAAATGGAGTTATTGCAAATATAGGTAGTAAAGTTGAGGTCATACCACGGGGGGCCCTTAACCCAATGTCATTTAGAAGGGGAAATGTAGGCACAGACATGCATGCTTGTACAGCCCTGTGTGAAGAGAAAAGCAGAGATGGGGATGACATTTCTACAAGTTGGGTAACTCCAAAGCTTGCCACCAAACCAGGAGAAAGTGAGGGAGAGGCCTGGAACTGATTTTCAATTACAGCAGCCCTAGTGGATGTGAAGTGTTGACATCACGGAGTTTTAATCAGAATTCCCTTAATAAATGATGCTCGGTATCTTTTCATGAGTCAGTAGGTTCTTGCTACATTAACTGTCTCAAAGTTTAGTAGATTAAGACAACTATCACTCATTTGTCCCCAAATTTGGGTTCCACTAGGTGTCCCTCCTGTCTTCGGTGCTGCTGAGACTTGACTCTATAGCCAGGTGTAGTTAACCTGGGGCTGGCCAGGCTACCATGGACTCAGCTGGCGTAGCTGGCGTCTGCTCTGTGGTCCCTCTCTCTCCAGCACCTTCGAGGGCTTGTTCGAAAGAGAATGAACAGAAATGAACAAGTTATCTCCCGGCCTGGGCTCAGGGGCACAGTGTCTCTTCTATGTGCAAATCTAACAGGCGCTTGGTAAGTCACGGAGCCTCTCTCTGTCTTGGCTCCTTCACCTGTAAACCAGGGACGATAACAGACGCCTCATAGTGTTGTCAGGGTGTCACATGACAGGAGTGCAGCACCCCTGGGTGTTCAGTCCGTGCTATTTTTCTTATTTGTCAGTCCTCAGCCTCTCCACCCCTACCTCACAGGCTTGCAAGGATCACGTGGAATGAATGAAGTGAGGATGTTTTATAAGGTGAAATCCAGTATATGACGCTTGCCGTTGTTGTATTTATAACAGAACATTGCGGAGGCAGACCTCAGTCTGAGCTACCCCGTGGACGTGGGTGGAGGTACTGGGGATTTTGTTATCTTTTTCTGCACTGGTTCCTTCATGTGCTAACTAAGGGCTGGGCATGGGTTTGGGAGTTACCTACATAAAGGATGACAGTGGATGTCTAGAAGTAGTGAGGGGAGGGAGAACAGAAGCCAGAAAAAACCTCTGGGTTACTGTTCCTATACGGCAACCCAGGGGAAGCTCATTTCTTCTCCGTCATTCATTTTCTTTCTCTGACTTTTCCACTGACATTTATGGCAGAAGGTACGGTACAGGGTACTTTGACCCGCATAAAATACTGAGTAGATCAGACTGTGTGCAGATGCAGAATTATCTTCATAACTCTTGATCCTGGCCCTCATCACCCCAGGAGGTTGACACAGGCAACTTCATTTAAAATAGCCTTAGAAGGGATCCAGTAAGACGGTCAGCATCACCCCTTGCTTGCAGCTCGGGAGACTGATACTCAAAGATGGCAAGTAATTTGTTCAAGGTCACAGAGCTATGCAGCAACGGAAAGGAGGTTTGAAACCCCCAAGAAGGGACTCGGGGAAGGGCAGGGAGATAGAATCTGTGAACTCTACCCGTCACTCTGTAATGAACTATATGGAGAAGAATCTTAAAAGATGCACAAAGCCCCACGAGAGAGGCAGCATCTGAACGTCTGAGCAAAATAAGGCCGCCAGGGGCGGACCACAACGTGGTTTCTGAAGCAGGAGAAAACCATTGTTCTTCCTCCTCCGTGCCTCCCTCCCTCCAGCCCTCTGAGAAGTTGGTGCCAATGAGGTGGGTGGGGGCAGGGGAGGAGGTAGGAGGGAGTGAGACCAATGTCCATCTCACCCCAGGCTCCTCGGGGCGGGTGGTCAGGTCTAGAGCAGGATGCTGGTACACTGCAAAAGAAATTGCAGGATCCTTACATGGAGAGCCAGGTGGCAGTACTGAACTGTCAAAGATAAGGTGAGAACATTGACCAGAAAAATCAGCAGGTCAGAGTGGCAGCCAGCTCTGTGAACCCCAGAGAGATATGGAGATGGTTAATAGCACGTGGATAAAGACAGGCACCAACAAAGTTATTGTTCCATCTATTAAATCAAGAGATATAGAGATATCAAGAACTGACGGCCCACTGTGATACCTGACCCTAGACTGGATCCTGGTGAGGAAAATTGCTATAAATGACACTTTGGGGTCAACTTACAGCATTGAAGTGGAAGTGACAGAATAGGTTAAAATATTGTACCCATATTAACTTGATTGGACTTGACAAAGCAGAGCTTCACAGGCACGGTGAAGGCTGGTCCGTCTGCCTCAGGATTCCCAAGTAATTGCTGGTCCCTCCTCCTGTTTCGTGCCTCCTATCCTGGCTTCTAGCTCCTCACTCATGCTATGTCCTAAAATGCTGGAGACCATTCCACTGTCTATGCTCTTTAACCCAGTAACTCCCACCCCTCATCCAGAATTTACCTGAGGGAAAGAGTCCCCAGTGGGGAAGGCTGTATTGCGCGTGATGTTCATTGGATTCATTAAGTATGGATTATCCAACTGTTGGGATGGTACAAAGCAAATGGTGTCTATTCACCCTAAAAACATAATTAATATTGTAAAAAAATAAAGTGGCATAGAAAAATTGCATCAGTGTTATGAAGACAATTCTGTTATAGCCATGGATGCCTGTGCCTAGGAATTGGAAAATAAAATTTGGACAACTACTATGCACACAGTGCTTTAAATAATAGCTGTTTTTCTCTAACCACCTGGCTATCTGCAGAAATGAGAGTTACCAGAGTTTCTAAAACAGGGCGAGCTGAGATGAGAGAGGCAAGCTGACTTTTCCAAGGCCCTTCAGTGACCATATGATGCCACATCATTTGAAGCCAGGGCCATCTGACTTTTTAAAATAAAAACTCCTTATTTTACCTCCCACTCTATGCTTACTTCTTGGAAGGAAAGTTATGACCAACTTAAATAGCATATTCAAAAGCAGAGACATTACTTTGCCAACAAAGGTCCATCTAGTCAAGGCTATGGTTTTTCCAGTGGTCATGTATGTTTGTGAGAGTTGGACTGTGAAGAAAGCCAAGTAAGCACTGAAGAATTGATGCTTTANTTTTTTTTTTTTTTAATATTAACTTTATTTATTATTTAGCGTCCCCAGATGGGTCTTGGTTTCAGCTTACAGGGTCTTATTTGCAGCATGTGAACTCTTAGTGGTAGCATGTGGGATCTAGCTCCCTGACCAGGGGTTTAACCCTGGGCCCCTAACTTGAGAGCTTGGAGTCTCAGCCACTGGACCACCAGGAAAGTTTTTCCTCTTTCTTAAATTAATAGACTTTTTCTTTGTGAGAGTTTTAGGTTCAGAGAGAAATAAAGACACCTCACATCCCTCCTTCCCACAGTCCTGCCATGAACACTCCCCAGTGGAGTGGTGTGTGTGTCACTATTAATGACCCTACGTGGACATATTATTATAACCTGAATCCACAGTTCATATGAGGGGTCACTCCCTGTACACTCTGCAGGTTTGGACAAATGTATGAAGATGTGTCCACAACGACACTGTTATCCGGAGCCACTACACTGCCCTAAAAATCCTCTGTGGTCCACCTATCCATCCTTTCCCTTTCCACTCCCCAGACAATCACTGATGTTCTTATTTGTTCCCCAGTTTTAATTCTCCAAAATCTCACATAATGAGAATCAGAACCTGTAGGCTTTTCTGCTTGGTTTCTTTCAGTTAGTAATATACCTTAAGGGTTTTTCCATGTCTTTTCATGACTTGATAGCTCACTTCATTTTGCTACTGAATAATATTCCACCATATAGATGGACTGCAACTTTTTATCCATTCACCTACCAAAGGATATCTTAGTTTCTTCCAAGCTCTAACAGTTATGAATGAAGCTTGAGTAACATCTGTGTGCAGATTTTTGTATGGACATAAGTTTTCAACTCATTTGGGTAAATACCATAAAGTATAATTACCAGATTATATGTGAAGAGTATAATTAGTTTTGTAAGAACCTGCCAAACTGTCTTTTATAGTGACTGTATCTTTTTTGCATTTCCATGAGCAATGAGTGAGCGTTCCTGCTGCTACACATTCTTGCCAGCATTTGGTGTTGTCTATGTTTTGGAATTTAGCCGTTCTAATAGGTGTATAGTCGCTTCAATTTTTTAAATTTGCATTTCCCTGATGATATATGATGTGGAGCATCTTTGCACATAATTGTAGCTATATAAATTCTTTATTGAGGCAACCACCAGGTTTTTAAATCATAAATAAAATAATATCAGAGGGCTACTATATGCCCTCTGTTGTAAACTTGTAAAATTCCCCTGCTCACTAGGTTATTACCTCCATTTCACAGATGGAGAAAGTGAGGTTCGCAGAGGCAGGGGTCCCAAGCTGGCAAATGACTGTGTTCCAGGGGGAAGCCAACTTCACGCTCACCTGACCAGGCCCTGCTGCATTGGATACACGACTGAGAAACCTACCAAGCAAAAAAAAAAAAACCCTAAAGTTTAAAACTTTCTCAAAATCACTCTTCCATGTAAACTAGAATGGACCAATTTTCCAAAGCAGGGGTACAGAAAGTAGTAGATTTGAAAATTAGTAATAACTAAGATCAGTTTAAATGAAAGAGTAAAGACAAATGAATACATTGGAAACAGCAGGTTGAGTAGCAAAAAGCAAACATCACCCTCTGTTCCATCACCTAAAGTAAATTAATATTTTGATTTTTAGTCTACTCTGGATCTGTTCTATAGATGAAACAAATTTAAATGACACAGATTTCTCTCTCATGTTGAACATGGCCTTTCTCTACTGTGAGATTTTTTCCAATAAAATTGCTTGAAAAGAGGCAGTCCTTTCTCGTTGNTAAATTCTTTATTGAGGCAACCACCAGGTTTTTAAATCATAAATAAAATAATATCAGAGGGCTACTATATGCCCTCTGTTGTAAACTTGTAAAATTCCCCTGCTCACTAGGTTATTACCTCCATTTCACAGATGGAGAAAGTGAGGTTCGCAGAGGCAGGGGTCCCAAGCTGGCAAATGACTGTGTTCCAGGGGGAAGCCAACTTCACGCTCACCTGACCAGGCCCTGCTGCATTGGATACACGACTGAGAAACCTACCAAGCAAAAAAAAAAAAACCCTAAAGTTTAAAACTTTCTCAAAATCACTCTTCCATGTAAACTAGAATGGACCAATTTTCCAAAGCAGGGGTACAGAAAGTAGTAGATTTGAAAATTAGTAATAACTAAGATCAGTTTAAATGAAAGAGTAAAGACAAATGAATACATTGGAAACAGCAGGTTGAGTAGCAAAAAGCAAACATCACCCTCTGTTCCATCACCTAAAGTAAATTAATATTTTGATTTTTAGTCTACTCTGGATCTGTTCTATAGATGAAACAAATTTAAATGACACAGATTTCTCTCTCATGTTGAACATGGCCTTTCTCTACTGTGAGATTTTTTCCAATAAAATTGCTTGAAAAGAGGCAGTCCTTTCTCGTTGGCGGGAGGAGAAGGGGACGACAGAGGATGAGATGGTTGGATGGCATCACCAACTCAATGGACATGAGTTGGAGTAAACTCCAAGAGTTGGTGATGGACAGGGAGACCTGGCATGCTGTAGTCCATGGGGTCGCAAAGAATTGGATACGACTGAGCAACTGAACTGAACCAAACAGGATCTATCTCAGGTCCCTTCCTCGACCAGGGCTCGAACCTCCTGTGCCCCTTGCAGAGGAAGAGCAGAGTTCAGACCACGGGACCGCCAGGGAATTCCTGAAGCAGTCATTTTTAAAATCTAAGTCTTCTCCAGGATTTAGCAGAAAATTACCTTTTAAGCTATTCACAACTTGATTGGGAAGATATTCTATTATAAGATGAACCTAAGACACTTGATGGATTTCAAAGGGAAGAAGACACAAGAAGGAAAAATCTTGAGACTTAAGAAGAGTTTCCATGTGTGGGCCCCTGCAGGGGTTCTGATTGAATCAGTAGTGTATTTATTTAATAACCTATTACACTCTGCAGTGTGTGTGTGTGTGTGTGTGTGTGTGTGTGTGTGTGCATGCGCCAGTATCTTTAGAAACCGCGAAGAGTGATCTACATCTCCCAACACATTTAACATCCTTGTTACAAACACAAGTGTTTCATAAGGCTTGGAATTGATTGCCTTTTGCTAACTTATAGAATGTCTGGATGCACAAGCTTCTTCAATACCGAACAAAATCATCCTCCCACCTGTTTAGCAGGTAAGTAAAGCGAGGAATAACTTGCACAAGTCTCCCTGAACTAGCGAGAAAACTGAAAACTAGAAATTGCGAATGAGCTGTAACCCTTACTGTCAAGACAAAGGGACTATATCCATGTGTGAATTTCACAACACAAAGCATCAGAGCATAGACTGCTATTGTGGCCACTCTTCCCATGAAGAGTGGGACTCACAGTGAGACAACGCGAATAATTGTTCTGCTTGGTCTCATAATTCTAAGGATAAGACCACCGATCAGCAATTTATCTCATGTATGAATCCTTGTCAATCTGTGCCCCAAACACTCTAAGACTCACTCGCATCAATTCAACAGTCCAGAGGGGATGCTTGTATTAAGCCAAGATTTGACTGGCCATCCGTTCCCCTGGTCATCTTTGTAAGGGGTCTTCCACAAAGGTAATTTCACTTTTAAACAATGGACGTCATGTGAAGGATTTTTTTTTTAAGCCTTCAAAGTTACTCATTATTTCCGTACTTTGCTGGATAATGCTTTGTTATTTACAAAGCTTCGTCTTTGTTCCATTTTCTTTTCATTTCAAGAGTAGAGAAAATTGCACATAAAAATGAGATTTGGGGTTAGAAATCCATTTATTCCTTTTCATAACATTACAGGCTTCTCTTCTTAAAAATGACATCTGTGTCTAGCAGAACATGGAGCAGGGTTTGTGCTATCTCTCTGCTCCGGAAGTCCAGACTCTTCCAGGTGGATGCGAATGATCAGTTGCCTGGAATCCTTGGTCTTATGCGATGCCAGCCTTTACCTGTCCTGCACTTGCTGGTACCTGGGCCCTGGGTGGCAGCATGCAGGGGTGACCATGGTGACGCTGTCGCAGCCTGGCCCTGGAGGAAGTGAAGTAAAAGTCGCTCAGTCATGTCCAACTCTTTGTGATCCCCTGGACTATACAGGCCACGGAAATCTCCAGGCCAGAATACTGAAGTGGGTAGCCATTCTCTGCTCTGGAGGAACCTCACCGGTGTGTCACGGGATGGCACACATAAGGGTGGATGCATCAGTCTTCGGGGATGCCTGAGCAAAAGTAGTTGTGACCGCAAATTGAAAAAATAATTTCCTCTGTGGAGCCGAGACCACAATCTTTTCTGCATTCACCTTAATGGGATAAAAAGGGCCCACGTGCCTCAGTTTCCTCTGGAGGTGGAGAGGATGTTTGGAATGCGAGATGTACTCAAGGAGAGTCTGGTCAGCCCCTCCCCAACTCGCCCATCACAGGCTCTGCTCCCAGCAGCCGCCTCCAGAGAGATCATTTTAAAATATAATTCAAATTGCATCACCCTTCCTGGAAACCCTTCAAAGGCCTCTCTTCACACAGAAAATCAAACCTCAAGTCCTTCCTCTGTACTTTGAGTTCCTAGTGATTTGTCTGATGGCCCTTTTTGACCATTTTTCACTCAGTGTTCTCCAGCCAGCTGTTCTTTCAAATCACCCCAAGCTCTCCCGCTTTGGGGTGTCACAGGCTAAGACTTCTTCAGACATCCTGTACCTTCACTTTCCTCAGATCTCTGCTCAAAAGTCACCTCCTTCCACAGTCCTTCCCTCATCATCCTTTCTATATCAACAGCTGTATCACAAACCTTACCTCCTCTCCCTGGATGTGTTTTCTCACTAGCAATCATCACTGTTTATAATATGCTGTTGATCATCAAAATCTCCCACTTGAATTTGAAATCCCAAAGAGCCGGTGCCATAAACCCACTGCCTAGCATGAAGTCTGACACTTGGAGGGCACTCAACAAACACTTGTTGAGTAAATGAAGTCTGCAGTCTACGTCTGTCTCCTGCTGAGAGTCTCAAGGTACAGCCTCAAGGTTTCCTGGAAACTGGTGAGAGTCATCACACCTTCATGCGAGGTGCTGGGTGTCTTGCCCATACTGTGTCTGATGCTCACACATTCCTGGTCAGTGGGGACGGAGGGAGACACTGCGGCTGCGTTCTTCAGCAATTTTGAATTTCAATTCAACTGAGTCAAAAGAGACCGACACAGCCCCCCTCTGCGCCTTGGCCAGCCACCTGGGCAAACGCAGGGTTGGAAGACAGAAGCAGATTCCTCAAAGACTGAATTTCAACCCTCCTGGGCCCCCTGCCCACTTCTGTCCCTGAACAAGCTCCTGCTTCTAGAATTTCTGGGCATCCTAAACAGGCAAGAGGTGATCGTGTCCATGGATCCACCTGGTTCCTCTTGCCATCACGGCTGGTAGCCTTGGGCCACCACAGGCCCCCAGACCCAGCGTTCCTGGATCTGACTGTGAGACTGCTGCGGCCTCCGAATAAGGGCCAGTTGTGCTGATTCTTCTGCTGGCCAGGCTGCCCTGGCTTTGTCCCTAACCGAGTGGGAGAGTCAGTCTTTGCTGCCAGTGATGGAATCCTCGAGACCTCATAGGCCTGCATCTTTAGAATTAAGAAGGAGATTCTGCTTCTCTTGGGAAAGTTCTCTGGAGAAGAGAGGAGGAGCAAACGACCTGTGCT
The DNA here is from genome assembly GCA_006410615.1 of Neotragus moschatus. Lineage (NCBI taxonomy): Eukaryota > Metazoa > Chordata > Mammalia > Artiodactyla > Bovidae > Neotragus > Neotragus moschatus. The sequence continues at coordinate 668,966 of SJYA01002028.1, forward strand.
TGCTGACCTTGACCCCTTCCACGTCCCCCGCCCAGGACCTGACTGCAGTGTTTGACCCCTCACTCATCTGCCTTTGGACTCACCACTGTCTCAAGCACAACTTGCTCTATCGTCTGGTTCTTCTGGTCCCGCTGACTTCAAGTAATAATCACAGCCACTACTTATTGATCATGTAGTGTGAGCTGACGGTGAGCCCTTGTGAGATCAATTTCCATTCACTAATCATGTCTTATTCTTGCAACAACCCCTCAGGAATGGAAACTCCAATCTTAAAATGATGAAACTGAGATTTACTGAGATACAGAGGGTTTTTGGTTCATGGTCTTAAAGCAGGTGAGTGGCTGAGCTGTCTCATGGCTCCAAAATTAATCAAGAAACGAAGTATTCAAGGTAAACATGAAAACAATTTTTTTTCCCTAACACCTAGGAATATAGTCTCTAAGGACAAAGATATATGCACAAGAATGATCAACTTGGCACTACTTATAATTGTGAAAAACTGGCAAAAACCTAAATAGAAACACAAATAAATGATGAGAACTCCGTGTAATGAGATATTAGGCAGTTGTGAGGAATGGTAATGTAGGGCTGTGCTGACTTCATGTAAATTTGCCTAATGGATATCGTTGAATAAAAACACATTACAGAACCAGTCTCCCATCTCATTCTCTAGAAGTTAATGCCAAAGTGTTTCTTCTACAGCTTTGCATATATTTTCTGGGCATTGAAAGGTATTTAGATGCAGAGAAAGAGAATGAATCTGTTTTATGAAATAGAAAAAAAAAATTTACTGTTCTGCAACTTGCTTTTTTCACTTAAAAATCTTGTTGCGGTTCCGTTGCTCAGTTGTGCCCAACTCTATGTGACCCCATGGACTGCAGCATGCCAGCCTTGGGTGGGCATCAGTCAATTTCAGCTGATTGAGATCTAGCTTCTTTGTTGAAATGGTCGCAATGCACTTTTTATTTATTCGGCATTTATTGAGAGCCTATCACATGCCAGGTGCCATGCTAAGCACTAGAAAGCTCTTCTCACATAGTAGAACATGCTGTTCTTTAGTTTACTATTCCTCCATCGGCAGATGTTTTTCTCTTACTTTTCCTATTACAGAGCTCACTGCAACAAATTTGCACGTGTGTATACTCTGTATTGCTCTGTTGTGTGTCTCTATGCTACATTTCTAGAAATGACATCACTTGGTCAAGAGAGTAGGCACAGCCTCAATTGAGAGATTAGTTTTCCTGAGCATCTTAACTTGTGAGAGTCTAATCAGCAAAGGGATGTGGGCTTTTTCCAGTATAGAGGAAGGATTCCTCTGATGGGGATTTCGGAACAGAGAAGCTGGTTTGTGAAACAGATCTCAGCAAAGAAGAAAAAGAAGAAAGCCACAGTGCACGGAGCACATACTCTACGTGGCGTGTCCCATAGACAACAGGCATTTTCCTCACAGCAACTGGGTTCCCCAAGAACCAACACAATAGGTGCCGAGAAATGTTTAAGTGAATACACGTGGGGTGGATGTTATGATCTCCATTCTGCGGGTGAAGCCAAGGAGATTCAAACCTTGTTCCATCCCACCCAGTCTGCCAGGTCTAGGACTGCTGCCCAGTGGTCCCCGTGTCCCCCTGCAGGATGGGTCAGAGGTCAGGAGCCTGATGCCAGGGGATGAGCAAGGACTGACTTGCAGAGCTGCCCTCCTGTGATGAAAGTCTTGCAAGAAAAGCAGGGGCAGAGGATTAATCTCCTGGCTATGGAGTGGCAATTCTCTTGTTTAAGAAAAAATAAGCCCACTTTCGTAAAGAGCCTGCCCTCTCTGTATCACAGATATCACTTGTCCTTCTCTGTCTGCTGTGCAAGCAGCCACTGCCCTGGCCCTCTGGTTGGGCAGTATCAATCATCTTGACAGATTGCAAGAGTTCACATCTCCTGCCTGGCTTCGCGCTTGCCCACCTTTGCCAGGAGAGGGAAAGACTCCCAACAAACATTTAGAGCATGAAGAATAATAGGGCTTCGGCTGCAAAAACCAGTGGAGAGCAGCAGCCAGCTACAGTGATTTGTAAGCGCCGAATGTGAGCGCCTCTGCCCCTTTCTTCAGTGACAGCATCCCACTGGGAGCTTGACTGTGACCACGGTGGACGTGTTTCCTTCAGGAAAACCAGCAAATCAAGAGAGCAGCTCTCCCCGCCCCACCCCCTTAAAGAGTCATTAAATGTTTACCGCTGTACAAACCCTAGAGGAGACTTAGCTTGCAACTATTTAGTTCTGCCCAAGACCAGAAGTGGGCTGACACATGATATTACTTCTATGTGAAATCTAAAATATGACACAAATGCACCCATCTATGAAACAGAATGGGTCTTCCCTAGTGGCTTGGTCAGTGAAGAGTCTGCCTGAATGCAGGAGACCCAGGTTCAATCCCTGGGTCGGGAAGATCCCCTGGAGAAGGATATGGCTACCCACTCCAGTATTCTTGCCTGGAGAATTCCATGGACAGAGCCTGATGGGCTACAGTCCATGGGATCACAAAGAGTCAGACACAACTGAGTGATGAACACACAAAACAGAACCATACTCATGGATGCAGAGGACAGATTGGTCATTGCCAGGAGAGAGGTTGTTGGGGGAGGGTTGGAGTGGGTGGTTGGGGTTAGGAGATATAAGATAAATAACAAGGTCCTACTGTATTTCACAGAGAACTCTACTCAATATCCTATGATAAACCAGCAGTATAAATGCTATTAAAATATATATATATTTCGATCTGTGGTTGAATGAATCCACAAATTCGAAACCAGTGTATTTTCATTCCAGAAAGTTCCATAAAGCAAAGCTTGAATTTGCTGTAACTCAGCAACTATTCATACAGCATTTACATTGTATTTACACCTATTTACATAACATTTACATTGTATTAGGTATTATAAGTAATCTAGAGATTATTTAAAGTATACAGAGAATGTGCATAGATGGTAAATACTACTCCATTAAAAACTTTTTCATTTTACTATGTTATTCTTTCTTTCATTTTTAATTATTTTTTTAGTTTTAAATATTTATTCATTTATATTTTCTTAGCCAAGCTGCCACAGCATGTGGGATCTTGGTTCCCTGTCCAGCTATCAAACCTGAGCCCCCCGCCCCCCCCCCACTACTGTAAGTGTAGCATCTCGACCACTAGACCACCTGGGAAGTCCCAGTTCCATGTCATTATATATAAGGGGCTGGAGCATTCGTGAATTTTGGTTATCTGTAGAGGTCTTGGAACTAGTCCCCCATAGATTCCAGGAGACGACTGTACGGCCTTTCACATTGTTCTCCTGAAGTAAGAATTTCTTGCCCTGGGTGCTCAGAGCTACAAGTCCCTGACAACGAAAGAGACGGGGCTGTATCACTGATCTGGTCATCGCCTCTCCACATCCCTGCAAGAACTTAAACCCTCATACCAGCCTTTCTGGGTCTCTTCCTACCCCCTTCCCATTTCTCCAAGGATGACCTCTCCATCCTTCCCTACAAGTCTCCTTCTGGCCAATGTCAACAGTCCAGGCCCTGGGACTCAGGTGAAGGCACACCTTCCTCCACCCCATTTCTGCTGCTGGGTGGCCAGAGTGACACCCAGTCTCAGGAATGGGGGAAAGAGCTGGTGAGGATCTCGCTCCGGCCCCTTTGGGCCTCATTTGATTTTTTTTTCTTAATATTTTTTTTAAAAATATGCCTTGCACCATGAGGATTAGTTTCTTTCCAAAATATTTCATAAAACTTACATAAGAGATCCCTACTGTTTGCAAATATAGCCTTGACTTTAGAATGATGGAATAGTATTTGCCCTTCTCCAACCTCACATTATGATAGAAATTTATATAAACATGAAGGATACTGCTCCCCACCCCTCATCTCTAATTACAGGGCCTGTGTACTAGCTGGGGAGGGGAAGGCATGCATGGGTATCAAGAAAGAATCAATAAATGAATGAATGAAATCTGTCCTTGAGAAGTCTACAGTCCAGTAAAGCATTTCAGAGAGATTCACTGAATTACAATTCCATGCAGTGAACATTATGACTAAATCCTGCCCTAGATGTGGGAGGTTTGTGTAGGAGGTAGTCTGCTCCTGGAACAAGGGTCAGGAGGAAGGAGGTGGTCAAGCTGGAGCCTCGAGGATGAACAGGAATTTTCACGTTGCCAAGACAGTGATGGATATTCACAAGAGAGAAGGCAGCCTGTCTTGTGAGTAACTGACTTAGAATTTGAATCAAGTCTTTCAGGTTCTCACTTTTAAGAGTTGTGTATCTACCTTCTAGACTTTTCTCTGCCCTCATATAATCATATTATCTATAATCAATATATTGAGATGTACATCTTTTCTTTTACATATTTGCAGCTACTTTCTAGCAAGGGAAATAGGTAAATTGCAGCATAGTAAGTATATCATAATTGCATTTTACCAGATTTTTCCCTTGTCGCAAAAAATTCTGCAAAGATATCATTGTACATTCTTACATGCCAGTAATTTTATTTTCATAGTAGATATTCCCCAAAGTAGATTATTGGGTCAAAAGTTAGATGGATTTTTAATTTTAATGGAACAGATTACCTCCAGAAATGACCCTGGTAATTTATAACCGCATCAGCAATATATGAAAAGTCCTTTTTCTCTAATCCTTTGCCAGTCGCGAATTTTATAAATCCTATTAGTTTCTGTCAGTTGGACAGTCAGAAGTCCCAAACTCATTGTTAATAATGTGCCCGTTTCCATGAGTCTGCCTGAGGTTGAGGATAGAGTTGGCTTTTGCCGTTGAGCTGGCAGCTGGTGGGGTTTCCTGCTCAGTGAAGGAGGAGGCATGCCTGTAGGTCAGGAGCTTCACACCCCACATGTGTGTGGTTCCTCTTACTACATCTGTGGCAGATGGCACCAGTCAGCCATGGCTTCCTCTTCTTTCAAAATAACTTACCAGAGAAACTGTAACCCTTGTGCACCGCTGGTGGGAATGTAAAACAGTGAAAACTATGGAAAACAATATGGAGTTTCCCCAAAAATTCAAAATAGAACTACCATATGATCCAGCAGTCCCACTTCTGAGTATACATCCCCAAAGAATTCAAATCAGGAACTCCAAAAAAAAAACTTCACACCCATTGTCACAGCAGCACTGTTCAAATAACCCTGGGGTGGAAGCAACCCAAATGTCCTTTGATGCATGGATGGATAAATACAATGTGGTACTTACAGGCCATGGAATGTTATTTAGTCTTTAAAAGGAAGAAAATTCTGACTCATGGAGAACACGGATGAATCTTGAGTTCATTTTGCTCAGTGAACGAAGCCAGGTGCAGCAGGATAAACACTGCATGATCCCGCTTGTAGGAATTGTCTAGTCAACTTCATAGAGGCAGAAAGTAGGCGGTGGTCGGGAGGAAAGAATGGGACGTTATTGTTTAACGGGCATAGATTCCCAATTTGGGAAGATGAAAAGAGTTCTGGGGATGGATGATGTTGACAGTGGAGCAAAAACGTGAATGTACTTAATGTCACTGAATTGAACGGCACACCTAAAAATGATTAAAATGGTAGATTTTATGTTCTGCATATTTTACCAAAATTGTAAAACATTAAACAATAGGCAACAATGTGCTGTGTGCTAAGTCTAAATCTTGAGCGGTGCTTTTCCTCTAATTTTACTTATTTGTTTATTTTATTTCCCAATTTGGAACTTGTTTACAGTTTTCATTTCCAATCTTTTAGAGTTTGTTCTTGACGTTTTACTATTAAAATTACTCTACACATTCTAAGATTAATCAAAAACCACGTCTTTCTTTCCCAAGAAAATTGTATCAGTTTTGTTCTTATAAACCCTTACTTACTTCCATATAATTATGTTGGTATTTTATTATGTATTTTCAACCATACATATTTAAGTTATTATTAAACACCAAGAATGTTCATTAGAAGTTATTTCCATGTTTATCCATCTATTAATTCACTATTCTTTCTTGTTTTGAAGGCGTTTTTCCTCCTTTCTGAAGTATATCCTCAATTAATTTCTTTAGCAAATTTAGCCTCAAAATTAGTATTGCGGCTGTGCACTTATGTAGTTAGAGATGTATGTGTTTATCTAGAGAAACATGAGGAGATTTCCTCATAGCTCAGTCAGTAAAGAATCCTCCTGCAATGAAGGAGACCTGGGTTTGATTTCTGGGTGGGAAAGAGCCCCAGAGAAGGAAATGGCAAGCTGCCCCCATGTTCTTGCCTGGAGAATCCAATGGACAGAGGAGCCTAGAGGGATTATAGTCCATGGGGTCACAAGAGTCGGAAATGACCTGGCGACTAAACTACCACCAAAGAAACGTTTAGAGATATGCAAAAATGTATATGCCCATCCTGCAAACATTTATTTGTATACATCCCTTTGACATATCCTTGCATCTCTGTTTCATAGATATGTTTATTTCCTTCCCTCTGTCCCTAGCCCACTATGATGTTATTAAAAGACGATTTTCAAAATAACAAAGATCAGGACTTTCATACATATAAAGTGAACATATACCAAAAGACTTTATTAAATCCATATGTTAACAGGAGAATCAGTAATACATTAAAACTTCTCAGAGATGTTGCAAAGAATTTATAACAGATACAAAACTGGTTGCTATCCAACCAAAAGTAATGTTTGAAGGAAGCTCTTCCACTGGATCAGGGTGGGGAAGTCAATTACATCACCCCCAGATAAAATTTGAAATTCCTTTACATCTCTATGGAAAAAAAAAGTCTTAAAAAAAATATATATATATAACTTAGAGTTGTAAAGTAGTCCAGTTATAGACTCTGAGGGACTCAGAACCTTAAATGATCAGATAAACCCAGATAATGCCTAGGGTTCTGTTAGAAAAATATCCAATCCCCTTTTGCCCATTCCAGGTCTTTCATGATGTTCAGTGTCTCTAAAAGTACACTGGTTGAGACATCTCTAACAGTCCAGTGGTTACAACCCCATGCTTCCACACCAGGGGTGCAGGTTCGATCCCTGGTCCCCTGGTCCCCTGGTCAGGGAACTAAGATCCCACCTGCTGGGGTAGTACAGCCACACACAAAAAAGAAAGAAAGAAAGAAAGCACACTGGTTATGAGGGGAGAGGATATGAATGCCAACTTGGATATCCCACTTCAGCCACATGAACTTTGGATAAGTGACTTCGCGCTTTTCAGGAGGTCATGGAGAGCTTCATGGGAGGAAAGGCCTGAAGTCTTGACCTTCGAGAAGGAGCAAGAACTGATCAAACATGACTTGGGGATGCATGGACTGGCTTAATGAACAACACATGCAGGTGGGTTAAAAAAACCAGCACTTTAATATTCCTGGCTTCAGAAAAAATGGAAAATAACTTTATATTTGTCCCTCTGCCTTCTCACCTATGAAAACTTCTGACCTGCATGTACGAAGAGAATCTGTGACTGTCACAGGAGCTCATGTTTAAGAAAGTATTTTTAGATCCTCAAAGGACTGAATTTTGAAGTTCTAGTGTGCTTTAAGTATATTAAGTCACTGAATCCTCATGATGAGCCTATGAAATTGAGGCAGTTAGAATCCTGCCGTCTGAATCTTATAGGAACCCAAGCCCCTTGCCCACGGTCACACAACTAGAATTTAGGAGCAAATCCTGGCAGTCTCCTGATATTACAGCTGAATTTAAAAGTAGAATGTTGACATGTACCAGGACCTAGAAGGAGGTTTCAGGGGAGTGGCTCAGGTCTAGCCATAGTCCTTTTCACTTCAAGATTTTTCATTTGTTGACTCATTCACTCCCTCGTGAACTTATTAATTCCATTGTCCTCTATTCTTCCTGCATTATACAACAGATTTCCTGCATAGCATACTTCAGATAGATGAAACCTCAACAACTCGATGTTGATTCTACTCCGCTTCACTAATCAGCAAGGAAATGGAGGTATGAAAAGTTCAGGGAACTTTCTCAAGGTCGGAGAGCCAAGCAATTTGAGCTGTGACTAGAATCCGGGATTCCCATTGGTCCTTGAGACCATGGCTTGCCCACAGTCAAGCCCAAGGCTGGATGACTCTGAACTCACATAGCATGGCTGACCTCTTATATCTTTGTTCCACTGCTCCTGGAGGACTTCACACCCCTGACTTCTCCCTGGGTCACTGCAGCAGGTGTTACCTGGGCTCAAGACTCCATTCCCATCATGGCACATGGTTGGTTCCATGTTGTTCAGTTGTTCAGTCGTGTCTGACTCTTTGCAACCCCATGGACTGCAGCATGACAGGCTTCCCCGGTCCTCCAGTTTCTCCCAGTTTGCTCAAATTCATGTCCTTTGTTTTTTATTTATTTTTTTTAAATTTATTTTTATTTTTTTATTTATTTTTGTGTGTGTGTGACTTTTATTTTTTTTCTGTGTAAGTCTGAATTTAATTTTAAATGTATATTTGTACAATGGCTTTTCAGTATTTCTTCTGACATTTTTGGTAATTTGTGGAAGTTGTGCAAGAAATCAAAAGTAGCTTTACAATTTGTATGTATTTCGAAATATCTGTTATGCATCCTATTGTCTTTTTTTTCTGAACCTATGATTTATTTATTTTTTTTAATCAAAAGTTATTTGTAACTTTATTTTTTTTTTCATCTCACGTGTATATGAGTTCCCAGTCTTGAACCCCCCCCCCCCGAGTCAATGATGCCATCCAACCACCTCATCCTCCTCTGTCCATTGTTGGTTCCTTGAATAAAACACAAATTGAGCCTCTCACACAAGTCCCTCCCAGTTCCCTGCCCCTTAGCTATCTCTCTAGACCCACGTGATCCCACTTGTCTTTTTTCTCTCTAACCTCATGGAAGGACTTCTCCAAATAGCCTGCCTGCTCTTGTTTGCAGACAGAGATTCTTAGCATCCAGTTCTGCTTTTAACTAACTTGAGTTGCTTTCTCTGGTGTTTATGTGTAAGGTCCCTGAGCTCAGTTTACTCTTCTATGGAGAGAAGATCGTGAAAGCAGCGGCCCACTGGCTGGCTTAAGTAAGGAACCTAGTACGTTATATGCACCCAGCTTCAGTTTGGTGGATGTCCTTGATGTCTTTCGCCCTGCCAGGCACTGCCTTCTCTGCCTGGTGCACCCTCCCATCCTCCTCCCTCCAGCCCACATCATTAGCAAGCTGTCTTCATCTTAAATGCCCAGCTTGCTTTTATAAGGAGGATTCTCTGGTGGTGGGGACGGCACAACCTGGGTGGGGGGCCCCATCTGGGTTCATGAAGGACCGAATGCTTCCTTCAGCAAAGCACAGCTCACCCTGCACTATGGCCGTCACTCATTGTCACTGTCCATCCTTGGCCGGTGAGCTCCATGTAGTCTATCTCTGCATCCATGTGCCCCGGGTATGCAGCTCTGTGCTTGGTGCACAGCAGGAGCTAAAGATGTGTTTGTTGAATGAATGAACCAGGGGATGAACACAAGGCTCATGTCTCTCACGCTTTCAAGGGATGGAAGACATGTGGAATTACTGATACCCCCGGATCCTTCTTCCAAATTAATTAAAACTTGATTATCTTGGGGACTGGAAATAGATCACATCTCCATTTGGAATGAATAAGACAACCAGATCATTAAAATAATGACTAAGGAAATATAATCTCTGACATTTAAAGGGCATTGTCAGAATCCGGGCCCCAAGTCAGTGAATCCTGCAAGTGACATTTCAGGTTTGGAGGGTCAGCGCATCATGAAACTAAATGAGGCCTTGGAGGTGATCTCATCTGACCAGCTCATTCTATACGTAGGAGGCTGAGGGTGAGGGGAAGGGAGACTTGACTGAAGAGATCTGAAAAGGAGCCTTGCCCAAGGCTGGTTTGTTAGCTCTCATGTAAATGACAGCGTTCTAGGATGTTCATAGCAACCTGTGCGCCAACCACACTAAGCTTCTATACACAGCACACATCTGACATCATCTGGGCCATGAACCTTCTGACACTTGGGTCTGAGTTATTCTCCTGCCAGAGAAGGGCTCTTGCCCTTTATCAGGGCACAGAAAATTGCATGATATCACACAGGGCTGTTCAGAGAACTGAAGGTGGGCCACACAACCCCGCTGGGAGTGAACTACAGGAAGTGTCTCTTGTCTCATTTGGTGACTTTAATGTGTATCCTTGTTTTGGAGTAAATTGTAACCACGAGTAGAACAGCTTTCCTGAGTTCTAGGAATGCTTCTAGTGAATCACTGAACATGAGCATGGTTTGGGGGGACCCAGTCACAGCCCCCTACTCTGTTGATCAACATATCACATACCTGTGTGGGAGGAGCCCCATCAAGATGGACAGTGCATGGTCTTCCCCAGGAGCACTGATTGTGGCATGAGCTTTAACTGTTTAAGAAAACCACACTTTGTAGCATCACACAAGAGTCATGATTTTGTAGGTTTCCATCTGGACCGGGCTCAGCCAGCCTGCTGTTCTTCTCTTGGCTGGGCTCATGTGGTCAAGTACCAGCCAGCTAATGACTCTGCTTCAGGGGTTGGCTGGATGCCAGGTAAGAGCGGTGGGGGAGGCTGGGTGGGGTGGCTCTCTTCGTCCACCAGGTGCACCAGACAGTCGGATCCCAGACGCTCCGAGGCAGAGCCCCTGTGGACAAGCACTCTTGAGTCTCCGCTTGCTTCATGTTTGCTAACCTCCCACTGACCGAAGCTAGTGCCGCGGCCAACCCAGACTCAAGAGGCAGAGAAACAGACTCTGTGTATCAAAACGTGGCCAGGCAAGGGTACAGGCAAGGGGAGAATTTGCAGCCCTTTTTATAATCTCCCACAGCGGGACACCAGTGTGCTCCCAGGAGCCTGGCATCACAGACAAAAAAGAGAGAGACCACAGGCTCTGAGCTAAGTGACTGAAAGCAGCAGACTCCAGTATACTCTTTTTGGCAGTCCCTGTCTGGCACAAACTCTCTCCAGCAGCTGAGTCAATAAAAGCGATAAAACAAATACCCTATCACTCACCACACATCAGCAAACCACAGTTTATTGTTTGGTCTAAAAAACAAACAGGGACAGTCATCCCAGTGCCATCAAACCCTATTGGAAGTGCCGCACGCTTGTTGTTGTACGAAATCCCTTCCAAATCCTCATGTATTGTGTCCTCGGGATAATTTTATGAGTTCAGAGCTGTTCTCTTCTATTTTTAGATGAGGACATTGAGGCATGGGGAAGCAATGGAAGTGCCTACCCGGATTCATATTCTAACTCTGATTCCAACACCACTCTCTCAGCACACTGTTGGGCTGCCTTTAATTCAGCATCATAGGCAACGTTCCCTTTTCACAGATGAGGAGGTAGAGGCTTCCAGCAGCTGGTAACTAAAGGGCCATGATGCCCCTGAGTCATCACCTCTGTGTGTTACAGCCTTCATCACGCACTGATTACTTCCTGTGAGTGCTCGTCCACAGCAAGCTTGTCCAGAGTATGGAGTTGGCAGGCAGCAGCAATATGCCCAGGGCTTTCTCTCAAGGAGTGCCAAGTCATTAAAAATACATCTTGGCAGGTTTGTGCTCTTTTGTTCATTTGCGTTTAGGTAGCATACAAGAATGCATAGATCTGGGCAAGAAAAATTTCCTTTAAGTAGGTGATTCAGAATATGTGCAAACAAGGCGAATGATACCACAGTCAGGAGGGGGAAGAAAAGAAAGAGACAAGTACAGCCAGCTGGTCTGCGTGCATAACCACAATACTCAGGACCATGACCTCTCCCCGGGACAGGCCAGGAAGAGGAATATTCCAGTGTCAGTCTCTGCCTGGAGGGATGTAACAGAGGGGGTGGTATCGGAGAGCTGATGGCGGACCTCTTCATGTGGGCATATTCTTCTCTCATGTTAGCTTGTTGGGGAAGCTCCTCTTGCTTCTGAATTTCACCCCCCACCCCAGACAGTGACGCATCCTGCTCTTGACCATGTGACTTGCCAAGACTTCCCACTGGCCAGGAAAGAGTCTTGCCCTGATCTGGACTTTAGGACACAGAGGATTTTGGATGTCAACCCACTTCAACCTCAAACACTGAAAATTGCCCATTTTCTTTGTTTCCTTTGCTCCGCTGGTGCTCCTGCCACAAGGAGCAGATGCAGCCATAAGCGGCGACTGGTCCTAGGAAAACGAAGATGCTGGAGCAAAGCTGAACTTGACCTTAACCTTGTGAATGAGAAATGCAAATATTTGATGCTCGAAGCCACTGAGGTTTTGAGGTGTTTAGTGTGTGTGTGTGTGTGTGTGTGTGTGTGTGTGTGTGTGTGTGTGTGCTCACTCGTGTTTGACTCTCTGTGACCTCATGGACTGTAGCCTGCCAGGTTCCTCTGTCCATGGGATTCTCCAGACAAGAATACTGGAGTGGGTAGCCATTTCCTTCTCCAGGGGATCTTCCCTATCCAAGGACTGAACCCTCATCTCCTGCATCGGCAGGCAGATTCTTTACCACTGAGCCACCATGGAAGACGATATTGAGGTGGGGTCCCCTAAAATGTACCTATTGTGGCACTCACTGTATGGGACATTTTACACAATCCATGTCATCCGCCCTCCTACCCTCTGGAAGAGTGGATGTTAGTAAGTTGTGTAATCAGAGCAGCCTGGTGCAGGGCGCCCCCTCCCCCACCTGCTCTGAAGCAAGTGCAGAACCAAGCGGGATGAGCAGGGCTGAAGGCGTGGCCAGAGCCCCCTGAGGGGGGCAGAACGTGGCCGGGCTGGCTGGTGGGTCAGCTGGCTTGATCTGTGGGTACAAGCCAACGATGGGCTCCCCTGTAAGTGGGAACTAATCATACCATGTCACCATGGGGGTGGTTGTGAAGATTGACCCCAATAACATTGTCAAGTATTGACACACACAGGCAGTCAGCCAGGGAAGATGCTGGTGTGATTTCTGTTCGTGTTATTATAGCTCCATCACCAGAGCAAGGAGGAGTTGGTGGCAGGCCTGTGGGTCTGCCTGCACCCACCTTCCCCCAGCCCTTACCTCTGAGCTGCTCCCTGTTAACTAACCCACTCCCTCCTGGGCACAGTTCTACATCACACAGAGTCCGCGGTGATACACTGAACTGGAGTGGTGCCATTAAAATCTGTCAGCTCGCAGTACACGGGCGTCCCCTGATACACACAAGCAGAGCATACGTACGAAAGCTTTCCTAAGTTGAAATGGTGTAAAGCAAAGAAGCAATTGCCTTAGGACACGTCTTGCCAATGGATACACAAAATAAATCAAGATAAAGCACAAAATCGGTTCAAAGCTTACCGCAGGTGGATGCTGAGATGTGAGGCGGTTCCGGAGAAGAAAGGAGATTTGCCGGGGCCATTCTCATTGCGCTGTGTGCTCAGCGCCTCCATGACAGCTCAGCTCCCCGCAAAGCAAACACTGGGCATGATTTTCACTTTATGCTATTTTTGTAAAAGTGAAAATCCCTCTTCTGTTTTCAAAAAAGCGTACTACTGTAGGCTTTTTGTAAAAGTGAAGTGGTAAAGAAAAGCTTTCGAGAAGCAGGAGGTAAACAGGGAGACTGAAATTAATGTATATACACTGTGTGCGTGCTGAGTCACTCGGTTGTGTCCGACTCTTTGCGACCCCATGGACTGTAGCCTGCCAGGATTCTCCAGGCCAGAATACTGGAGTGGATTGCCATTTTCTACTCCAAGGGTTCTTCCCAACCCAGGGATTGAACCCATGTCTCCTGCATTGGCAGGTGGATTCTTTACTTTCTGAGCCACCAGGGAAGCCCTAACGTATATACTCTACTATGTACAAAATAAATAACTGATAAGAACCTACTGTATAGCACAAGGAACACTACTCAGTACTCTATGGTAACCTAAATGGGAAAGAAATCCAAAAGAGAGGGGTTATATGTATACATATAACTGGCTCACTTTGCTGTACAGCAAAAAAAATACAACACTGTAAAGCAACTCTATTCCAATAAAAAATTTTTTAAAGGCAGAGGGTACCTGTGCAAAGCCCTCCTAAAGACCCTCCTGTGTCAGCACCCTCCCAGATGCTCTCTGGAGTAACCAAGAGAATAATTAAGCAGCTCTTTGGGGACCACTTGTGGCACTTTTCAGAAGCACAGGGAAGAACCAAAGTCTCTTTAGCTTGAGTCTATGCCCTGACCTTGAGGGAGGCTGCATACAGCTACACACACACACACGGACCCCTGCTCACAGCATCCTGGAGGAGCAAAGAAGAAAGCAGACAAGCCTCTCCCCAGGCAAACAGGATGAGCAGGGGTCGTCAAAGGATCTGCTGGCCCCAGAGTGGACTCATCTGAGTTCAGGCTGCTGCGGAAGAATGCCACAGGCTGGGTGGCTTAAACAACAGACATTGACTTCTCATAGTTCTGGAGGCTTGGGGGCCCATCAGCAGTGTGCCAGCACTATCTGGTTCTGGGGTGGTGGAGGGCCCCCCATTTATAGATGACCACTTTCTCACTGTGTCCCCACAGGGCGGAGAGAGAGGGCTAGTTCTCTTCCTCCTCAAATGAGGGCACTAATTCCATCATGCGGGCCCCACTCACATCTCACATGCCCTAGTCACCGCCCTCCAGAGATTCTACCTCCAATACCATCACTGGGGGGGGGAAGATTAGTCTCAGCATATAAATCTGGGGGGAAAAAGCATGCGGTGCTTATCACCACCTTAGCAGAACCTCATTTCTCATCCTCTAGGAAAGAAGTTGAAAGCTGGAAGCCTAAAGGTCAAATTAGCCTCCCAGATTACATCTCATTTGTCCTGGGCATGTCAGGATGAACTGATTTAGTGGCTGATACTTAATGGTGATAATATTTCTCAGAAGGATCCAGATGCCAAGCTCATCTTCAGAAACAAGACTCCCTGGGAGCATGGGGCCAGCAGGGGCTGGAACCACAACCCTCTAGAAGGGACACATGACGCCCCATTTCTGAAGCCCCTCCCTCCCAATCCAAGTGTCATTTGATATCTGACACCCATATCCAGGCCCACTCCTCTCAGAGCTGTAGCCCTATTAACCTCTTTATCGGTTGAATGTGTTGCTCAGTCGTGGCCAGCTCTTGGAGATCCCATAGACTGCAGTACATCAGGCTTCCCTGTCCTTCACCATCTACTGGAGCTTGCTCAAACCCACGTCCATTGAGTTGGCAATGCCCTTGAAGACAACCCTGCCTTGTAACCCAGCAGGACCCTATGAGGCCTATCCCAGAATAGACCCCAACTCATGTTCTCCACCTGCTTTTTTCTGTAGAAAAATTTAGTCAAAGAATGATTTTAATCAGAGAAGTGAGAAAATACAGAAAGAGAGAAAAACAGTCAAGCAAGACAAAATATTTGAAGGACTGATCCTGAAGCTGAAGCTCCAGTACTTTGGCCACATGATGCGAAGAACTGACTTATTGGAAAAGACCCTGATGCTGGGAAAGATTGAAGGCAGGTGGAGAAGAGGATGACAGAGGATTAGACAGTTGGATGGCATCACCGGCTCTATGGGTATGAGTCTGAGCAAGCTCTGGGAGTTGGTGATGGACAGGGAAGCCTGGCATGCTGCAGTCCATGGGGTCACAAAGAGTTGGACACAATTGAGCGACTGAACTGAACTGAAGACAAAATAAGAATGCTTTCGCCATTAAAGAAAATCAAGAACCTTTAGTTCTTCCTCAAGGACTGTAGACAATTTTCTGAGCCGTGTCCTTTGAGCTGTTTTGCAAATACTGAAACTCACACCTGGTGGAAGAGGTTAACTGTATGCTGCCCATAAGCGTATATGATCCTAGACCAGTTGGAACCAGAAGGCTGATGATGCTGACTCCCACATATTACCACAAACCCATCAGAAGAATGTCAACGAGCTGACCACACCCTGCTCCTTGAATCTTTACTGTAAAACGCCTCATTACACCTTCCAAGGTTTTGAGAGCATTAACACAGTTAACCTGCTGGGGTCCCCTTTGCCTGACAAAGCAATAAAGCTATTGATCCCTGGATTGGGAAGATGCTCTGAAGAAGGGAGTGGCAACACACTCCTGTATTCCTTCCTGAAAAATCCCATGGACAGAGGAGACTGGTGGGCTACAGTCCATGGGGTTTCAAAGAGTTGGACACAGCTGAGCAACTGAGCATATCTAATTCAGGGCATAACTGATTTGAAAGCCATTTCCCAAGTAAGTCTGAGTCCTTGTTTCTCCCCTTTTGTGGACAGGGATTCCTCTGAAATAAACCTGATTCCTGAGGGAGATCCAGAGCAATCAATGTGGTCCTTAGACAGGAGTGCTGCTCAGCCAAAATTCAGAGCAGGTTTGGGACTCCTTTTCATTTCAGAAGGTTAAAAAATGGTTCTTCTTTATTTCTCCTTTGAGTCACTGGGGGAGAATTTGGAAAATTTATACACAGAGACAATAAGCTTGCTATCAAAAGGGGCCTGGCACTCCCAGCTGGGAAGAGCAATTGGCCAATTCTCCATTCCGGGCTGTGTTTACCCTTTCATTGTGATGCATAATCACTGTTTCCTTAAGAAGGTCTGTGATTCTTAATCAGAGTCAGCTTCGCAAACCTTGCATTTTCCCGGAGAGAACAGGCAAGTGGTTGCCTTTACCTGGAAGCAGATTAATCCCAATCTTGCTTCTTGCAAAAACCACAGAAGTTCGAATGAAAGTGTTGAAACATAACCAGAGAATCTCAGAGAGTGGGATGGACAGGGACTTCTATCCCTTCTCTCTGGAGCCTTGTCCTCAGCAACCCAGCGTGTTAGGTTGTTTCCACCTGCTGCACGCATGTCTCTGATGCCAAAATTCAGCCTCTGTACACTGGTACAGTCCATGGGGTTCTCCAGGGAAGAATACTGAAGTGGGTTGCCATTCCTGCTCCAGGGGATCTTCCCGACCCAGGAATCGAACCCAAGTCTCTTGTGTCTCCTGCATTGGCAGGTGGATTCTTTACCACTGTGTCACCTGGGAATTATAATTTATTCTGCAGACATACTGAGGACTTAAGACCAGAAGGCAGACAGCTCGGAGGGTCTGTTCTGAAGGGATATGGGAGGAGCCAGGATATATAGAGGGATTGGCAACAAAAGCCAGGTTGTAGGAATATCAAAAGAATACTGTTAGGGAAAAAACAAATATCTCAAGTTAATGAGTTTTAGTCCTTTTCTGTGTATGGGAAGGTGCAAGAGTCTGGGCTCATGGAAATCATTCCTTTGATATGCACTTTTATCTGGGACCGGTATCCTGTTCTTTTCCATCCTGAATCTGCTCAGGGTGCACCGTCGGGGACACTGAAGTGGCTGATGGACTAATAGCTACAACACGCTTTGTTTGCTGCTGCTGCTAAGTTGCTTCAGTCATGTCCGACTCTGTGCGACCCCGTAGACGGCAACCTATCAGGCTCCTCCGTCCCTGGGATTCTCCAGGCAAGAACACTGGAGTGGGTTGCTATTTCCTTCTCCAATGCATGAGAATGAAAAGTGAAAGTGAAAGTCGCCCCATCATGCCCAGCCCTTAGCGACCCCATGGACTGCAGCCCATCAGGCTCCTCCATCCATGGGAGTTTCCAGGCAAGAGTACTGGAATGGGGTGCCACTGCCTTCTCCGCATGTTTTGTTTGCTGGTATGGCAAACACAATCATCATCAATACTGTTATGATTTCTTGTAGATGGTAATAAACAAGCCTGGATCCCTCTATATCCTCTCCTACCATTTGGCATGAAAAGTGAAAGTGAAAGTCACCCAGTCATATCTGACTCTTTGCAACCCCATGGAATTCTCCAGGCCAGAATACTGGAATGGGTAGCCTTTCCCTTCTCCAGGGGATCTTACCAACCCAGGGATCAAACCAAGGCCTCCTGCATTGCAGGCAGATTCTTTACCAGCTGAGCCACCTAGGAAACTCAAGAATACTGGAGTGGGTAGCCTACCCCTTCTCCAGGGGATCTTCCCAACTCAGGAATCAAACTGAGGTCCCCTGCATTGCAGGCGGATTCTTTACCAACTGAGAGATCAGGGAAGCCCTACCATTTGGCATATGAACCTTTTATTATTCCAGTTGCCTTACAATGAAAATGTTCCTAAGCCCAGTCACTCAGCACCCTTGGTTGCCCTAGCTTTAAGTGGGTAAACGAACATGTAAAAGCACCCCGCGTGTCTGCTGACCCAGAGCAGAGGCTGTGATGACTTCCATCTCCCTGCTGATCCACACGCGCCTCTGGGGCATTACTCATTTGGTCTTTGCTTCCCTCAAGGAGTTCAGGTCACTGCCTTGAACACCAAGAGGGACCAGCAATTGCTCTTGGGATGGAGTTTGCTATATTTTTATTCCCTTTCTGCATAACAGCCTGATGTTGTCAAGGTCCACTCTAATGGCTCCCAGTGAACAAGTAGGGAAGCAGGGGGCCACAGGGTGGCCTGGATTATCTCAAGCACGCATGCATATTAAGTCGCTTGAGTCATGTCCGACTCTTTGCGACTCTATGGACTGTACCCCACCAGGCTCCTCTATCCATGGAGTTTCCCAGGCAAGAATACTAGAGTGGATTGCTTGCCCTCCACAGGGATCTTCCTGACCCAGGGATCGAACCTGCATGTCTTCTGTCTCCTGCTTTGGCAGGTGGATTCTTTATCACTGAGCCACCTGGGAAGCCAGATTATCTCAAGGCCTCCCTTTAAAGCAAAGCTCCACCTGCCCTTCTCAGCCAGGATAACAGGATTTAGTGTGACATCCTTTATTGCCCTCACTCTTCCAGCTCGTTGCTTAGAACCCAAAGCTGCTAAATTGTAGACAACATCTTTTGGCCTCAGTTTCTTCGTTTTGTTGAAAGGAGGTCATAGCAGCACCCATGTCATTGAGCTGTGAGTGTTGGATGAGATAAACCCTCCAAAATGTTAGCACAGCCAATCTCAGTAGTATTGTTGAGTTGCTCAGTCCTGTCTGACTCTTTGCAACCCCATGGACTATAGCACAACAAGCTTTGCTGTCCTTTACTATCTCCCAGAATGTGCTCAAATTCACGTCCATTGAGTCAGTGATGCTATCTAACCATCTCGTCCTCTGCTGCCTCCTTCTACTCTTGCCTTCAATCTTTCCCAGCATCAAGGTCTTTTCCAGTGTCAGCTCTTTGCTTCAGGTGGCCAAAGTATTGGAGATTCAGCATCAGTCCTTCCAATGAATATTCAGGGTTGATTTCCTTTAGGACTGACTAGCTTGATCTCCTTGTTCTCCAAGGGACTTCCGACAGTCTTCTCTTAAAATGGGGTTAACAAGACCCATAACATAGTTCTCATAGGGAGAGTTTTACAAGTGTGGTTCAGAGCCTGGCATGGGCCAAGCACTGCTGTTGCATCGTGTCAGCTTTACTAGCATTTTGCTCCAAAGCTCCAGAGCTGTGCCCGCCACATCAGAGCCACCTGCGGGTCATTGCACATATCCAGTTTAATGGGCAGCGTTGGCAGCGTCCCTGACGCTGACATGCTTCCAAAAGAAGTTTTCAGGCTGGATTCCAGACAGCAGCTCCGGACTAGCCACTCAGGGACCCAGAGCCACACACAGGCTGTGCACGCCGGCCCCAGGGCCCTCTCCCTGCCAGCCTGGCACGTCCGTGCTCAAGGCCTGGGGCCTGAAGAGCGCTCAGGTGGTGGATAATTATCCTGCTTGCTGCTGCCTGCATGTAGATGAGGCATTACTCACACCCGCTCTCTCCAAGGAGCCTTGTCATTGTCCTGGACCTCAGGACTGCGGCTGCAGAGCCCCCACCCCTGGTGGCTTGGGAGCGGGCTGTCAGGGAACAAAAACCATAGTCAGTAAGGCTGTTTTCTGTGATGTTTTAGCCTCGCTGGGGCCCTTGCTCTGGCCTACTCTTCTTCCTATGGCTTCTAACCTGATGTTGGTTCCTTTCAAGGAAGGGAGGAAGGAAGGAAAGAGGGAATTTTCTGCCTGCCCTGATGCCCTCAGACTTTTCTCTCTTCTGTGAATGAAAAGTATTTCCTCTGATATCAGTAAACAAAGGATGTTGCAGCCATTAAGCCATCACTTTGCAATCTCCCCTAATGGTGCCACCAAGCCCTCAGCCACTGCAGGCCCACCCAGCGGGGTACCCCAAGGGACTCGGTATGAGAAGGCACAGGACTCTGGCCCCAGATGGCTGAGGTGCACATCAAAGGAGTGATTTCAACGAGCCCAGACTCTTGTATCTTTCTGTACATAGAAAATATTAAGCTCCTTACCTTGAGACGTCTGGTTTTCTTTGTGCTGTGCTTAGTCACTTCAGTCATGTCCGACTCTTTGCGACCCAGTGGACTATAGCCTGCTGGGCTCCTCTATCCATGTGGATTCTCCAGGCAAGAATACTGGAGTGGGCTGCCATGCCCTCCTCCAGGGGATCTTCCTGACCCAGGGATCTAACCCAGGTCTTCAGGATTGCAGACGGATTCTTTAGCATCTGAGCCACCAGGGAAGCTTGAGATGTCTAGTTTTCTTTAATTAACACTAATCTTTTGGTATTCCAGCTACCTGGTTTTGTTACAAAACTCCCATATATTCTGGCTCCTCCCTTACCTCTTCAGAGCAGCTCCTCAGAGTGATATGAGAGTTCTGCTTCCTGGGCTTGAAATCCTCAGAAAGTCTGATGAATAAAACATAGTTCTCAACTTTTAGGTTCTGCAACATTTTTTTTTTTCAGTCGACACATCCATATTGATGATCAGGAGTGCAGAAAGGGCCCCAGAGTCTGTATCATGTCTTCTCCCCCTTCCTAAAAACACGATGTCACCTCCAATCTCCACCCAAGACATCAACAGTAAGACTCAAGCCTGTAAGCGTCATCCATCTTCCAGGTCTGGCATGCCTTGTATTCTAGGCTCCAGGTACTACAATGATAAACATCAACATGGAAACTGGGAGTTCCATCACCAGCCCCTACAGGGGTGGACTTAGTGCCCAACACCCAGCACCAGGCAGCAGGGTCAGCAGGCAGCCTCCAGCTCTCAGCTCCTCTGGGGTTTAACTCAGCTGAAAGGAGCCTCCATGTCTGAGGCCAGGCCTCTCTGGGGACGGTCCACTCTGGTGACTGAGCAAGTGGGGCTCAAGGGCTCAGGGAAGGAGTATGTGCTGGAAGGGATGTGTTGAATGTGGATGGAAGACTTGCCAGTGGGAAGCACTGTGTGACACCGCGCCCTCACCCACTGTGGGTCTTTGCTGTTTTTGTCTTTTGTGTTGCTTTGCGGCAGGTTTGGTTCTGACACCAGATGAACTTAGCTTCAGCCCAGCTCTCTTCCGCTCTTCCACCAATCCTCAAACCTGGACCAGATTTTGTAATCTGACCAGCCCATTTCCGGTTCCATTTAAAGAAAGCAACACAACTATAAATCAGCAATAAAGTCATGCTGTGCTGCGCTTAGACATTCAGTCATGTCCAACTCTTTGTGACACCTTGCATTGTAGCCCACCAGGCTCCTCTGTCCATTGGGGATTTTCCAGGCAAGAATACTGGAGTGCGTTACCATGCTCCACCCAGGAATTGAACCCAGGTCTCCCCGTATTGCAGGTGGATTCTTTTTTTTTTTTTCCTTTTTTCTTTTAAATTTTTTAGTTTGTTTTCCTTTACAATACTGTATTCATTTTGCTATACATTGACATGAATCAGCCACAAGTGTATATGAGCTCCCAGTCCCAACCCCCCCTCCCCCCCCACCCCACACCATCTCTCTGGATCATCCCCATGCATCAGTCCCAAGCATCCTGCAGGTGGATTCTTTACTGACTTAGCCACCAGGGAAGTCCAGCAATAAAGTTGCACTTCTTTTTCCAGCATCCAAGTGTCTCCAAAACCTGGGTGCCACCTCCCTGGTACATTTCCTGTTCACTCTGCTTGTAAAGCTTGACTCTGGACAGGCTGGGTTCTCACTGTCCTGACTGCACACCACTGGGCTTATCTGGATTGTGCTCTTTAACCCTCCAGGAATGGTTGCCCCATCCTCTGATTTTCCACCTTCTCCCCACCTTGCAGTTCACTGTCTCAGTCCTCCCAGAATCTTCTCTGCAGAGTCTCACCCACTCAGAGCCCTCTCTGCTCTGAACTTGAATCCTATCTACACTGGACCCTTAGAAGTTAAACATGCTTCATGAAAGTTCTTCAGCCATAACACTGAAACAAAAACGTGTTATTTGATTTTGAGTGTTTATGTGTTGTCTCCCAAACAGGACCAAAAGCTCATTCAGTGATCAAGATTCAAGAAAGCCATTCAGTTCCTCAATACCCTTCCCAAGCTTTTTAAGCCACAAGAAAAGTTTACAAAACAAGTTTTCAGTTCAGTTCAGTTCAGTCACTCAATCATGTCCAACTCTTTGTAAGCTCATGGACTGTAGCACGTCAGGCTTCCCTGTCCATCACCAACTTCCAGAGCTTGCTCAAACTCACGTTCATTGAGTCAGTGATGCCATCCAACCATCTTATCCTTTGTCATCCCCTTCTCCTACTGCCTTCAATCTTTCCCAGCATCAGGGTCTTTTGCAAGGAGTCAGTTCTTCACATCAGATGGTTGAAGAAATAGAGTTTCACCTTCAGCATCAGTCCTTCAAATGATTATTCAGGAATGATTTTCTTTAGGATGGACTGGTTTTATCTCCTTGCAGTTCAGGGGACTCTCAGGAGTCTTCTCCAACACCACAGTTCAAAAGCATCAATTCTTCGGCACTCAGCTTTCTTTATAGTCCAACTCTCACATCCATACATGACCACTAGAAAAACCATAGCTTTGACTACTCGGACCTTTGTTGGCAAAATAAGGTCTCTGCTTTTTAATATGCTATCTAGGTTGGTCATAGCTTTTCTTCCAAGGAGCAAGCGTCTTTTAATTTCATGACTGCAGTAGCCATCTTCAGTGATTTTGGAGCCCCCCAAAATAAAGTCGGTCACTGTTTCCACTGTCTCCCCATCTATTTGCCATGAAGTGATGAGACAAGATGCCATGATCTTAGTTTTTTAAATGTTGAGTTTTAAGCCAGCTTTTTCACTCTCCTCTTTAAGTTTCATCTAGACGCTCTTTAGTTCTTCACTTTCTGCCATAAGGGTGGTGTGATCTGGGTATCTGAGGTTACTGATATTTCTCACAGCAATCTTGATTCCAGCTTATGCTTCATCCAACCCAACATTTTGCATGATGTGCTCAGCATATCAGTTAAATAAGCAGGGTGACAATATTCAGCCTTGATGTACTCCTTTTCCAATTTGGATCCAATCTGTTGTTTCATGTCCAATTCTAACTATTGCTTCTTGACCTGCATATGTATTTCTCAGGAGGCAGGTAAAGTGGTCTAGTATTCCCATCTCTTTAAGAATTTTCCACAGTTTGTTGTGATGTACACAGTAAAAGGCTTTGGCATAATCAATAAAGCAGAAGTAGATGTTTTTATGGAACTCTCTTGCTTTTTCCATGATCCAGCAGATGTTGGCAATTTGATCTCTGGTTCCTCTGCCTTTTCTAAATCCAGCTTGAACATCTAGAAGTCCATAGTTCATGTACTGTTGTAGCCTGACTTGGAGAATTTTGATCATCATTTTGCTAGCGTGTGAGATGAGTGCCATTGTGCGGTAGTTTGAACATTCTTTGCATTGCCCTTCTTTGGGATTGGTATGAAAACTGACCTTTTCCAGTCCTGTGGCCACTGCTGAATTTTCCAAATTTGCTGCCATATTGAGTGCAGCACTTTCACAGCGTCAGCTTTCAGGATTTGAAATAGCTCAGCTGGAATTCCATCACCTCCACTAGCTTTGTTCACAGTGATGCTTCCTAAGGCCCACTTGACTTCGTACTCCAGGATGTCTGGCTCTAGGTCAATGATCACACCATTGTGGTTATCTGGGTCATAAAGATCTTTTTTGTACAGTTCTTCTGTGTATTCTTGTCACCTCTTCTTAATATCTTCTGCTTCTGTTAGGTCCATATCATTTCTGTTCTTTATTGTGCCCATCTTTACATGAAATGCTCCCTTGGGATCTCTAATTTTCTTAAAGAGATCTCTAGTCTTTCCCATTCTGTTATTTTCCTTTATTTCTTTGCACTGATCACTGAGGCAGGCTTTCTTATCTCTCCTTGCTGTTCTTTGGAACCCTGCATTCAAATGGATATATTTTTTCTTTTCTTCTTTCCCTTTCTCTTCTCTTCTTTTCACAGCTATTTGTAAGGCCTCCTCAGACAGCCATTTTGCCTTTTTGCATTTCTTTTTCTTGGGGATGGTGTTGATCTCAGCCTCCTGTACAATGTCACGAACCTCCGTCCATAGTTCTTCAGGTACTCTGTCTATCAGATCTAATCCCTTGAATCTATTTATCACGTCCATTGTATAATCGTAAGGGATTTTATTTAGGTCACATCTGAAGGGTCTAGTGGTTTTCCCTACTTTCTTCAATTTAAGTATGAATTTGGCAACAAGGGCTTCATGATGAGCCACAGTCAGCTCCTGGTCTTGTTTTTGCTGACTTTATAGAGCTTCTCCATCTTTGGCTGCAAAGAATATAATCAACCTGATTTCAGTGTTGACCATCTGGTGATGTCTATGTGTAGAGTCTTCTCTTGTGTTGTTGGAAAAGGGTGTTTGCTATGAACAGTGTGTTTGCTTGGCAAAACTCTGTTAGCCCTTGCCCTGCTTCATTTTATACTCCAAGTCCAAATTTGCCTCTTATTCCAGGTATCTCTTGAATCTCTACTTTTGCATTCCAGTCCTCTATGATGAAAAGGACATCTTTTTTGGGTGTTAGTTCTAGATGGTCTTATAGGTCTTCATAGAACCGTTCAACTTCAGCTTCTTCAGCATTACTCATTGGGGCATAGGCTTGGATTACTGTGATACTGAGTGGTTTGCTTGGAAATGAACAGAGATCATTGTTATTTTTGAGACTGCAGCCAAGTACTACGTTTCAGACCCTTTTGTTGACTATGAGGGCTATTTCATTTCTTCTAAGGGATTCTTGCCCGTAGTAGTAGATTTAATGGTCATCTGAATTAAATTCGCCCATTCCACTCTTTTAGTTCACTAATTCCTAAAACGTCAGTGTTCACTCTTGCCATCTCCTGTTTGACCACTTCCAATTTACCTTGATTCATGGACCTAACATTCCAGGAACATAGGAACATTCCAATATTCCTATGCACTATTGTTCTTTATAGCATCAGACTTTACCTCCATCATCAGTCATATCCACATCTGGGCGTTGTTTTTTCTTTGGCTCCGTCTCTTCATTCTTTCTGGGGTTATTTCTCTACTCTTCTCCAGTAGCATATTGGGCATCTACTGACCTGCAGAGTTCATCTTTCAGTGTCATATCTTTGCTTTTTCATACTGTTCATGGGGGTTCTCAAGGCAAGAATACTGAAGTGGCTTGGCATTCCCTTCTCCAGTGGACCACATTCTGTCAGACCTCTCCACCATGACCTGTCCATCTTGGGTGGCCCTACATGGCATGTATTATAGTTCCATTGAGTTAGACAAGACTGTGGTTCATGTAATCAGTTTGATTAGTCTTCTGTGATTGTGGTTTTCATTCTTTCTGGATAAGAGGCTTATGGAAGCTTGCTGTTGGGTCTTGTTCTGATGGGTGGGGCCATGCTCAATAAATCTTTAATTTCCTCCCTGCGTTTCCTCCCTGTTGTTTGACCTGAGACCAAGCTATGGTGGAGGTAATGAGGATAATGGCGACCTCCTTCAAAAAGTCCCGTGCATGCACTGGCACACTCAGTGCCCCCGACCCTGCAGCAGGCCACCGCCGACCCACTTCTCTGCTGGAGACTCCTGGACACTCACAGGCGAGTCTGGCTCAGTCTCTTGTGGGGTCACTGCTCCTTTCTCTTAGAGCCTGGTGCCCACAGGGTTTCATTTGTACCCTCCATGCATCTGTTTCCCCAGTCCTGTGTAAGTTCTGTAATCAAATCCCACTGGCCTCCAAAGTCAAATTCCCTGGGGATTCTCAGTTCCTTTTCCAGATCCCCAGGCTGGAAAATCTGTTGTGGGTCCTAGAACTTTCTTAACAGTGCGAGAATTTCTTTGGTATAATTGTTCTGCTGTTAGTAGGTCGTCTGCTCGGCAGCTCTACAGTGGTGTTAATGGCAACCTCCTCCAAGACGGCTCATGCCACAGGTCTCCTGTGTGACCAGGTCTCCTGTACCCTGAGCCCCTGCCCCTATGGTAGGCCACTGCTGACCTGTACCTCCACGAGAGGCACTCAAACACAACGAAGCCTTTTCCTTCAAGCAATTGACATGCGACTCCAGGAAAAGCCCTGGGCTGGAACACAGACAATGAGAGTTAAAGCTTAAAGTCTGCCACCACCAAACCATGGGATCTTAGATGAATTACTTAACCTCAAAGAACTGTTTGTCCAAATGTAACGACTCTTCCGTAAGATTTGTTTCCTGAGATGGGGTAAGGGAATTCCAACTAGAGGGAGCACAATATGGAAGCCCTGAGATGGACGGAAAAAAGAGTTGATATATTCAAGGTAATGAAAGCAAACCAGGCTAGTTATATTGTTTGCTATGGACAGACATTTTCTCAGTTGCAGCTCAGCTGGTAAAGAATCTGCCTACAATGCGGGAGACCTGGGTTCAGTCCCTGGATTCGGAAGATCCCCTAGAGAAGGGAAAGGCTACCCACTCCAGTATCCTGACCTAGAGAATTCCGTGGACTATTCCTATGGGGTCGCAAAAAGTTGGACACTACTGAGCGACTTTCACTTTTAACTTTATATGCATCATTTTGCTTCAGCATCACAATAATTCTACAGAGTTAGATTGAGTGGATGGAGATACAGCAAAGACTTAAGTCACTCAGCTGCCCAGGTACTGTGCAGAGAACTGAAACTTCGACTCAGGCCGTGTATCCCAGAGCCTGACCAATTCTTCTGTCTTCATTATTGTCTTCTGTGGAGACAGGCTGGACCACATCCTAAAAGCCAGGGAGACCTGGCCAATGGGTTTAGATCTTCTTTGGGGTACAATAAAAAATCATCAAAAGGTTTTGAGTGGAGGAGTGCATGGCAACTTTACGCATAAGGTCACTTTTTCATAGCAGATTTCATCAGAGTATAACACATACAAAGCAGTGAACAAAATCCAGCTCAATGACATTTTTCAAACCAAATACACACGTGTTACTAACAACCCAATAAAGAAACAGATCATGAACAGAAAAAAAAAAAAAACAACCACCTCCTGCCCCCTTCCAATCACTGACTATCCACCACACCAAAAGTAACCATGCAGCTAATTTCAGACACCATACATGAGTTTTGTTTATTTTTTAAACTTCATCCAAATAGAATCATATAGTAGGTTCTATTTCATGTTTGGCTTTCCCTCCGGCCCCCTCAAAATAGCTTGTGAATCCACCCACAGTGTTTTCTTTAGTTGTGGTTATTCATTCCCATTGTTAGTATGTCATCTTTTCCCTAAACATACCACTTCATTCATCCATTCTACTGTGGATGAACATTGGGTTGTTTCCAGTTTAGGGCTGTTATAAAGTAGCCTACTCTAAACATGCTTGTTTGTATCATTTGATAAATACATGAACACAATTCTTTCAGAAATATACATAAGAATGAAATTGCTGCATCTTCAAGAATGCCAGTGTCTAAAACGGTCGAATCAGTTCGTACTACCAGAGTAACACATAAGTTCCACTGCTCCCCTTCTTTACCAACACTTGGTATTGCCAAATATTTATCAGTCTAGCCCTTCATGGGCTGCTGTGTGGTTTTATGTCATTGTGTCTTTAATTTTTATTTCCTTGAGGACATACAATTGACCACCTTTTTTGTTTATTGACCATTGGTGAAATCTCTGTTTAAGTCTTCTGCCCACTTTTCTGTTGGATTCCAAGTCTGTTTTCATTGATTCTTCCTTTTCTTTTTACGTACCAGATATGAGTCCTGTCTTAGACACATACTTCACAAAGCCCTCCTCCTGAAGACTGTGCTTTCCCTGATTCAGTGGTGTTTTAGGTGCGTGGTACCCAGCCATTGATTTTGTGAAGACATTCTTTTCCAGTCTCATCAGGAAGGACAGCTGAAACCCTTCTTTTTTATTTCAGAAGAACACCGTACATGACTAGTCTTTCCCAGTATGCTAACTCTCTGCTCCCTTAAATATGGGAATGTGACTCTCTGGACATTCCACTAATTTAACCCATCAGTGGCATCTTGCTAATTGGACAGAATGCACAAGATAGTACCAAGGATGTTGAAGAGATCTCCGTAAGAAACATGAGCCCTGAAGTGTGAGAAATAAACTATGTTAATATTTAAGGGTCTAGTGGTCTGGAACACTCTGGGACTAGTGGCATTTTTAGGGCTCTAGTGGTCTGGAGCATTCTGGGGCTTTCCTACCAAAGAAAATGCTAAATTACCGCATCCACCCTTCCTCTACCACTAAGAAGGAAGTATGGTGTCTAGCAGCCCTGGCTGAGTTCCAGAGGAAATGCACATCCTGCTTGTGGAGTGTTGCTCCAACCTATACACCCTGCAGCACAGAAGGCCACTGGCTCTGAGCAGGACCAGGAAAGGGCTCTGAGGCTGGTGCCATGCATGGTCACTCTGGCCCTATGACTCCACAGACCCTAAGGTTCTACAGGTACCTGTGGCAGGGAAAGATGCTGGGTGAGGTTTACGTGTGTGTGTTCAGCTGCTCTGTCTTATCTGACTCTCTGGCAACTCCATGGACTGCAGCCCACCAGGCTCCTCTGTCCATGGGATTCTCCAGGCAAGAATGCTAGAGTGGGTTGCCATTTCCTCCTCCAGGGGATCTTCCTGACCCAGGGATCGAACCTGCATCTGATTGTGTCTCCTGCATTAGCAGGCAGATTCTTTACAGGCATGCCCTAATAAGGAGTCTCACAACGTGGACCTTATATGTCTGAAGTAAGGCCTTTCCAATACACAGTGGCCAGTGTGACCCTTGGTCCTGGTAGAGAAGGAACACCTGATCCCAGGTGGCCAGACTTTCCCGTAAATATAGCCATGGTAAGTGGCAGGAAGGGAGGCTATGCTTGGGTTCACCAAGGGTGCCCTAGCTTCTGCAGCCACAATGTCCATTGTGTCAACAGCCAAGGTCGGCATTGAGCCTCTGAGACAGCACCATTCTTCAAAGAGGTCAGCTCCCCACTTGACATCAAGTATAGTTTCACTGGAGCCTATCCTCCCTGGAAAGAGTGTAAATCATCTTGATTGAAATTGACACGTATCCTGATAGAGAAGCCCTGGGCCAGAACCACCACCTCAGGGCTCAGGGGACATGTGCTCTTCCTGGAGACAGCTGCCTTCCCCAAACACTCCCCCTCCCCAGTTGCAGCCCACATCCAGGGACGGACAGTGTGGGGGTTCCAAGACCTGGTCCCCATGCCTCTAAACCAAGGACCAGTCCTGGGTGAGAAGGGGGAGTGGGGGAGGTTGAAGGAGGCCTGACTGTAGGGAAGAAAATTAGCTTCTTTGGTGAGCAAGAGAAAGAAAGCACTGGAGGTGTGAATAGAGTTACTGGCATCAGACTTACATTTTGTGAAAATAGCTCCAGCTGCCAGGTTGGAGTCAGTTGTTGGGGAGAGAGTCCAGCAGGGGCCAGTAGGGATTCGGGATAGAGGCAGAGTGAAAGCCACAGTCCCCTACCACCTGTGGGGTCACTTGTGATATTAATACCTTCCCTAAAAGAAACCATCCCTGAATACTCATTGGGAGGACTGATGCTGAAGCTGAAGCTCCAGTATTTTGGCCACCTGACGTGAAGAGGCAACTTATTGGAAAAGACCTTGATAGTGGAAAAGATTGAAGGCAGGAGGAGAAGGGGATAACAGAGGATGAGATGGTATCCTCTCACTGGAGATGGCATCACTGATTCAATAGACATGAATTTGAGCAAACTCCAGGAGACAGTGGAAGATAGGGAAGCCTGGCGTGCTGCAGTCCATGGGGTTGCAAAGAGCCAGACATGCCTTAGCGACTGAACAACAGCAGAATGTCGTAGAGAAGGGACACAGAGCTGGGCAGCAAGCAAGGCCCGGCAGGTGAGAATTCCGTTGAGCTCATCGTCCACCTCTTGACTATGTGTGTCTCAGTGCCAATCAGGGCAGCTACCAACCCCTGTAATGGTCACCCCTGTGCCTGCAGACACCAGCATCTCAGCATCTTTCCAAGCCTGCTTTGCCCACGGTGCACTCATCTCAGGGTGGAACTCCATCGCATTTTTCCTCACATCCTCTTCTCTGGGGAAAGGAAGACCAGAGGAATGAATGGACAAATCAATACATCATCCCATTGCATCCCCAAAAGCACTCTCTGTGGTAGATTTTCTAATGTTCCCATCTCACAGAGGAGATTGACGCTCAGGGAGGCCAAGGATCTTGCAGAACTAGGTCAAGACCTGACATGAATCCAGATCCAACTGCAAATCCCAAACCAGGTTTTGAATCATAGCTAGACAGGTAATGGGCATAAAACTATTTGGGGGAAAGTGTTGTTAAAAATACTGTTCTAAACTGAATATATACATATACATACCGACTCATATGGCTTCCCAAGTGACGCGGTGGTAAAGAATCCACCTGCTAATGCAGGAGCCGCGGAAGATGTGGGTTCGATCCCTNATCATAGCTAGACAGGTAATGGGCATAAAACTATTTGGGGGAAAGTGTTGTTAAAAATACTGTTCTAAACTGAATATATACATATACATACCGACTCATATGGCTTCCCAAGTGACGCGGTGGTAAAGAATCCACCTGCTAATGCAGGAGCCGCGGAAGACGTGGGTTCGATCCCTGGGTGGGGAAGATCCCCTGAAGGAGGAAATGGCAACCCACTCCAGTATTCTTATCTGGGAAATACCATGGACAGAGGAGGACAGAGGAGGTTGGTGGGCTACAGTCCATCAGGTTGCAAAGAGTCAGACACGACCGAGCAACTTGAGCACACAGGAAGAGGAAGAGGAACAGATCTTTCCAGGAGCACACACTGAGGAAAGGCCACGTGAGCACACAGTAGCGAGAAAGCAGGGGTCTACAAGACAGGCCTCACCAGACGCCCCCTCTGCCATCACCTGGGCTCAGATTCCCCAGCCCCCAAGCCTGTGAGAAGTAAACGTTTGTTGTTTAAGCTGCCTGAGCTACAGCCCCAGCTAAGATATGGAGAAGGAAATGGCAACCCATTCCAGTATTCTTGTCTGGGAAATCCCGTGGACAGAGGAGACTGGTGGACTCAAGTCCATAGGGTTGCAAAGAGTCAGACACGACTTGCAACTAAACAACAACAGCAGCTAAAATAGAGATCTATCTGTTATACACACATGCGCATAGGGACATGACTTTTGCTGGTGTTTAACCGTCAAATTACTTCTGTAGTCTTTTAATGTTCCTTTGCATGGCTTACCTGGCATGACATTAATTGCGGCAAGCTTAAAATGACATTGCATTCAATTTTCTTTCCTCTTGAATGCCAGCCACACAGCCTGTTTATAGGAAGAGCCAAACAAAAGTGGAAGAAGAAGAAGAAAAAAAAAAGGTTCAATCAATTTTTCTTCCNAGCACACAGGAAGAGGAAGAGGAACAGATCTTTCCAGGAGCACACACTGAGGAAAGGCCACGTGAGCACACAGTAGCGAGAAAGCAGGGGTCTACAAGACAGGCCTCACCAGACGCCCCCTCTGCCATCACCTGGGCTCAGATTCCCCAGCCCCCAAGCCTGTGAGAAGTAAACGTTTGTTGTTTAAGCTGCCTGAGCTACAGCCCCAGCTAAGATATGGAGAAGGAAATGGCAACCCATTCCAGTATTCTTGTCTGGGAAATCCCGTGGACAGAGGAGACTGGTGGACTCAAGTCCATAGGGTTGCAAAGAGTCAGACACGACTTGCAACTAAACAACAACAGCAGCTAAAATAGAGATCTATCTGTTATACACACATGCGCATAGGGACATGACTTTTGCTGGTGTTTAACCGTCAAATTACTTCTGTAGTCTTTTAATGTTCCTTTGCATGGCTTACCTGGCATGACATTAATTGCGGCAAGCTTAAAATGACATTGCATTCAATTTTCTTTCCTCTTGAATGCCAGCCACACAGCCTGTTTATAGGAAGAGCCAAACAAAAGTGGAAGAAGAAGAAGAAAAAAAAAAGGTTCAATCAATTTTTCTTCCGGCTAATTGAGAATTTATTGCTAGTTGGTTTGCTCACAATAGCAGGGAGGAAGACTCCTCCTTCAGTTTCTGGGTCTTGGCTGCTAATTGGAATCTAGTTTATTCTTGGTGACTGCCACAGAAAGAAACAGAGCTGAAGATGAAATGATACTTTTGTCTTTTTACTGTTTTTTTCTGTAAGATGAGAGGGGCTTTCTAGGATGTGATGGGCTTACCCCACAGTCTGCTGCACCCTGGCAAGAGGGGCAGGGGGTAGCTACTGTCAATGCGTCTTTTAGGAGAAACATCCCATAGACTTGCATTCAGTTACTTATTCCTTGACTCACATATTCATATTCTGATGAGCTTTGCCGACTGCCTGCTAAGCAGGAGTCCTGTGCTGGGCCTCGTTGGGGACAGGACACCCCAACCTTCAGGGAGCTGACCATGCAGGAGAGAAACAGGCACCACAGTCATCTGTGTGTTCTACTGGACGTGGCAAGGACTGGGAGGACTGGGGTGGGGGAGCGAAAGAGATTCATCATCCCAGGGATTCAGAAAGGTCAATTCACTGAGCTAGAAGCCCAGGGGGTCAAGAGGAGGGCAGGGGGATTCCAGAGGGGAGCCCAGGAGCCAGGAAGTGCCACATGGGGAGAGCAAATGGCTGGTGAGGGCAGAGTGTGATGAAGCGTCTTTAACTGTGTCTGCATCCAGGGCAGATGGAGCCCTAGAGGGTCCTGAGGAGGAGAGCAGGTCAGAGACCCCAAAGGGAAGTTTTAAAGCCACTGCTTGGGTAGGGGGTGGG
Source organism: Neotragus moschatus (assembly GCA_006410615.1). NCBI lineage: Eukaryota > Metazoa > Chordata > Mammalia > Artiodactyla > Bovidae > Neotragus > Neotragus moschatus. The sequence continues at coordinate 701,903 of SJYA01002028.1, forward strand.
TTGAAGAGGGAAGAGTGGGGCAGGGGGTCAAAGGAGGGGCAGGGGCCAGAAGACAGAGCCAGGTCCAGAGGTGGGGGAGACAGCTTCCTTTCTGGATGGCAAGGGTCCTGGCCCCAGGGCTTCAGGGCTGGTGAGCATCAGCAGCAGTGGGCTTACTGCCATGCAGGAGATGAATGAGGTTGGCTCACCAACCAGGGGAACGAGAAGGCCATGCCCACTGCCCTTTACAAGGGCAAGATGCATTCCTACCCAGACCCACTGGAAGCTTGCAGCACATGGACACACCTGGTATCTGCACAGAGGAGACAAGGACCCCCAGGTCCTGATTTGCCCCTCTGGACCTTCCTCAGCTCTGCACTCCCCTCCCCCAGCTAGTCTACTCCCAGCTTTGCGGAGTGCTTTGCTGGATACGTTCGGTCAACTTTGACTCTGTGTTCCTGGCCTCACCCCTCTTGAGCGGCCCTACCTCTCCCCTCCTCTTGCCTCATCACCACTGGAGTCCAAACACTCGGGCCTGGGTCCCAATCCCTCCTTCTTCCCAGGCTCCTTCTGTCTCCTATGCCCACTGCCTGGACCAGTAACCCACCTACTCCTAACCCCTTACAGCTCAGGTTTTTTGTAGCCAAAATATCCCTCTACCTAAAGTCCACCCCTATCCACATTCATCACCTTCATAATTGAAATCAATTTCAGAAATTTCACGTCGATCTGTGTGATTTTTGTTTAGGGCCCCCATGGGCATGCGTGCTCTCTCAGTTGCTTCAGTCATGTCTGACCCTTTGCAACCACATGGACTGTATCCCACAGTTCTCTGTCTGTGGAATTCTCCAGGCACAAATACTGGAGTGGGTTGCCATGCGCTCCTCTGGGGAAGATTCCTGACCCAAGGATCAAACCCAAGTCTCCCACAGTGCAGGTGGATTCTTTACCCACTGAACCACCTAGGAAGCCCAGGGCCTCCATATCTACCTTCACAGCCTTCAGTTCAGTTCAGTCGCTCAGTCGTGTCCAACTCTTTGTGACCCCATGGACTGCAGCACACCAGGCCTCCCTGTCCATCACCAACTCCTGGAGTTTACCCAAACTCATGTCCATTGAGTCGGTGATGCCATCCAACCATCTCATCCTCTATCGTCCCCTTCTCCTCCCGCCTTCAATTTTTTCCAGCCTCGGATCTTTTCATAGGCTCAGTCGTGTAGAGTTATTCTGAGGAAAGTCTCAGAATATGCCAAAAGTTGGCCCACAGTAACTGGTCAAGAAGTACTTTAAAGGAACGATAAGAGAGTTGGGGTAGAGGCAAAACTCCAGAAAAAGTTCCTAGATCTAGTCTTGTGCACTTGTGGTGACTTTTTGTTACCTTCTCGTGGCCTTGAGCAAGTCCATCCTTGCTCTCGGGTCTAACCCAGCCCTCCTGTAGTCGGAAGAGTTTATGGTAGATGGACCACCTGGTCTTTTCTACCTGGCATCCAACAGCCTGTGGAAGGCTGCCCCCTGGTGTCCACGACTGTCAGCGGCAAGCACACAGTTCAGCAGCCGCTGGCCACCCAGGAAAGGTGTCCCGGGTATCACGGGTTTGTTTGAGTAAGTCTTTGGCCTGTTGGCCAGGGTGATTAATTCCGACATTTTCTTTAGGTTGCTCTTGTCGGGGAAGCTCACTTCTGTCCCTAAATGGACAGAGTGATTCAGAAGTCTGAATCACTAGGAGTCTGAGCGGGAAGAGAGGTCAGGGATTGAGCGCCTCGTCCAGGGATGGCCAAACACGGCACTCGTGTCAGAACTCCCGTGCTAAACACTGACAGGCATCGCTAGTAGATGTCAGTGCCCTTCCCTGCTGGGCTAAGACTAAACGCTCACGTCTCTCAAAACACAGCGCTGCAGGCAGCCATTAACAATCAATTCGCATCAACCTGTCAGATGAAACCTGAAGAAGTGAGGGTCCCTGGCTCAAAGCAGATGTCCCACAGCTGGACGTGTTGGATGAAGGGACTCTGTGCAGAAGGGGTCCTAACAAAGGATGTGCAGTCAGGGGAGCAGCAGTGGGCCGGGGGGAAACGTTGCCACCCCTAATGAGGACGGGAAAGGGGGACTCAGTGTTAAGAGCTGGGTTCAACATCGGAGCCTCACAGAGATGGATGCAGGCACAGGAGCCCAAGCAGGACAGGCGCAGAGGAGCAAACACCCCGATTCTCCCTCCCCCGCCCCCCTCACTGTCCAGCCTCCATTGGCCAAACCACCCGGATGCTAGGAGGCAGCCAGTCCTGAAGACACTTTCGCTGTGAGCATCACAGGGCAGAGAGAAGGACAGAGAGAGACTATGAGTGGGTGGAGAGCTCTGGAAGTGGCCTGGGGAACAGATCTGGGTTTGGGGGTCTGTCNTGCGTCTTTTAGGAGAAACATCCCATAGACTTGCATTCAGTTACTTATTCCTTGACTCACATATTCATATTCTGATGAGCTTTGCCGACTGCCTGCTAAGCAGGAGTCCTGTGCTGGGCCTCGTTGGGGACAGGACACCCCAACCTTCAGGGAGCTGACCATGCAGGAGAGAAACAGGCACCACAGTCATCTGTGTGTTCTACTGGACGTGGCAAGGACTGGGAGGACTGGGGTGGGGGAGCGAAAGAGATTCATCATCCCAGGGATTCAGAAAGGTCAATTCACTGAGCTAGAAGCCCAGGGGGTCAAGAGGAGGGCAGGGGGATTCCAGAGGGGAGCCCAGGAGCCAGGAAGTGCCACATGGGGAGAGCAAATGGCTGGTGAGGGCAGAGTGTGATGAAGCGTCTTTAACTGTGTCTGCATCCAGGGCAGATGGAGCCCTAGAGGGTCCTGAGGAGGAGAGCAGGTCAGAGACCCCAAAGGGAAGTTTTAAAGCCACTGCTTGGGTAGGGGGTGGGTTGAAGAGGGAAGAGTGGGGCAGGGGGTCAAAGGAGGGGCAGGGGCCAGAAGACAGAGCCAGGTCCAGAGGTGGGGGAGACAGCTTCCTTTCTGGATGGCAAGGGTCCTGGCCCCAGGGCTTCAGGGCTGGTGAGCATCAGCAGCAGTGGGCTTACTGCCATGCAGGAGATGAATGAGGCTGGCTCACCAACCAGGGGAACGAGAGGGCCATGCCCACTGCCCTTTACAAGGGCAAGATGCATTCCTACCCAGACCCACTGGAAGCTCGCAGCACATGGACACACCTGGTGTCTGCACAGAGCAGACAAGGACCCCCAGGTCCTGATTTGCCCCTCTGGACCTTCCTCAGCTCTGCACTCGCCTCCCTCAGCTAGTCTACTCCCAGCTTTGCGGAGTGCTTTGCTGGATAGGTTCGGTCAACTTTGACTCTGTGTTCCTGGCCTCACCCCTCTTGAGCGGCCCTACCTCTCCCCTCCTCTTGCCTCATCACCACTGGAGTCCAAACACTCGGGCCTGGGTCCCAATCCCTCCTTCTTCCCAGGCTCCTTCTGTCTCCTATGCCCACTGCCTGGACCAGTAACCCACCTACTCCTAACCCCTTACAGCTCAGGTTTTTTGTAGCCAAAATATCCCTCTACCTGAAGTCCACCCCTATCCACATTCATCACCTTCATAATTGAAATCAATTTCAGAAATTTCAGGTCGATCTGTGTGATTTTTGTTTAGGGCCCCCATGGGCATGCGTGCTCTCTCAGTTGCTTCAGTCATGTCTGACCCTTTGCAACCACATGGACTGTATCCCACAGTCCTCTGTGTGTGGAATTCTCCAGGCACAAATACTGGAGTGGGTTGCCATGCGCTCCTCTGGGGAAGATTCCTGACCCAAGGATCGAACCCAAGTCTCCCACAGTGTAGGTGGATTCTTTACCCACTGAACCACCTAGGAAGCCCAGGGCCTCCATATCTACCTTCATAGCCTTCAGTTCAGTTCAGTCACTCAGTCGTGTCCAACTCTTTGTGACCCCATGGACTGCAGCACACCAGGCCTCCCTGTCCATCACCAACTCCTAGAGTTTACCCAATCTCATGTCCATTGAGTCGGTAATGCCATCCAACCATCTCATCCTCTATCGTCCCCTTCTCCTCCCGCCTTCAATTTTTTCCAGCCTCGGATCTTTTCATAGGCTCAGTCGTGTAGAGTTATTCTGAGGAAAGTCTCAGAATATGCCAAAAGCTGGCCCACAGTAACTGGTCAAGAAGTACTTTAAAGGAAAGATAAGAGAGTTGCGGTAGAGGCAAAACTCCAGAAAAAGTTCCTAGATCTAGTCTTGTGCACTTGTGGTGACTTTCTGTTACCTTCTCGTGGCCTTGAGCAAGTCCATCCTTGCTCTCAGGTCTAACCCAGCCCTCCTGTAGTCGGAAGAGTTTATGGTAGATGGACCACCTGGTCTTTTCTACCTGGCATCCAACAGCCTGTGGAAGGCTGCCCCCTGGTGTCCACGAATGTCAGCGGCAAGCACACAGTTCAGCAGCCGCTGGCCACCCCGGAAAGGTGTCCCGGGTATCACGGGTTTGTTTGAGTAAGTCGTTGGCCTGTTGGCCAGGGTGATTAATTCCGGCATTTTCTTTAGGTTGCTCTTGTCGGGGAAGCTCATTTCTGTCCATTAATGGACAGAGTGATTCAGAAGTCTGAATCACTAGGAGTCTGAGCAGGAAGAGAGGTCAGGGATTGAGCGCCTCATCCAGGGATGGCCAAACACGACACTCGTGTCAGAACTCCCGTGCTAAACACTGACAGGCATCGCTAGTAGATGTCAGTGCCCTTCCCTGCTGGGCTAAGACTAAACGCTCACGTCTCTCAAAACACAGCACTGCAGGCAGCCATTAACAATCAATTCGCATCAACCTGTCAGATGAAACCTGAAGAAGTGAGGGTCCCTGGCTCAAAGCAGATGTCCCACAGCTGGACGTGTTGGATGAAGGGACTCTGTGCAGAAGGGGCCCTAACAAAGGACGTGCAGTCAGGGGAGCAGCAGTGGGCCAGGGGGAACCGTTGCCACCCCTAATGAGGAAGGGAAAGGGGGACTCAGTGTTAAGAGCTGGGTTCAACATCGGAGCCTTGCAGAGATGGATGCAGGCACAGGAGCCCAAACAGGACAGGCGCAGAGGAGCAAACATCCCGATTCTCCCTCCCCCGCCCCCTCACTGTACAGCCTCCATTGGCCAAACCACCCAGATACTAGGAGGCAGCCAGTCCTGAAGACAGTTTCGCTGTGAGCATCACAGGGCAGAGAGAAGGACAGAGAGACTATGAGTGGGTGGAGAGCTCTGGAAGTGGCCTGGGGAACAGATCTGGGTTTGGGGGTCTGTCCAAGGTCAGGCTCCGGAGCAGCAGAGCCTGAGACAGAGGTTTGGAATCACCGTGACTTGTTAAGGGCGGGACTCCAGGAGAAATCTGAAAGGGAGTAAAGGGGCAGAGGACAGAGGAGTGGATGGAACTCGGCCTAGATCCACAGGGTAGGTTGGGGATGGTCCCCTTAGGCAGGGAGGCTGGTCATTTGTGTCCATATCAGCCAGCCATTGGCTGCAGGCTGTTCCCTGGGGCTAGGACGTGCTGTTTCCATCAGGACAAAGGTCAGGAAAAGGGGACACATTGGAAGCCCTTGGCAGACAAAACTCAGAAACCATCAGAGGTCAGCGGTGAGAAGGGGGTGAGGCTGGGAAGGGAGTTAGGGTCCGGAGTGGAGGGGACCTGGCTTAGAAGAGCAGTTTAAGGAAGAAGCCTGGGGGAAAAACACAGGTCAGACTGCATTTGGGGAGCATCTCTGTGGCACTGAGTTGGAGGCAAGTAAAAGAAGATGCTGTCTGGCAGGTGAAGCCCAGCCCCCTGCCTTGTGAAAACAAGGTCAGCTTCCTGGTCTGCTCACCTCACTGTCTCCACACCTCAGGTTACAGCTAAACCCCCACCTCCCAAACACCCCTTCTTCCTGCCCTCTCCTTCTTCAACCAAACAGGGGAAGTTGATCTGTTTCTTCAAAATCAGCAAGCAAAGAGGAGGCAAAATTTAAGGCAAAACCCCAAGTTTTCGCTGTCTGCTGTTAAGGGAGAATGGGTGGGCTTCAACGCAGGGGCAGTGTTTGCTGCAAAGGAGAAGCTTCAGTGATAGTCTATTGAGTTCTGGAAGAAAGCAATTAATTTGTAGACTTTTCTGACTTGTGTCAAGCGGCTCTTGGTTCTAAAGCATCTTTAAGCCTGTTCCCCATCAATACCCCCATCCCATTAAATGGCACCAACTCCAGTTAAAAAGTTAGGAGACATGCCTTGCCTTGAAATATAAGCTGGTCACTCCACTGCGCACCATCTCCTGCCCATCCCCCACCCTGTTGTCCCTATCACACACACAGACATGCATGTTGTCCCAATAATTGATTGATTTCAGTTCTTCACATAAACTACACCTTTTCATTTAGTTACTTTGGAATTGCTGTTCCATCCAAAAAGCCTTTCCTTCCATCAAGCCCACCCAATGAACTCCTATGAATCCTTTGAACCAGACTCAGGGGGAATTTCTTCTGTGACACCTTTCCTGACCACCTAGCCCCTCTTGAGTTATTGCATGTGATGTACATTGTATTTATGTGTCTGTGTTTACCAATCTAATTAGACTGTTTGGTCCTTGAGACCAGAAGTGGGTTTGGGCTTCTCCATATACCCCGCAACCCAGAACCTAGCAGGTGATAATCAAATGTCTGTTGAATTGAGAGAAACTAGTCAGGGCCCACCACAGTCCAAAGGCTCTCATGGAGAAGTGATTCAACTTCTAGGGAAAGAAAGATGCATGGAGCAGGGACCTTCAGAAATGCCCTCTGCAGGGCTTCCCTGGTGGTCCAGTGGNGTGATAATCAAATGTCTGTTGAATTGAGAGAAACTAGTCAGGGCCCACCACAGTCCAAAGGCTCTCATGGAGAAGTGATTCAACTTCTAGGGAAAGAAAGATGCATGGAGCAGGGACCTTCAGAAATGCCCTCTGCAGGGCTTCCCTGGTGGTCCAGTGGTTGGGAGTCTGCCTGCTCATGCGAGGAACTTGTGTTTGAGCCCTGGTCTCGGAGGATTCCACATGCCACAGGGCAACTAAGCCCGTCCACCACAACTACTGAAGCCTGCTCGTTTAGAGCCCATGCTCTGCAACAAGTTTTGCCACTGCAATCAGAAGCCTGAGCATCACAGCTAGAGAGTAGCCTCTGCTCACCACAACTAGAGAAAGCTGGCATGCAGCAATGAAGACCCAGTGCAACCAAAAATAAGTCAATTAATTTAAATAAACAAATACATACACTTTTTAAAAAGAAAGAAAGAAATGCCCTCTATAAATTAACCCAGAAGTGGCCTTCCAGTCTAGGGCTTGTTTCCAGCAGCCATTCTTCCAAGAAACTGGGGGGTGCTGGACAGGCCTTAAGACCCACAGAACTCGTTGGATACAGGAATGTGCATGTAAGCAATGGAAAATCCCTCATGACTCAAGTGACTGTTGGGTTTGCCTGGTCTGAGGAGTAAGAGCACATGCCCAGGAAGACTTGGAGAAAGTCTGGTGCTGTCAGGCACAGGGAATCTCCATTTCTTCTCTGTCTGAGCTTCTTTACCTTACCTCCTAGAAAGAGACCATTAAAGACGCTAAGTGGTGTCTGTGTCCTTGAGTCACTTTGTCGCCAGTCCTGCCAGTCCTTGGAGATTCGGTGTGTTTGGGGCGTGAGTCCTTCTGCGCCCGTTTGGAGACTGGTGTCTGCTCTTCCCGCTTCCCTCAAATCCCTGTTTGGTTAATTAAAAGCAACAGCATCATCTCTGCTGTGACATGCAGGATCACCTCTCTACAATCCATCATCCTAATTAGCAAGGAGAGAAGGGATTTGTCTGCTTTCAATATGTATGTTTTAAACCTGCTGCAAATTCATGGGAGATGGGCCCGACTCAATCCAGCACAAAATTCTCTTTGGAAAATGGTTTGTGAATTTTGAGACATGATCTCGGGGCTATTCAGCTTCAGGCTCCCGGTATGATTTCATTGGTAAATAAGTAATAAAACAACAGTAATCTGAAAGTAATACTGCGAGCCAAAGCTACTTTTAGTGCCTACTGAAGGATGTTTCAGTATTCCCAAACTGGGTTCCAAGAACAGTCGTTGTTCAAAACATACCTTGACAAAAATGACTGGGTACATTTGACTTGTGAGGCTCTCAACAGACTCCTCATGGAGATGATAACATCCAGAGAGTATGAGAAGCTCTGAGAAGTTCTGCAGTTTAAAAAAAGTGTCACTGAAGTTGACTTCTTTGAAGATGGAATTCATTTGTGGAACACTTCTTATACAGTTCTGTTCAACACAGCCTTTAACTATAAAATACCCAGGTAGGCAGCCACTGTGTTGCAGATGAGGAAAATGAAGCCTGGAGTGACCCTGGAAACTGAACCCAGGTCTGTTTGACTCCTCGTCCGCATGACGCCAGGCCAGCAGCAAGGACTTGGGTGTGTGCCCACTCAGGCAGTTCAAGGTCACACCTCGTCCTCATTGTGTGGAGGCTGCTCATCAAGCCAGCGTAAGCATCAGGAGGGGAACAGAGGCAGAAAAGAAATCAGCATTTCCTGAGCATCTTTGGGCATCAGATACTGTACTCAGTGCTGAGAGCACAGAGATGCACCGATGTGGGCTCCTAGTCTGCCAGTGCTCACCCTCTCTGGAAGGAGAAAGAAATGAATAACCAGATTGTTATAAAGGCAATTCTTTGGAGCCAGAAAGCCCTGAAGTCCATTAATTGCCTACTGTGTGTCTGGCTATGTGCTGAGCCCAGCCATCTCAAGTGTCCAGAGGATTCCCAAGCCCAGAGCTTCTAGACTGAGTACCTGTGAGTCCTCTGAATGCCAGCTCCAGCCCACAGTGCAGAATTCCTTCCTGCCTGCTGTCTCGGGTCAGCCTGGGGCCTCACCAGAGCTGCCTAGCCACCTCTCCCCGATTCAAGGAGAAGGAATCCTTCTCTCCTGATTCACAGCCAGCAACAGGACAAGCCACCTGCTTGTTTTCAGGAGTGTGCAGAAGGGACACTCTGGGGAGGACTCAGGTGACAGCCAGACCTGGGCAGGGAGCCTGTGTCCCATCCTCAGGGGCCTGGGGCTCATTGTTCAAGCTCCAGTGGGCCCTGCGAGCAGGGGTAAGCCCAGATGCCACCACATTAATCAAGGCTGTCGCTTTAATGGAAGCAGTGAGGTTATTACTTTATTCGTTGATCAACTCATTCACACTTTCCTCCCTTGTATCTTTCTGTCCACTTCGCTTCTCACTTTCCCATACAAAATGGAGGTGATGATATCTATCCCAATGGGTCATTGTCACGGTAAACGCAGCATTAGTGAGAGTCTGCCTCAGGTTCTACCACCAGAAAGTGCTCAGTAGATATGATGTTAATGGAGGTTTATACCTGTCAGGCCTCTAACAGAATCTGAGACTTGTCCCCAGCTGTCAGTAGCCAAACTGACCTTTCCCCTGGACTCCATGCTCTTTGTGGGAAAATAAGGAATCCAGGTTGTCACCATCTGGAGTGACAGGTGGTCTTGATTTGCCCAGGACTGAGGGGTTCCTAGGAAGTGAGACTTTTAATTCTGAAAAAAGAGCAGGCATTCTAGTTAAGACTCCATGCTCCCAACACAGGGGCATGGGTTTGATCCCTGGTTGGGGAAGATCCCGCAGGCCATATTGTTGCTGTTCAGTCACTCAGTTGTGTCCTACTCTGTGCAGTCCCATGGACTGCAGCACTCCAGGCTTCCCTGTCCTTCATCATTTCCAGGAGTTTGCTCAAACTCATGTCCATTGGGTCAATGATGCCATCCAACCATCTCATCCTCTGTCGCCCCCTTCTCCTCTTACCCTTAATATTTCCCAGCATCAAGGTCCTTTCCAATGAGTCAGCTCTTTGCATCACGTGACCAAAGTACTGGAGCTTCAGTTTCAGCTTCATGCCACGTAGCCTGGCCAAAAAGAAAAAAAAAAAAAAATAGAAGCAGTCTCAGGAAAGCTGGGAAGAGTTGGTTACCCCACTCCTGATCAACAAATAGGCTGGAAGAGAACCAGCAAGGGAAGCTATGAAGGTGCTCAAAGTCCTGCCTAGCTATGGAGAACACCCCCATTGTTCTTGATTTGCAAAAGTCTAGGTCTCTTGACAGTAGGGGTCAAGGAGATCAAACTGGTCAATCCTAAAGGAACTCAACACTGAATATTCATTGGAAGGACTCATGCTGAACCTGAAGCTTCAATACTTTGGCCACCTGATGCAATGAGCCAATTCATTGAAAAAGATNGGAGAACACCCCCATTGTTCTTGATTTGCAAAAGTCTAGGTCTCTTGACAGTAGGGGTCAAGGAGATCAAACTGGTCAATCCTAAAGGAACTCAACACTGAATATTCATTGGAAGGACTCATGCTGAACCTGAAGCTTCAATACTTTGGCCACCTGATGCAATGAGCCAATTCATTGAAAAAGATCCTGATGCTGGGAAAGATTGAAGGTAGGAGGAGAAGGGGACAACAGAGGATGAGATGGTTGGCTGGCATCATCGACCCAACGGACACAAGTTTGAGCAAATTCCGGGAGAGAGTGAAGGACAGGGAAGACTGGCATGCTGCAGTGCATGGGATCACAACGAGCTGGACATGACTTAGCGACTGGACAGCAACAAACCTCTTGACATCATCCTAGTAATGACAGTCAACAGAGCCCTCTCTAGAGACGGAGGGCAAGGTAAGAAGACCTGCGTCAGCCACCTACGGTCTGTGAACTCGGGACAGAGTGTTTAACTTTGCCTCACTTCCTCATCTGGACTTGGTTTGTTAATATCTTGTTCAAGACTTTAGATCTATTTTCATGAGGAACTTGGCCTCGATTTTTCATTCTTGTGCTGTCGGTTTCTGTATGTGTCTGAGGTTATACACATTCACCTCAAAACAAATTTGGGCTGAGTTCTGTTCTTTGGAGGCATTTGTATCCAGTTGGAATTTTATACACATTTCCCTCATGCTTGGGAGGGCTCTACTCTAAAGACACGTGAGTCTTATTTTTCAAGAAAATTTCCATGTTGTCTGTTTTCATTTATTGACATATTGCATTCTTCAGAGACCATTATATCTTTAATGTCTTAGCATTTGGTAAGTTATGTCGTATTTAATTCTTAATGTTTATGTTTCCACGCTGTCATTTTTTTTCTTGACGAGTATTATCAGATGCTGTGTAAAATATTGGACTTCCCTGGTTGCTCAGTGGTAAAGAATCCATCTCCTAATGCAAGAGACACAGATTGGATCCCTGGGTGGGGAAGAACCCTGGAAATGGCAACCCACTCCAGGATTCTTGCCTGGAAAGTCCCATGGACAGAGGAGCCTGGCGGCTGCAGTCCATGAAGTCACAAAGGATCGGTCATGACTTAGCGATTGAGTACAAGAGCACAAGCATGTGCAAAACATTAGCTCTTCAAAGGAGCAAATATTGCTCTGCTTTATATTTGTTTTCTAAGTCACTATCTTCTAATTTTATATTTAGATGTCTCTTCTATGTTAGAAATACGTAGAGGAGAACTGTCTTGTCCTTTTTTCAAACTTCTTGGTGCTTAACTAATGTCGTAAGCTGTTCTTTTTTCCCCAACGTAAAATACGTGGTTTGGTATGTAATGCTTTCATCATTAGCAGTGACAAGATATTGACACATTACAATTTCCTCTTTGAACCATGAACTGTTTAACACTTGATGCAATTTCAAATTCTTTTGAGGTTGTGAGAAATAAAAGCTGTTTGCCTCTCCAGGTCTCTTCTGCCCTCTCCCCCCACCATTTTCTTCCCAGAAAGCTGACAGCTGTGGATCATGGCAATGGCTCCAGGGCCCCCTGGCTTCTTCTTAGGAGGAGCTGTGAGGGATGAAGCAGGGTGGCATCAGATAGATACACTCTGGGCTCCTTTTTCATGCTTTTGTTTCATTCAGGGTACACATCACATCCTCAAAGGATGCCTGTCTATTTCTTGACTTCTTTGTTTTCTGTCTCCCTACTGATAAGGTAAGTTCCATGATAGCACAGGGGCTTCCCAGGTGGCATTAGTGGTAAAGAACCTGCCTGCCAGTGCCGGAGACATAAGAGATGCAGCTTTATCCCTGAGTTGGGAAGATCCCCTGGAGGAGGAAATGGCAACCCACTCCAGTATTCTTGCCTGGAGAATCCCACAGACAGAGGAGCCTGGTGGGCTAGTCTGTGGGGTGGTAAAGAGTTGGGCATGACTGAAGCGACTTAGCACACACATGGCATCACAGTCTCCACTCAAGCCCCGGGTCTGGCATGGGTTAAGACCACCAAGGGGTAAAGAGATGAAGAATTTTTGGATCACAGAGTCCAGTTCCTTCCTGGTGCATCTGAGTGAGCTGAGCCTGGAGAGGTGAGAATACTTGTCAGTGGGCAAGTGTCTCATTAGAGGCAGAGCCTGGGCCCACCCCCAGATCCCTGGGGTTTTTCTGATGCAGCATGAGGCCCCTGGAAAGCAGGCGAGAAGAGGGACTGGGGGAGCCCAGAGAGCAGCCATTCTCCGAGCAAAGGAGGAGGACACGCCTGCAGACCTGAACCACTCATTCCTTTTCTTCTCCTAAGTTCCACAAATAGCCTCTCATCTCCATGCTTCTCGTATCCAGCCTGCACAGACGGTCAGTTAATTAAATGAGGCCGCAACAGCCAAATGGCCTGGAAGCTGCCTGTTCCCACTGCCAAACCTCTAACTTCTTCCTGGCTGGGAATTTGAAAATAGAATAAACAAAGTTTCCCAAGAAACTGAGGGAAAGCTATTTTCCTGAGGTCAAATTAAATATGTAAGTGACTGCCAAGCGCAGACGCAGGGCTCACAGTCTCAGAGCAGCCGGAGCCGCAGACAATGGTCTTTGAGGCCAAGATGCCCGAGTGCCTTTTACCTTCTCCCTTCACTAACACTCCGGGGGCCACCACTGCAGCATAAAGGGGAAACATATCAACATTTTGAAACAAATCCCTGGGAGCTGCAGGAGGGAGAGAGGAGCAGCAGACACTGAAAAGTTTGATTCATTGTGCTTTGTGAAATACACAAAATATTGAGGACTTACATGGTGCTTGTCATTTGTTAGCTGAGTGTGTGTCTGTCTCTCCCAGGCATCCGTAGTTTTCTTGAGATAGTGTCTCATTCTCTCTGCTACTGGCTGTTTCTATCTCTGTGGACTACACATAGGTGCCTCGTGGTGGTATGTTTGAGATGTCTGCATACTTGTTTGAATGAATGTCCTGAAATTTACCTCGGTGGAAAGTGAGGTGAAAAATGGTGATGTTACTGTGGCTCTGCTGTGTGACTTTGGACAGCTCACTGCCCCTTTCTGGTCCTTGGTTTTTTCACCTGCTGTGTAAGCTCTTTAAATCCGCTAGTCTCTCGTTTCCCACTTTGTGCCAAAGGTGTGCCTCCTTCCCACTGGAGGCCCCACACCTACACACCCAAAGAAAGGCAAGAGACAGCAGGTCCAGCAGAGAGGACAGTGGCTGCGCAACCTCACAGCGGGCGCCACCAGGCCCAGGTGCCCCAGAGGCACCCGGAGAGCCGGAGCCAGAGCTGGGGAGCAGGGCGGGGGCTGGAGATGGGGCTGAGTGGGAAAGTGGTAAACCGTGAGGGCAGACGGGGCTCCCTCCAGCACAGCTGCGGGGAAGAAGTGCAGTGACCCAGGATAGGGCCCGGGGGACCCCAGCCTCTACAGGAAGAAGTAAAAGTGTTAGTTGCTCAGTTGTGGCTGTCTCTTTGTGATGCCGTGGACTGTAACCCACCAGGCTCCTCTGTCCGTGGGATTCTCCAGGCAAGGACACCGGAGTGGGTTGCCATTTCCTTCTCCAGGGGATCTTCCCAAGCCAGGGATCAAACTCAGGTCTCCTGCATTGTCGGCAAATTTTCTACCATCTGAGCCACCAGGGAAGCCCTGTAGAGGAAGAAAGTGAATAGCAAAGGCCGTCCAAGAAACAGAAAAATGGCCAAAAAATGTGAGTTAAACAGAAGAACATGAGAGAAGGAGAGAATTTCAAAATCCTGAGTGAGTAGCAGCAGGAACACAGAAGAGGGGTCCTGTAAGATGAAGGCTGAAAGCTTTTGTAAAACATGAGCCACAATGTTTGCTGTCAGCATGACGGCAAGCACCGAAATGAGGATTGATTTGGGTCTGAAATCCCTCCCCACACCCACTTCCACTCTGCCACCAACCCTGGCTGTGACCGAATGTCCCCAGCTTCACCGTTGATGGAAAAAGTGTACCAACATGTGACTTGAAAGGTGTCTGTGCTGCTCAAGGGAGTAAAGGAAATGAGCACGTGCTTTTGAAACTGTTCATTGGTTCTTCTAACACATGGGTTATAGTCAAGGCTATGGTTTTTCCAGTAGTCATGCATGAATGTGAGAGCTGGAACTATAAAGAAAGCTGAGCAACAAAGAACTGATGCTTTTGAACTGTGGTATTGGAGAAGTCTCTTGAGAGTCCCTTAGGACTGCAAGGAGGTCCATCCGGTCCATTGCATATTGAAGGAAATCAGTCCTCAATATTCATTGGAAGGACTGATGCTGAAGCTGGAATTCCAATACTTGGCCATCTGATGCAAAGAGCTGACTCACTGGAAAAGACCCTGACGCTGGGAAAGATTGAGGGCAGGAGGAGAAGGGGATGACAGAGGATGAGATGGTTGGATGGCATCACCGACTCAATGAACATGAGTTTGGGTAGACTCTGGGAGTTGGTGATGGACAGGGAGGCCTGGCGTGCTGTAGTCCATGGGGTCACAAAGAGTCAGACATGACTGAGTGACTGAACTGAACACGAGGGTGAGAGCTCATGTGAGAGATTTGGATAATAAACCATGGAACAGCTTCTGGTATAGACTGTACCACTTTAGTGAAGGCTGGCTTTCCTCATCTCCAGTGAGAACATCTTGAAGCTTATCATGTGAAATTGTCCGAATCAGTAAAAGAGGCTCTGAAATGCTTCCACACAGAGAATGAGATGGAGATTTGAGGCTTTGTGAGTCAGTGTTCTCGACCTGACTCTCCTTGGGGCAGCAGGTGCCCTGCATTTACTTCTGCTTTGTGGTCTGTGCCCTTCCAGAAACAAAGTCAGGGTCTCATAGTCATCACATCCTTTCCAGTGACTGACACAGAAGAGAACCAAGACATGTGGTGAATGGCTGGATACCAGGAAAGAGAAGAAAACACACACTGGAAAAACATGAAATCAGGAATAAACCAAAGAGAGGAGTTTTCGGGCTGGAGGAGCTGGAATGATTTCCCAACCAGAACTTTGAATGAAGGAAAGATGGGACAGGCAGGGAGGGGAAAGATAAAGGGCTTCTCTGGTGGCTCAGACGGTAAAGAATCTGCCTGAAATGCAGGATACCGGGGTTTGATCCCTGGGTCAGGAAGATCCTCTGGAGGAGGGCATGACAACCCACTCCAGTATTCTTACCTGGGGAATCCCATGGACTGAGGAGCCTGGTGGGCTCCAGTCTGTGCGGTCGCACAGAGACAGACACGACTAACACACGTACACGTGCATATGTGCAGAGCAAAGTGTGAACACAAGCACAGTATATAGCAAATGCAGGCACACTGGCAGGCCCCCCGTGCTCGTTCTAGCTGATCATGAAAGGTGCACACACCAAGTGCTTGCTATATGCTAGACACATGCTGGATAATCTGCCTTCTCGTTAAAGTGGAAGACACCCGAGTTCCAGGCACATCCCAGATGGTAGGTAAGTGAGTGGACTCTGGGTTCAAACCAATGTATGTTTTAATCCCAGTCCCACCATCTGTGAGAGTGTGATTCTGGGTGATTTAAGGAATTTCCTGTAGCCTCTGGTTCCTTGTCTACCCAGTAGAGGGAACAGTACATTTTCAAGGATGTGTGTAATGATTAAACAATGTGATGATCAGGACGTGCCCAACCCTGAACTTAAGAGATGCTCAAGCAATGTGACTCCTGCCCCTTTCATTGCAGCCCAGTGACCCACGGCAGCCCGAGGGCATATTGAGGTCCTCACCGGGTCATGTTTGCTCTCAAATAGTATGCGCTGTGGGAAAGCAAGGTACCATTCCCGCACCAAGATGGAGAGAGCTTTCTTTTCCTCCCAACTCAGGTCTTTTTATTTATTCATTTGGCTGCACCAAGTCTCAGCTGCAGCACGCAGGATCTCTGATCTTTGTTGTAGCATGCAGGATCTTTAGCTATGTCAAGCAGAATTTTTTTTTTTTTTTTTTTTTTCAGTTCTAGCGCGTAGAATCTAGTTCCCTGGCCAGGGATGGAACCTGAGCCTACTACATTGGGAGTGAGGAGTCTCAGCCAGTGAACCACCAGGGAAGTTCCCCCAAGCCAGGTCTTTATGGGAACCTTCAAATAGTACAATGTTTCAGCCCCTCGGCTCCCTTCCCTACCTCTATTTTTATCTCTTCTCATGTTCCTAGGATGCAGCTTCTTGCTGTGGTGACAGACACGAGGCTGGGTTGGGAGCAATCAGAGACAGATGGGAAGGACCTCCTGGAAGAATCCTGGCAGGAGGAGCTGGGAGAACGGTGTGTTCTCTGGCTCCACTGCTCCCTGTGGCCGGACTCCAAAGCCCTCGTCCATACAGGAGAGCAGAGTCCCTGCATCTGGGTCAGCCACACCGAGATACCCACCGAATGGAAAAAAGTACTTTCAAGCAAATATGCTCTTCTATTTGAAAAAATACTTACACACTTTATACTCCACTTCAAACAGATCAAACTCCATTCTTCACATCAAGGTAATATTTGTAAATCCCCTTTTTTTTTTTCCCAAAAAAATCTATACATAAGATGGATGCTCCAAGCATAAAACCACAGAAAATGTTTCTTTTCCTGAACTTCAAGCACTGCTTGGAAGACGTCCATCTCTTCCAGGTGAAATGTGGACTTCAGGCAGGAAACATGAGTAGATCCAAACTTCAAACTATGAGACTAAAACTTGGAGTTTGGAAATTGATTCTTCTTGGACTTCATTCTCCACTTATCTTCATCAGTGTCACTTATTTAACCCTCGCAAGCCAATAAGAGAAGAAGGAAGAACAGGTTTGCTATTATTTCCATTCCAGGGATGAAGGGACTGTGATGCAGAAAATTGGCATGCTTTGGTTGCAGCCTGCCAGGTTGCCACGGTGGATTTCCATCTCGGAAAGAAGACTCTCCCAACAGCCGAATGTGCAAGCAGCATGGTAGGCGCTAGAGCAGAGGGGCTTGCAAGGCCTGATGGGAGCACCAGGAGGGCAGTCAGCGCAGCCTGGGGATTCAGGGAGGAGCTGGGCTCTGCTTAGACAAGACAGTAATGACCTGTGAAAAGAGAACTTACTGCAAATTCAAGTCCTAAATGGACCAGCCGAACACAGGACGCTGTCAACTGAATGTCTGTTCCCCCCGAAACCCCTGTGCTGCAACTTTATTCCCAAAATGATGGTGTTTGGAGGTGAGGGCTTGAGGGGGTGATTAGATAATGGAGACGAAACCGTCATGGGATTAGTGCCTTTATAAGAGAGACCCTGGAGCGCTCCTTTCCCTTCCACGATGTGAGGAGACAGGGAGAAGGCAATTGTCTGAACCAGGAAGCTGGTTCCCACCAGACTCTGCATCGGCCAGTGCCTTGATCTTGGCCTGCCTGGGTCCCAGAACTGAGAGATCCATTCCTGTTTTTTGTAAGCCAAACAGTCCATGGTATCCTGCTACAGCAGGCGAACGGACTAAGACACCGGGCCAGCCATTGAATGGGATGACAACTAGACAAACCCGTAGGTGATCTTGTTGGTGATAAAGGCTCGGAAGGAAACAAAAAGGACCCCAGCATATTTTGAAAAAAGCTCTGTCCACCTTTCTCAGAAAGAAAAGAAAATCAACCAGACAGCTTCTCCCTTCACCCGATGCAAACACCACTTAAATGACTCTCAGTGAAGTGTGAAGTGAGTGTTAGTCACTCAGTGATGTCCGACTCTTTGCGACCTCATGTTCTGTAACCTCTCTCCATCGGATTTCCCAGGCAAGAATACTGGAGTGGGCTGCCATTCCTTTCTCTGGGGATCTTCCTGACCCAGGAGTCAAACTGGGTCTCCTGCCTCACAGGTGGATTCTTGACCATCTGAGTCACCGAAGAGCAGTGCTAATGAGCAGAAATTCTCCAAGGTCCAAGAATCCTAGTCTTGACCCCCAGCCCCTCGCAACTCCCAGTAGGAAAGTTCCCCAGACCTCATCTGGCCATCAAGTAGGCACTGCAGCAAACACCTCTTATTTGCTGAGCAGCTGTCTCCCCACATCACTCCTAGAAAGGACTGGGAGGAGATTTTTCTGGTCCAGGGACACCCTGGGGACAGGAACAGATACTGTTGTGCCAGGGCGAACATCCACTTTTGAGCAGTCACCCCATCTCACCAGAGTATGCGTAGTTCTGCCTCGTGAGGATAATTTACCAAACTGGAAACTGATGAGCGGCCAAAAGCCCTGAAGGAACAAATTCTCATTTCCTACGGAGCAGATTGAATGCCTGGATTTCTCATCTGCAAATAAACGTGGCGTAGTACCCCCACACAACCCCAGGAGTCAGTTTGCCTTGCAGCATTAAGAAATGATGAGATGGCCCTGCTAAGGGGGCAGATGGCTCTGCCTGGTGAACACCTGACTGTGCAGCCAAAATTCTGCCCCTGTACACCGGTACCAAATTGAATCTCAGAGACAGAGGTTTGGTTGAAGTAGAAAAGCATATAGCTTTATTGCTTTGCCAGGTAAAGGAGACCAGAGCGGGGTAATGCCCTCTAAACTCTGTGTCCTGACCTATAGCAGGTAATGAGGAGTTTTACAGTAATGGTTCAGAGAGGGTGACCACGATCATGGATCGTGACGGTTTCATGAGGAGGTAAGTGGGAGTCAGCATCATCCACTTTCTGGGTCCAACTGGTCTGGGGTCTTCGTGCTTCTCGGCTGCATACTGTTAACTTCATGTTAACATCACTTCATGGCAAATAGATGGGAAAACAATGGAAACAGTGACAGACTTAATTTTTTGGGCTCCAAAATCCCTGCAGATGGTGACTGCAGCTATGAAATTAAAAGACCCTTGCTCCTTGGAAGAAAAGCTATGACCAAGCTAGTCAGCTTATTAAAAAGCAGAGACATTACTTAAAAAACAAAGGTCTGTCTAGTCAAAGCTATGGTTTTTCCAGTAGTCATGTATGGATGTGAGAGTTGGACCATAAAGATGTGTGAGTGCTGAAGAATTGATACTTTGAACTGTGGTGTTGGAGAAAACCATTGCAAGTCCCTTGGACTGCAAGAAGATCCAACCAGTCCATCCTAAAGGAAATCAGTCCTGAATATTCATTGGAAGGACTGATGCTGAAGCTGAAACTTTGGCCACCTGATGCAAAGAACTGACTCACTGGAAAAGACTTGATGCTGGGAAAGATTGAGGGCAGGAGGAGAAGGGGATGACAGAGGATGAAATGGTTGGATGGCATCACTGATTCGACGGACATGAGTTTGAGCAAGCTCCAGGAGTTGGTGATGGACAGGAAAGGCTGGCGTGCTGCAGTCCATAGGGTTGCAAAGAATTGGACACGACTGAGCGACTGAACTAACTAACTGTTAACTTCTCCCACCTGGTGGGAGTTTCAGTATCTGCAAAACCACTCAAAGACAGTGTTCTGTGTATCCCTTGAGGGGGAGCCAGGACCCTGCCCAAGGCTGCACTATTGCTTCTTGCCTGCTTCTCCCCTGTTTTTGCATCCTCTTCCTTCCCTGATTAGCAAGTGTTTGAACCTGCCCTTTGGATCTCAGGGAAGGTTATGGAGGCTGAATGAAACCTATTTCTTGCAAGCAAAGGGGACACAGAAAGGGTTTGTGCCCAGGAGCCGCACAGAGTCCTGCTCAGTTTCACCTCCACTTTGCAGGGAGATGGTGCTGCTAGCTGAGGGGACCCTACCTCCAGAATAAGGTCTTGTGACAGGAGTGTGTAGCTTGGCTTTTCAGAAGATGCCCCTGACTGAGGCTGCAGACCCTGTAATCTGTCTACCCAGTATCTGTGTGCTGCCTACCAGTGCACACGAGTGCTAAGTCTCTTCAGTTGTGCCCAACACTTCGTGACCCCATTAACTGTAGCCCACCATGCTTCTCTGTCCATGGGATTCTCCAGGCAAGAATACTGGGGTGGGTTGCCATGCCCTCCTCCAGAGGATCTTCCCCACCCAGGGATTGAACCCAAGTCCCTTATGTCTCCTGGATTGGCAGGTGGATTTTTTACTGAAGGGGGGTTGGGGAGGATCAGTAGACATGTGATTTGGGTGAAGTGGGTGTACATGCAATCAAGCACTTATTTTCGCAGAAGGTTTCTGCTGGAAACAAGGAATAGACTTCACCATGAAGGATTTTGGTACTTTTCTAGCTCTGAGGAGATGCAAGAATTGGGCTCAGAAAATCTTCTCTGGAAAATATCTATCTGAAGGCCTGTTCTGCCATTTTCCCCAGAGCACAGAGTGCCTCATTCCTGCTCTCTACCCTGAGCTCCTTTCAGGGGGTGTTGAAGGTCAGCAGCTGTAGCAGCTTATGATTTAATCTGTGTAGAGGTTGATGACAATTGCCAGTTTGCATTGTAGTTGGCAGACTTCCCTGGTGGCAAGGACAGCAAATAATCTGCCTGCATTGCAGACCTGGGTTCAGTCCCTGGGCTGGGAAGATCCCCTGGAAAAGGAAATGGAAACCCACTCCAGTGTTCTTGCCTGGAGAATCCCATGGACAGAGGAGCCTGGTGGTCTACAACTCATGGGGTCACAAAGAGTCAGACACGACTGATCAACTAACGCTGAACACTGACTGTAGTTGACAGTTTGTAGTTGATGGTCACCCTTCCATATGTGTCTGCGTCTGAATTCATCTTTGCATAAGGACATCAGCCTTTCTAGATGAGGGCACACCCCAGTGACCTCTTGTTGCTTCCCTTGTGGCTCAAATGGTAAAGAATCCGCCTGCAATGTGGAGACTTGGGCTCGATTTCTGGATTGGGAAGATCCCCTGGAGAAGGAAAAGGCTACCCACTCCAGTATTTTGGCCTGGAGAATTCCACAGACTGTATAGTCCATGGGGTCCCAAAGAGTCAAACACGACTGAGCGACTTTTACTTTCACCAGTGACTTGCTATTTAATGACATTTCCTCTCTAATTGATAATCGGCTCCTCTCTTCAAGCCCCGAGACACTGGGAAGTTCGGGTTTCAGTGCGAATTTTGAGACCCTCCAGTACCGCCCACTGTGAGCTTGTCTGTGATTGGCTATATCTGCACAGCTCTTTGCTGCATCATAGAACCAGGGCATTGCGCTGTCAGGTGCTGCTTTGTCCCGGGCAGGCAGCCACCCTGGGAGACACAGGTGTATGCACAGCCTGTAGAAGGAGAGGCCCAAGTGAGAAGGTGGACTTGCCGCCCAGCAAAGCGCCTGTCTTACAAGCAGCTCTGCATGGGGGCAGTGGGCGCTGGGGCCACACGGATGGGTGACCACCTTCCAGGGCCAGCGCCCACTCACCAGCCTGCTGGTATAAGGCTTGTAACTGTCCACATGGCCCTGATGCAGGTTACCAGGCCCGGAAACTTGGCATCAATGGAAACAACTGCTATGAGCATAACCATTAACCCTTCACTAGTTCAGAGAATGACAGCCAATGCTCTGATGGAGGCCGAGCTGCCATGAGAAATGGTGGCCGCAGCAAAGTGAGGGATCAGGGCTCAGGCCCTTGAGCCACATTCAGGCTCTGCTACTCGCTTGCTCTGTGACCTTGAGCAATTAATAACCTTCTCTGTGCCCAAGTCCTCCCCTCTGAAAGGGATGACTTCACCAGACTTGCCTCTTTGAGTTCCTGTAAAAAATAAGCAATTAACATTTACCAAGAGTGCCTGGCACTTTTCTCAAGGGTTTATTTTTTATTCAAGTTCCAACATGTTATCCAGTACCACAGATTCCATGGGCCAACTGCTACCCTATTCTCAGCTTCTGATTCCTCACTGTAAATGTCAAGTTAGAAAATGCATTCAACATATTAAGCACCTACTGTGTACCTAAGGTCTGTGCTGGGAGTGGAAGGCTGGTAACACCATTCCTGCATTCCTGTAAGGGTGGTGGTAAGGATTAAGTGGAACTGGGCTGGTGCTAAGCACAGTTTGAGGGGTTTCTGTGTCCCTCCACTATGTTGCCGGTATGTTTTCCAGCAGTCTGCATGGACAGCCTGGTGGAGGGTGACCCAGAGCAGCGAGGGGACGGGAGGCACAAAGAGTCGGGAGAGGCGGAAGGCCAGTGTCCACATGCAGAGAGCATAGGCCTGGTTCAGGCAGACACAGTTCTGAGTTTTTCCTCTGCATCTCCGTGTGAGGTTGACAGTTTGCTCACGTTTCTGGCTGTTTGTCCTGTTCTGAAATATGGGGTAGATGAGGGTTGGTGTCTGCTCTGTACCCACCCCTCACCTACCCACCCCTGCTGTAAGCCTTGAAGGCTGGCGTGGCCGGCATCAGTTCTGATTGGTTTGTGCAGTGTCATACCAGGACAAAACCTGACCATCTCTGGGGAACCCCATCACAGAACTTGGCACTCACCCCTCAGCCAAATTCAGATCCTCCTTTTAAGATGAGGGATTAATTGTGGACGACAACTCACAATACTGGCCCTGGCAGAAATAAATGCACTTTGACAAATGACAGAAAGGCCTAGCTTTGGGTATTAAAGGTTCTTCCTAATTTATGGAATTAGAGGTGGTTGGTGGATGAGAAGAAATTCCCTTAAAGACAGCCTTACCTGATAAAGGACTTTTGATTCTTGAAATTTCATGGATGATGATCCTCTTGCTGGAAAACACAATTTGTGGACAGGAAGCTTTGAAGTTAGATGCTGTGGTTTGTGGTTCAATGACACCTTTCCTCTCTCCTGGTGAAAGGTAACCACGTGCATGCAAGGACAGCAAGAGAAGCACCAGAGTAGGCTTGCAAAACCGAAGTTATCTGCCCGGTGTGTTTCTTTGCACAAGTCAGACTTATTTACCATTCAGACATGTTCTAACTTGCTGTGTGATTGTGGGGCTGTTGTTCATTCCTGTCTGGCTTTTGTGTCTTGACGATGAGGTGTCTTGAATAGATACCATCTAAGAGTAAGAAGAAATCTTAGGAAAACTCGAGTTCAGTTTCTGACCTTACAGATGAGTTTGATGGAGAGGAAAGGGTTTACTTTGTGATTCCAGAAGTCTCTGGGCTTTAAATTCTAGACATGTCACACAACCCAGCAGAAAGTGCCAATGTTAGACACACAGAGACAGCCTAACCCAGCAGATTGAGACTTTTGCTCAGCCATGCCTGCCAATGATGAAGACAGAGGCCGGATGAAGCGCTGCTTCAAAGCGTGTTCATTTCCATCCATCGTGTCCCTGTCAGGCCATGCCGGGTGAGAGGAAAGATAATGCAGCTGAATCTGATTCCCTACACAGCTGATAAAGATGCTGGTGCCAGGGGCATAGGTGGGGAGAGTTTCCAACTTCCCCAGCCAGACAGCTCCAGGACTCTCAGGTGGGAGATGTATTCTCTACTGGGCTGATTAATAAACCCAACTTTGATTCTACCTCTTGAAATGGCTGTTTGGGCACAAAAGTAGAAAATAATGGGGCTCAAGAGAGAGAGAACCCTGATATCAGGAGTCTAGCATCTGTCAGACAAAGGGAATTGTGGCGCTGAGAGGGGGCATACGTGTCCCCGAGTCCCCCAGTTCCTATGTGCGTGGAAATATCTTAATATCTTTGGGGTCAAGCTAATTGTTTTTTCCTGTATTTTTCATAAGTTCTTTTGCTCTGCCTGATCCTTCAGTGCTGCTATTCTTCAGGCTTCCAAGCTTTTCCATTCTTGTCGCCCATTAGGAAGGGGAGGGGTCATAGATCCTCCCTGGAAGCCTGACTCCCTCACCAAGAAAAGCCCCATACACAAGTATGTGACAATGCAGATCACAGTTGCAGGATCTCAAAACCCCTAGTCTACACTGGCAGGTTCAAGTTACTCCAATATCTTCTCTACCCTATGTATTTGCAAATCTACCTGTTTAATCTAGAACTTTCCTCACATCATCCTTCTCTAAGCCAGAACACCCTCTTCCATCAATACAGTAGGGCCATAATTATGCCACCTGTGCACCCCGTTAGCTTTAAGTCTGAAATGAAATACCCAAGGGAAAGGGTGATGGTGTATGACCAAGGGTCCTACAGGTATCTTGGAGAACCCTGATCAGGGTCTTCAGTGCTGAAGATCAGGCTCCTAGAAGAGAAACTGTGTTTGTCATTTTCACCTAAAAGAGCAGAATAAGGGACGGAATTCTGTGTGGCAGCCTAACTTAGGTGAATGGGAAGGAAAAAATCCCTCACAGTGAAAGCTGTCCCCAAAGAGAAGTTCAAAATGTGGTGAGATTCAAGGATCTGCTCTTGGCTTCTAGGGTTTATTTTGGAGGCAAGCTCTTGGTTATCAAATCACGCATTTCCAAACTCAGACTCTAATAGGTATGTCTTGGGAAATAGAATTTCCACATCTATTGTAGTCCCTATTGGAGCATTTCCTTGGGTTACAAGTGTGTGTGCTGTTTCAGAACAGTGTGCGGCCTCCACTCCCCCATGGAGCTCAGGGGGATGGAATCTACCCCACAAAACATCCCGTTAGAAAATATGCTCATGGCACCAACACCTGCTTCTCCTAGAGTCTTACTTGGTGCTCTGTCTGTCCCTCTCTCTCTTTCTCTTTCCTTCTCTCTCGTTCTTTCCTTCTCTCTCTCTCTCTCTCTCTCTCTCTCTCTCTCTCTCTCTCAACAGAACAGAGGTCTGGGTAAAAGCCAAAGGTGTGGGATCAAAGAGATCCCAAACCTTTATGTATCTGTTTAATTTGAAGTCATTTCCAAGAACTTGTCCTTCTCTGCCACTGCTTATTCTATAAACCCTTCATTCGTGTATGTGAAACTGTCACCAAAGCCCTCTCTGCGATTTAGAACTAAGATTCATCCTCAGAATGTAGGCTCAAAGTTGATAGACATGAGAACAATGGAGAAACAGACATATTGAGCAAGTCAGGCGAGGGAAAGAAAATGCTTTATCCTCATGGTGAAATTCACAAATCATCATCATTGAGTTTCCTTCAGCCACAAGAGTGCTAATTACTACTGTTGATATCTATTTGCTTATTATAACTCTTTGCAAGCTCCTTGGAGGTGTTTAATTTGATTGACTCTTCCTCTGCCCCTGATGGCTGCAATGCTCTATTTACCTAAAACTAATAAAATCAAGTTCTTGTGAAAATAGGAACTAATGGGAAAAGTCAAGGGCTTTACAGGCATCCTTCAGAGGTGTTAACAACCATCAGATGTGGGGAGAGAGGGAACTGGGTTTAAAATTTAAAAGTTATTAAAACTACTTAACTCAATTTTTACACCTGTAAAATTATACTGAATACCTATTGTTGGGCTTCCCAGGTGGCTCAGTGGTGAAGAATCCTCCTGCCAATGCAAGAGACTCATGTTCGATCCCTGGGTTAGGAAGATCCCCTGCAGAAGGAAATGACAATCCTCTCCAGTATTCTTGCCTGGAGAATCCCATGGACAGAGGAGCCTGGCAGGCTACAGTTCATATAGTCATAAAGAGTCAGGCACGACTTTGCACGCATGAACCTATTGTTAGGATTTATTGACAGTTAAATGTGATCATATATTTGAAGTGCTTGGCATATTCTCCAACATGTAGAAATTTGCCCTATGAATGCTGGTTATTTATTCATATTTGGCGCTACTGATTTTATTACTCAGATGAGACAAATTGTTTCTAAAATTGTATAGGAATGCCAAGGATCTAAAATAGCCAAACCAATCTTGAAAAAAAGTCTAAAACTCTCACACTATGTTATATCACAACTTAATAGAAATCTACAGTATCCAAGAGAGTGTGGCATTGGTGTAACACTAGACAAATAGACGAATAGGGTCAAAGGAATAGAGCAAATCATATATATCATCTGTTGTTTGACATTTCAATGGAGAGAAGAATAAATTTTCAACAAATGGAGCAGGAAGAATTGGATAAATACAAGAAAAAATAACACACAGCTAGAATATGGTGGGGCCAAGGTCTAAAGAAAAAGTTTTAAACTTCAAAATCTGAATTTAACACTTGCCTACACTGCCATTCCAGCATGGTGATCTGCAAAGGGTTCTAATTTAAAAGCTAGCCATCTTTGTCAAGCTGCTTTCTCAAGCTGTTTACAAGGAATGAGAGGATAAGGTGAGATGATTTCTAAGATTGCTATAGATCTGGGGAATCTCTCCCTAAATGGTAGACCAACAATCAGACCCCTGACCTTCCTGGGCACATCACTGTCCACTCTCCTGACTTTCTTCCCAAAGGAAATCTTGGGAATGAGACAAGGAATTCCTCAGGGAATAAGGAGTCCCTTGGGACCCAAGAAGCCCATTGTCATTGCAGAATACAGACAGGACTGCAATGACGGATATCTCAAGGGCATGGCAATGTACTTTCTCTCTTTGCTCCCTAAAATTGATTAGACTAATTTTTTAAACTCCAGAAGTTTTTCAGGATATAGCCTTTCTCCAAAGTCATCAGAACACCTCTCCGTGCAGGTGAAAGTTAAAGTGTTAGTGTTTAGTCGTGTCTGACTCTTTGTGACCCCATGAGTTGTAGCCCACCAGGCTCCTCTATCCATGGAATTCTCCAGGCAAGAATACTGGAGTGGGTTGCCATTCCCTTCTCCAGAGGATCTTCCCGACCCAGGGATTGGACACACATCTCCTGTAGTGCCAGGCATTGGAAAGTAGATTCTTTTTATAGTTGAGCCACCAGGGAAGCCTCCGTATAGAATAGCTTACATCTGCTAATCCCAGACTCCCACCCCATCCCTCTCCCACCCCTTGGCAACCACAGTCTCTTCTCTATGTCTGCGAGTCGGTTCCTGTTTGGTAGATAAGGCCCTTTGTGTCATATTTTAGATTCCACATATAAGTGATATCAGACAGTATTTGTCTTCCTCATTCTGACTTAGTATGATAATTTCTAGGTCCACCCACCTTGCTGCAAATAGCATTATTTCATTTTTTATGACCAAGTAGTATTCCATTGTACCATTGCACCATTTCATATGGACCATATCTTCTTTACCTGTTTATCTGTTGATGGACATTTAGATTGTCTCCATGTCCTGGCTATTGTGAATAGTGCTACTATGAACATTGGGGTGCCTGTATCTTTTTGAATTAGAGTTTTGTCCAGATACTATGCCCAGGAGTGGGATTGCAGTATCATATTAGAGCTCTGTTTTTAGTTTCTTAAAGAACTGTCACCCTGCTCTCCATAGTGGCTGCACCAGTTTACATCCCCACTGACAATGTGGGAGGGTTCCCTTTTCTCCACACCCTCTCCAGCGTTTGTTATTTGTAGACTTTTTAATGATGGCCATTCTGACCAAGGTGAGGTGGTACCTCATTCTAGCTTTGATCTGCATTTTCTCTAATATTCAGTTCAGTTCAGTTCAGTTCAGTCGCTCAGTCATGTGTGACTCTTTGCAACCCCATGAATTGCAGCATGCCAGGCCTCCCTGTCCATCACCAACTCCCAGAGTTCACTCAGACTCATATTCATCAGGTCCATGATGCCATCCAGCCATCTCATCCTCCGTCGTCCCCTTCTCTTCCTGCCCTCAACCCCTCCCAGCATCAGAGTCTTTTCCAATGAGTCAACTCTTCGCATGAGGTGGCCAAAGTACTGGAGTTTCAGCTTTAGCATCATTCCTTCCAAAGAAATCCCAGGGCTGATCTCCTTCAGAATGGACTGGTTGGATCTCCTTGCAGTCCAAGGGACTCTCAAGAGTCTTCTCCAACACCACAGTTCAAAAGCATCAATTCTTTGGTGCTCAGCCTTCTTCACAGTCCAACTCTCACATCCATACATGACTTCTGGAAAAACCATAGCCTTGACTAGACAGACATTGTTGGCAAAGTAATGTCTCTGCTTTTGAATATGCTATCNGGTGACAATATATAGCCTTGACGTACTCCTTTTCCTATTTGGAACCAGTCTGTTGTTCCATGTCCAGTTCTAACTCTTGCTTCCTGACCTGCATACAGATTTCTCAAGAGGCAGGTCAGGTGGTCTGGTATTCCCATCTCTTTCAGAATTTTCCACAGTTTATTGTGATCCACACAGTCAAAGGCTTTGGCATAGTCAATAAAGCAGAACTAGATGTTTTTCTGGAACTCTCTTGCTTTTTCCATGATCCAGCGGATGTTGGCAATTTGATCTCTGGTTCCTTTGGCTTTTCTAAAACCAGCTTGAACATCAGGGAGTTCACAGTTCACGTGTTGTTGAAGCCTGGCTTGGAGAATTTTGAGCATTACTTTACTAGCATGTGAGATGAGTGCAATTGTGCAGTAGTTTGAGCATTCTTTGGCATTGCCTTTCTTTGGAATTGGAATGAAAATTGACCTTTTCCAGTCCTGTGGCCACTGCTGAGTTTTCCAAATTTGCTGGCATATTGAGTGCAGTGATTCATAGCATCATCTTTCAGGATTTGAAATAGCTCAACTGGAATTCCATCACCTCCTCTAGCTTTGTTCGTAGTGATGCTTTCTAAGGCCCACTTCACATTCCAAGATATCTGGCTCTGGAATAGCAACTTTGAACATCTTCTCGTGTGCTTATGGGCTATCTGTGTGAGATACTGGAGGTTTTAGGCAAGGGTAGCAGTGATGGTCTATGTTGTAAGATGAGACCGAAACCTGCCTCTCAGAGGGAATCAACGAATGCTTGTTGAGTGTATAAATGTGTGTAAACGGTATAAACACCAATAATGTGCGAGAAACGGACAGTGAGTTGATTAGCGTGTTGGTTTTTTTTTTTTTTTTTCTGAGATGGGATTTCAGGGGGATTTTGCTTTTCCTATTATGCATTTCTGTATCTTACAAATATTTAAATTAATACATTTTGTCTTTTCTGAGAGGAAATAAAGTTTATTTTGTTTTCCTTTCTAAAAGTAAAATCTCTGCAGACAATGCCTTCTTTAGACAATAGAAATAAATTGCAAAGGAAATTGCCCTAATGTGACCCAGACTAGGACTGGGCAAGCTTTAGACATAAATAGAAAGGTCTTTTGATGATGCAATTTTAAAAGTGTCCTTGACATTCTTGAAGGTTTTAGCAGCCCCAAAGAAAAGAAAAAAAACATAGAATCGTGTTGCTGAAAAAGATCTTAACAGTTCAAACAATCCAACTTGCATATTTTACCACTGTAGGAAATAAAGCTCTGAGAAACAGATATTTCATAGAGAAATCCACTCAAAAATCAACATTAATAACCCATTAGACATTGAATTTTTTAAAAGATTCAGTCACTTTCTGAAACAAAATTTAAGTTAACTAAGAATACATCTAACCAAATGTGTGCAAGTCCATCACAAAGAAGATAAGAAAAAATATTTAAAACGTAAAATGACCTGCACTAATGAAGATCTATATACCATGGTTAAGGATGGGAAGATTTACCATCAGGACCTACAAAATGGACTGACATACAGTAGTTGATCCAGTCATCCTAGGTCAAGTGAATTCTTTAGAAATATGTCATTTCCCCCCATATGTTAAGCATGGTTTTGCTGTCATTTTCCTGTTGTTCAGTCACTAAGTCCAACTTTGTGACCCTATGGACTGCAGCATGCCAGGCTCCTCTGCCCTTCACTATCTCCCAGAGTTTGCTCAAATTTATTTCCGTTGAGTTGGTGATGCTATCTTACTATTTCATCCTCTGCCACTCCCTTCTCCTCCTGCCTTCAGTCTTTCCCAGCATCCGGGTCTTTTCCAAAGAGTCAACTCTCCATATCAGGTGGCCACGGTATTGGAGTTTCAGCTTCAACATCAGTCCTTCCAATGAATTGTTTTCCAGGCCAAATGCTGACAAGTTTTGGTTGATTATTGGGTTGGTTTTTCTTTGTATCATCAATTTTTTTGCACTATAATTTACATTAAAATGCATCTTATTTTCAAGAGTACAGTTTGACAAACATCTGCTGCTGCTGCTAAGTCGCTTCAGTCGTGTCTGACTCTGTGCGACCCCAGAGACGGCAACCCACCAGCCTCCCCCGTCCCTGGGATTCTGCAGGCAAGAACACTGGAGTGGGTTGTCATTTCCTTCTCCAATGCATGAAAGTGAAAAGGGAAAGTGAAGTCGATCAATCGTGTCCGACTCTTCGCGACCCCATGGACTGCAGCCTACCAGGCTCCTCTATCCATGGGATCTTCCAGGCAAGAGTACTGGAGTGGGGTGCCATTGCCTTCTCCGTAACAAACATCTATATCAGGGTAAACAGCATCCCAGCTAAGACTTAGAACCTTTCCATTACTCAGAAGAGTCTCACAGGGCTTTTCAGGAACTTGGCAAACTGATCTTAAAATAGATCCAGTGGAGTAAAAGGTCAAGGATAACGTAGACAATTTTGAGGAATAACAAGGGAAAGGATTTTTCTTATCTAGAAGATATAAAGATTAATTTTAAAACCACAATAACTAAGACCTAAGTAAACAGTCCAAAGACATAGTTACAAGTTCCAGAAATAGACACACTCAGATACGAAATCTCTCTATATTTTCCAAACTATATCTACCAAAAACTGGCATCTCAAGCCAGTTATTGGAAGATGGTCATGTCAATTCGTTTACAGGTTGCTTGTGGCTGCTCTCCTGCTCTGATGGCAGAGCTAAGCAGAGAGCACATGGCCCACAAAGCCTAAATAAAGTCTGGCCCCATCTAGATAGGCATTTACTATCTGGCCCTTTCAAGACATTTGCTGAATTCTGAAGCTGCATGATAGGGAAGGCTAAAATGCTAAAATTATCTGTATTTCGTACAAATTCTCATAATCATCGAAATTTAGAATTCTTTAACTCTTTTTACTCTTCTCATCTTTTGCATGGCTTTTAGAAATTTCTGTTCTACACATGTCTGCTAAATTTGGGCTCTTCACCTCATGCCACATTTCCTAGTTTAATAAGGAATCACTTTCTTCTGCCTTTGGTATTTACCGCAGATCTGATGGTATTAAATTATTGCTCATTTCTTTCAGAAGTAATTTTGTTTTACCTTCATCTTTGAAGCTACTTTTGCTAGATATAGAATTACAGGATGAATTTGTTAGCATTCTAGTGGTTGCCCCCTGACTTACCACAAATCCAGTACAAATCAGTTTTCTCATAATGATAGGGCCTTGGAATAGTCTGATAATTACCTTTATTCTTTATTGTTGTTGTTGTTTTAGATTACAATATATCAAGGACCCACATTCTAATGACTAAAAGAATAATAACAGATGTATAACTAATTTCAGAGAAAAAGAAAGCAACTTTTTAAATCTAAAAGGCAAAAAATCACGAAGAACAGAAATAGCATAGAATGAGTGGATGACTCAAATAGAGAACAAATAGGAAGATTGATAGACCCCTGCTTTTATTAGTGCTTAGTTTAATTGTGAATGGAATAAATATTCATTTAAAACACAGATTATCAGAGGAGATGTAAAAGAAAATACAATAATACTTTTGCAGACAAGGGTCATGCCTTTATTGTAAGGATACAGAAACACACAAAGCGAAGGATGAAATGTGCATATCCTGTGACTGCTAACCCTAAGAAAACTGGTTTAGCTATACTAAGGTAGACTTTAAGGCAAAAACATTACCAAAGAAAAAAAGACATTTCCTTAATGAAAAAGGAGCCAAATCACAAGGAATAACAATTCCAAGCCTGTATATAGCTTCAAAACACATACAGCAAAAACTGACAGAACCTGAAGGAGAAGTAAAGAAATTCACAAGGATATTGGCAGTTTTATCAGATTCCTTACAATAGCTGCTAGATCATACAGGAAAAAAAATCTATATAGACAAAATCAGAACAACAAATTATTTCATATCATGAACCCTGCACCTATATATACATTCTTCTCAAGTGTATGTGACCACTTTCCAAAACTTACCATATGATGGATTGAAAAGCAAGCCTTTACAAAATTCAAGTGATTGTGACTATTCTTAGTATACTGTTGTCTAGTCACTAAGTCATGCCCGATTCTGTGCAACCCCATTGACTGTGGCCCACCAAGCTCTTCTGTCAAGAGATTGCCCAGGCAAGAATACTGGAGTGGGTTGCCATTTCCTTCTTCCGGGGATTTTCCTGACCCAGAGATCAAACCTGTGTCTCCTGCATTGGCCAGTGGGTTCTTTACCACTGAATTACCAGAGAAGCCTCTTATTATATTATCATAGTAAAATTAAGCTAGAAATATATATAGCAAAAGATAAATTTTAAATCACCAAACTACAAGTTAAGCAGTATGCTTTTAAGTAAAGCATCTCAAAGAAAAAAATATCACAACAAAAAGCAGAAAGATTTTGAAGTGAACATTGAAGATACAAGGTAGCAAAACTTCTGCAAGGCAACTAAAACAGTCCCTGGAGAGAAATGTACAGCCTCAAATTCACATACTATTAGAAAGGGAGTGAAGGTAAAAATTAATTTGATTCTATCTCAAAAAAAATTGGAAAAAAATGAAAAGGAAGCATATAAGAAATAAGTACTAAAAATAGAAACTGATAGAATTAGAAAAATGTAAAGTAGAAAAGTTCATCAAAACCAAAAACTGATTCTTTGAAAATATCAATAGAATTGCTAATTCCCTAACAATACCATCAAAAAAAGCATGAGCGAATAAAAACGTTTTGCCAAGTTCAAGAAGTAAAAGGGAGAAATAATTGATCTTCGTACATCATTGATGGGAAAGTAAATTGGGAAAACTACTTTGAAGACCAGTTTGGTAATATAATACAAATGCTGATAATTCTGCCCTTCTGTACAGAAGCACCATGGGGATATGGCATCGGGTCATGGTTCTGAAACCTGGATGTGCCTTAGAATTGCCTAGCAAGCTAAAAACCAAATTGAACCAAGAAGATTAATGAAATTTGAATGTCTAGGGGTTGAGTGTGCCTTCATTCTCCCTTCTTTCGAATTCTCTCATTTTACAATTCTTTTCAATGTATAACCAGAGATGAGATACACTGCCCAGGGGAAATACATATAAATGTTCATAGGAGAGAATGTTCTCTGTACTATCCATAAGAGACAGATAAAAAAGAAACTGTATCAGTGTTTATCAACAGAAACCTTAATAATAAATTTGGAAGCGTTCCGTATTGGCATACCAGACAATGTTTGAATGAATGCCTAAATACATTACATGGATGAATCTTACAAATGTGGTAGGAAGAACAATTGCATTATGATAAGGCCAGTATGATACCAATTTTGGAAAGGTGAAAAAAAAAAAAAAAAACACCAAAAAAGTATATGTTTGAAAGTCAAAGGAGCAAGGCAGTTAAGGGCACAGAATCTGGTTGACCGATTCAGACACCAGCCTCCCAGAGACAAGCATGACCTTAGCCATCACAGGATTTCTGTGTGCCTCTCAGTCCCCCTTTATAAAAGGAGGAAGCTCCCACTGGCACCTCTAAGGACCGCGGTGAGGGTTGGAAAAGCTGGCAGGTGTGAAGGGCCTGGCACGGGGCATGTGATGGGGAGTTGTCTGTTGTTAGTCTGTTACAGCACCGGCCTCAGCTGTACTTACAGTCTTTCTGGCCTGGCAAGATGTTAGAACAGAGTAGAACTGGATGGTGAGTGTACACCTGATTTTATGCTATTTTCTGTTCTTTCCCACGCACTTAAAACAGTTAAAACAAGAAAAGCAATCTGAAGCCCAGAGAGAGCAAGGTCGCTCAGATGCTCAGAAAAATCCAGAAGTCGTCTGGCGCCAAAGATCTTGCCCCTAATTTAGCCACCGTGATGCAAGAAATTAAACTCAGTGTGTGTGTAGGAATCGTTTCTATTCATTCCAGCAGCTGAAGATTGGCCTGCTGAAGCCATGGTTTCCAAAGTCTATTGTAATTCTTTAATTAGTTTTTCTGTTGTTGTGTTGGGTTATGCTTTTATAATACTTGGCTTATCTCTCCTCCGTTGACTTATGACTAGAAAGTTGCATGGTACAAAAGAAAGAAAAATAACCACCCCCATGGCTTCCTATCTCACTGAGAATAGAATGCAAAAAAAAAAAAAACCACTTTCCAAGCGTGCATGTAGTATCTGCCGCCCAAATGCGTTTCTCTCTTTGTCTCTTACAGCCCTCTCCTCTGTTCTTCTGCTCAGACCATATTCACGATAGTTTTTTTCCCCCTTTCAGATCTCCTAAGCTTCCTCCCATCTCAGAGTCCTGGGACTCGCTCTGCCAGGGTCCCTTCCCACAGGCCTCTGGGTAGCCTTCTCCCTCTCTCCCTTCTGGTCTGTGTCCAGCGGAGGAGCACCTGAGCACCAGTCTCAGATAGCCATTCCCCACCTTTACTCTCCACCCAGCCTGGTTTATTTGTCCTCATGGCTTACTCAGACCAGCCCCCAACATGCATCAGACTGGGGCACGGATGCAGAGAGAAGCCCAATAATAATAAATCCAATTATTTACAAGCTACAAGCCAAGCTTGGCAAGCTGTGAGTAACATGTTTTCTAATATCCCTACACTGACAAATATGCAGTCATAACCATCTACCAAGCGATTTGCATTTAGATTTTTCAGACTCCTCCGAGACCTGTACTGGAAAGCGTGAAGGGTGGCCCTCTGGTTCCCAGACTCCCTCTCACTCCCTTCTTTTCTACCTTGGCTCATAGAGACCAAGGGAAATGGCCCCGCTGCTGATTTTCAACTGCCCTGTGTCTTTCCTCCTACATTTCACAAGGAAAAGGGGGTCTGATTTTCTCGGCATGGGCAGAGCCTTTCAAGTTACCAGCTCTTCCTCACACACACATACGGCTGCCCAACAAATGGCTCAGCGCCGGGGGTTGCAGGCAGAGACAGTCAGATGCACAGGCAGACTGACATGCCTGGCACAAACCTGTAGTTCAGTGAAAGCACTGGTCCTCATCATATAATCATGATGGACTGTATCAGGCTGCAGCCCAGATGTGGCGGAGGGTTTTAAAAACATGGGATCTAAAGTCACTCAGCTCAGGGTCAAATCCCGGCTCTGTCAATTACCAGCTCTGTGACTTTGAACAAGGTAGAGAATCGTCCTCTGGCAGCTCCAGAGGGTATTTGAGGTGACTGCTTGAGTTAGTGCAAGTGAGCAGAACAGGGTCAGGCAGTTATTAAACTTCCAACCGGTTGGGCATTAGATTGTTGTAGCCTTGAAAGTAGTCCTCTCTCTAACCCTCCACCAAATCCTCATGGTTTATAATAGAATCAAGGACAAATAGACAAATTAGATATCTCCCTGAAAATAAGTTCTGAGATGTAGGCTTTATATTTCATAAGGTTTCAGGGAAAGAAAAGGAAAGTAAGCACTGAAATCAACCAGAAAATCTCCCTGGAGGCTATGGGACCCAGATGAGCACAGAGGATGGGGAAGGACTTCCCAGAAACTCTGCTTCCTTAATATGGGTTGTGTGTCCCAAGGGCAGTATTGTGTTTAATATTCATATTGGAGGATAGTTGGTTTACAGTGTTGTGTTACTGCCAGGTATACGGCAAAGTGATTCAGTTATGCATGTTGCTCAGTTAAGTCACACCCAACTCTTTGCCACCCTATGTACTACAGCCTGCCAGGCTCCTCTGCCCTTCACTATCTCCCAGGGTTTGCTCAAGTTCATGTCCATTAAGTCAGTGATGCTATCTAACCATCTTGTTCTCTGTCATCCCCTTCTCCTCTTCCCCTCAATCTTTCCCAGCATCAGAGTCTTTTCCAATGAGTCAGCTCTTCACATCAGGTGGCCAAAGTATTGGAGCTTTAGGTTCAGCATCAGTCCTTCCAATGAATA
The DNA here is from genome assembly GCA_006410615.1 of Neotragus moschatus. Classification (NCBI taxonomy): domain Eukaryota; kingdom Metazoa; phylum Chordata; class Mammalia; order Artiodactyla; family Bovidae; genus Neotragus; species Neotragus moschatus. Next base: position 737,820 of record SJYA01002028.1, read on the forward strand.
TTCAGGATTGATTTCCTTTAGGGTTGACTGGTTGGATCTTGCAGTCCAAGGGACTCTCAAAAGGACCTAACATTGTTGGCACCTGGACTGTGAAATTTCTAGCCTCTGGAACCATAGGAGAATAAATGTCTGTTGTTTTAAGCCANCTCTTACAGCCCTCTCCTCTGTTCTTCTGCTCAGACCATATTCACGATAGTTTTTTTCCCCCTTTCAGATCTCCTAAGCTTCCTCCCATCTCAGAGTCCTGGGACTCGCTCTGCCAGGGTCCCTTCCCACAGGCCTCTGGGTAGCCTTCTCCCTCTCTCCCTTCTGGTCTGTGTCCAGCGGAGGAGCACCTGAGCACCAGTCTCAGATAGCCATTCCCCACCTTTACTCTCCACCCAGCCTGGTTTATTTGTCCTCATGGCTTACTCAGACCAGCCCCCAACATGCATCAGACTGGGGCACGGATGCAGAGAGAAGCCCAATAATAATAAATCCAATTATTTACAAGCTACAAGCCAAGCTTGGCAAGCTGTGAGTAACATGTTTTCTAATATCCCTACACTGACAAATATGCAGTCATAACCATCTACCAAGCGATTTGCATTTAGATTTTTCAGACTCCTCCGAGACCTGTACTGGAAAGCGTGAAGGGTGGCCCTCTGGTTCCCAGACTCCCTCTCACTCCCTTCTTTTCTACCTTGGCTCATAGAGACCAAGGGAAATGGCCCCGCTGCTGATTTTCAACTGCCCTGTGTCTTTCCTCCTACATTTCACAAGGAAAAGGGGGTCTGATTTTCTCGGCATGGGCAGAGCCTTTCAAGTTACCAGCTCTTCCTCACACACACATACGGCTGCCCAACAAATGGCTCAGCGCCGGGGGTTGCAGGCAGAGACAGTCAGATGCACAGGCAGACTGACATGCCTGGCACAAACCTGTAGTTCAGTGAAAGCACTGGTCCTCATCATATAATCATGATGGACTGTATCAGGCTGCAGCCCAGATGTGGCGGAGGGTTTTAAAAACATGGGATCTAAAGTCACTCAGCTCAGGGTCAAATCCCGGCTCTGTCAATTACCAGCTCTGTGACTTTGAACAAGGTAGAGAATCGTCCTCTGGCAGCTCCAGAGGGTATTTGAGGTGACTGCTTGAGTTAGTGCAAGTGAGCAGAACAGGGTCAGGCAGTTATTAAACTTCCAACCGGTTGGGCATTAGATTGTTGTAGCCTTGAAAGTAGTCCTCTCTCTAACCCTCCACCAAATCCTCATGGTTTATAATAGAATCAAGGACAAATAGACAAATTAGATATCTCCCTGAAAATAAGTTCTGAGATGTAGGCTTTATATTTCATAAGGTTTCAGGGAAAGAAAAGGAAAGTAAGCACTGAAATCAACCAGAAAATCTCCCTGGAGGCTATGGGACCCAGATGAGCACAGAGGATGGGGAAGGACTTCCCAGAAACTCTGCTTCCTTAATATGGGTTGTGTGTCCCAAGGGCAGTATTGTGTTTAATATTCATATTGGAGGATAGTTGGTTTACAGTGTTGTGTTACTGCCAGGTATACGGCAAAGTGATTCAGTTATGCATGTTGCTCAGTTAAGTCACACCCAACTCTTTGCCACCCTATGTACTACAGCCTGCCAGGCTCCTCTGCCCTTCACTATCTCCCAGGGTTTGCTCAAGTTCATGTCCATTAAGTCAGTGATGCTATCTAACCATCTTGTTCTCTGTCATCCCCTTCTCCTCTTCCCCTCAATCTTTCCCAGCATCAGAGTCTTTTCCAATGAGTCAGCTCTTCACATCAGGTGGCCAAAGTATTGGAGCTTTAGGTTCAGCATCAGTCCTTCCAATGAATATTCAGGATTGATTTCCTTTAGGGTTGACTGGTTGGATCTTGCAGTCCAAGGGACTCTCAAAAGGACCTAACATTGTTGGCACCTGGACTGTGAAATTTCTAGCCTCTGGAACCATAGGAGAATAAATGTCTGTTGTTTTAAGCCAGCCAGTTGCTATACTTAGTTATGGAGCCCTTGTAGACTACTACATTGGGAACTCATGTACATCTGAGATGGAAAAAAATAAAAAATTAAAAAAATTTTTTAATAAAAAAAAAAGAAGAAGCCACCTGTGATTTGTGTTCAACATCACATAGACATCAGGAATTCAAAGGGTGATGACTGTTGACCTTGTATCCACCAGCCCTGCCTAGAGGGGTCTTTTGCATGTCTGTCTCACTTCTGGTGTTGTGGTGTGTGTGTGTGTGTGTGACTATCACAGCAACGTGTTAAGTTGTTTTTCCTGAATGCAAACTTCTTCTGTGATGTTGGACCAACTGCTGTAAACTTGTCATCCACCTTGGGTTTACAATAAGTACTTGAAGCCTATGGACTCAGAGTGGGAGACCAGCCTCTCAGATGACTCCTAATGACTTCATATCCTGATATTTGCACCCTGATATAGTAGTCACTCTTCTTTCTGAGAATAGACTCCCTTTAACATCAGTTCCCCAGAAATGCCTCTTGCATCAGCATTTAGCCATTCATCCATTCAATAAATATCTATCAGGAAGAATTATATTCTAGACACTATTCTAACTGTTATAATTGCTGAGGATATAGCAGTAGACAAAACTGACAAAAATCCCAACCCTCACAGAATGTACATTCTAGTACATGAAGCCAAACAATAAAACAAAAAATTGAAACATATAGTGTATATCTCATTTAATATAAGATATACTATATCGTTGGCTTCCCTGGGGGCTCAGATGGTAAAGAATTTGCCCACAATGCAGGAGACCCAGGTTCAATTCCTGGGTCAGGAAGATCCCCTGGAGAAGGGAATGGCAACCCACTCCAGCATTCTTGCCTGAAGAATTCCATGGACAGAGGAGGCTCTCCGGCTACAGTTCAGAGGGTCTCAAAGAGTCAGACACAACTGAATAACTTTTTCTTCATAAGATATACTATATTGTAGATACAATATACTACAGATTCTATGGGGAAAAATACATCAGGACAAGAGAATATGAAGCCCCGAGTTGGGGAGAGGAAGTTTCCCTTTGACCGAGTGCTTTCGCCAACTTTCTCTGCAGTAATAACCCTTTGCCAAATCTCATTAACTTATGACAGCCATCATTTATTTCTCATTTGTGGGTCTTGAGGTCAGTTGCAGTTCACGTTTATTCAGCTGGATTCCACAAATCTTCCTAGTCCAGGACTCAGTGTGTGGGAGGGGGCAGCCTCTAAGATGAGCCCCAAGGACCTCACATCCTGATATTTACACCCCCCGGTATTATATCCTCTGAGTATAGGCTGGGTTTAGTGACTCACTTCTAATGAATGAATAAGACAAAAGCAATGGGGTCGCACTCCTGAGATTAGGTTATAAAAAGACTGTTTCTTCTGTCTCTCGCTGGCCCTTTCTTATTCTTGTCCCCTGGGTTCTCATTCTGGGGGAAGCCAGCAGCCATGCTGCCAGCTGCCCTATGGAGAGGCCCCCAAGGTGAGCACCTGAGGTCTCTGGGCAACAAGCAGTGAGATCCTGCAAGTCTGGTTCAGGGTAAGTCAGGAAGTTAATGCTTTGTGCTCCACAGGGCAGAAAATGAGAATGAGAGAGGGTGAGAGAGCCTCTCACTGGGGAGGCAAGGACAGACACCTCTTAGAACGTGGCATCCTACCAGGATGGAGGAAAACATAGAAAACACATATTTTTCACAAATTTATTCCAGGAAAATCAGATGCTGTTTTCTTTCTTTTTTGGAAAGAGTGAAGTGTGATGAAGACAGAGGGTTTTTTTTGTAAGTTTCTCAACTGAAGAGCTGTTATTATTTTTCTTTACTATTTTTTTTACCTGATCTGATATTTTGGGTGTCTTTTTTCACCATGATCTTTTTATTGTTTTTCTTTCATATAGAACTAGAAATACAACACTTGCTACTTCCCCCCCCCCTTCCAAAATCTGGTTTTTATGATACGCAGATACAAGACTATTTTGGGATCCCTCTACCCCACCTTTAAATAAATCTATGTTGATGCTTTCAGAGTGCCTTTGGGAGGGGAGATTCAGTCCCAGAGAGGCACTGAGACCATGCTTGGCTCAGACAGGCTCCCTTGAAAGGTGCAGCATATGCTGGGGTCAGGGGGGCTCCTACAATTGCTCCCACAAACTGAAACTCAGGATTTTTAATCAGGGCACGTGTATTCAGTTCTGCCACTTGACATCTGTGTAGCTTACAGCAAATTCCTTCATCTCTCTGGCTAATTTCACTCACCTGAATGTGGATATACACATGGTGGTACTAGTTTCACCTCCAAGTTCTGATAGACTTTAAATAACACAGTACAGAAAAAAAAGAGCATCCTAAGTGGGAGACTAACTTCATATAACGATGCAATGGTCATTGCGTCTGAGAAGGTAAGTGAATGTTCTTGGAAAAGCATAAGACACTGTACATATATTGGACCTTGTTATTGTAACTCTAAGAAATTGTTGGTCTCGTCTTCCCAGGGGACATGATGGAGCTAGGTGGGCAGTGGGAGTTCTGATTATTGAAGGCTGAGCGATATCGACTCAGGGGCCTGATAACCTTTGAAATCTATGGGTCTCAGGATAACCATGTTCCTAGCTCATGCTAGCCCCGTCCACACCTTCATCTTTCTTATTTCTCTTTTATGATTTTGTCTCCTTCATCCTGTCTCCTCTGCGTCTATCAGGGGGTATGCAGCATGGGGTCCGGCCACCTCTAGCGGCAGTCTCCTAACAGCATCCATCTGAGCAGCTTCAAGGAACACTGCACACCTGAGGATCCGTCTGCAGTGACCACGTCCGGCAAGGGGCCTGGCCATTTCCACTCATATCCTGATCAGGGAAGGTATAACCGGCTGGGGATGAACCTGGGGTGGAAGTGTCAGCATTCAAGGGCAGGTCCAAGGTCTCCTTCCAGGGGGTCCAGCCCAGAGTGTCAGGGTCAGGAATCAAGCTCGGATGGTCCTCTATTCCCTGGGGGTATGACTGATGACCTGGGCCTGCCCTCTGGAGAAAACCCACCAAACTCAGCATCTTGATCCACCTAAGAAGGCTGAGGGGGCCAACAGGAGAGGATGTGCCTGGCGCTGGGCACCGGAGCAGGCGGGTCACAATGAGGGAGAGACTGGTGAGCTGAGACTTCAGGGAGGTGTGGAGATGTAGCCTGAGGATCGAAAATGAGAAGCAGGTGGTCATGTCACCAAGCAGCAGGAGGCTGCCGCCAGCTTTCTGATGCCAACTCCGCTCTCATTTCAAGGTGACAATGATCCTCTAGGCACTGAAGTCATTTTCTCAGAATTTAATCTGGACCACAGGTTTCTGGAATGGACTTGGTCAGGGAGTCAGGAGGAGAGAGAGCTGGGGAACAGTTCCAGGAAGTAGTGGCCAGATGCTCCAAGGACCAGGAGCAGGTGTCGGGGTATTTGGCTTGCCTCCTCTTCTGGAGCTTTCCCCAAGGCCCTGCACACCCACTCCTCTCTTCCTCCCCCAAGTATTTAGTGCCTCTTGATCTCAGTTTTCCCTCAGACCAGCTCTGGAGAGAATCTGATTAGCAGAGCCTGAGCTAGGAACATGCAGGGACTTTCAAAAACTTTCGGAATTTTTTGAGTGACAATTGAAGTAACCCAGAGGACATACGCATGCTAACAGGGGTGAAAGACAATACTTTCAGCCAAAGAAAAGAATTTCAAGCAGTCAGAGCTCAGATCCTGTGGGACTAGAGGGTTTTGGTGTTTCTATTTAGTATTTTGTGGCTCTTAGATTTCAATTTCTATTCAACCACATCTCTCCACTTCTCAAGAGGCAAGCATTTACACAATCCCCCATTTACGTGTGGCATATTGCTAAACTTTTCAACATATATGATTAGCAAGCATTTAGCTTATTCAAACTTTTCAGCAGTCCTCTGAGGCAGGTTTTAAGAAATCTCAGTTCATTATTTTGTTTTCAGGAAAAGAAAGAGCTAGGCCTTTGACTTGCCAAGGGTGGGAAAACAACGACAGAACAGAATTTGAGACCCAGGTCTGGCAGACAGCAACCTACTGCTGCTGCTGCTGCTAAGTCGCTTCAGTCGTGTCCGACTCTGTGCGACCCCAGAGACGGCAGCCCACCAGGCTCCCCCATCCCTGGGATTCTCCAGGCAAGAACACCGGAATGGGTTGCCATTTCCTTCTCCGATGCATGAAAGTGAAAAGTGAAAGTGAAGTCGCTTAGTCGTGTCCAACCCTTAGCGACCCCATGGACTGCAACCTACTAGGCTCTCACAAACCTTCCTGAACAGAAGAGTCACCTAAGATACTCATGGACAACGCAGCTGCTGGAGGCCCCAGCTATGAGCACAGCCTACCTGCCTCAGGGTAGGGGCCCTGGGCCTGGTTCCTCAGAAGCAGGTAGAAAGAAGGTGCAGGACACTCACTCCCGAAGCTTCAGATCTTCACCTCTAGGGGTGCAGATCGGACTGTAATAAGTCATAACAAGGCTTGCGAGGAACTAACTAGAAACTCTGGAGCTGGGATAACCCTTCAGAACTGGTCTAAGCTGGAAGAAGAGGGCCACATTTTACTTCACTTCTTGAGCAACCCCTGGGTATGAATTGGCCTAGAAGGTGAGGGATGTGGCCCAGGGCTGAGTAGCCTTCCTCAGCAGTTCCAAAAAGAGTCGAGAGTGGACAAGTCAGCCAACAGCCTTCCCAGCAGCTGGCAAAATGGGTCCTTTAGTGATGAAGGGGAATTTGAGCAGCACAAAACAACAAGAATGTCTGTATAAAATCCATGGGGATTATGAAGTTCCAAGGATGATTATCATGGGGGAAGGCTATGGACTTCCTGGTCCTCACTAGTAGTTCACGAAGGCCAGTAGGGGGAAGCAAAGAGCTTTCCAGGTGCTACTCTGGAGCATTATGGTGAAGTAGGATCCTGGTGAACAGCATCACCTGGGAAGGAATTGCAGGGTGCCCACAGGAATCCAGGGTTTCCCTGGTGGCTCCGATGGTTAATAATCTACCTTCAATGTGGGAGACTTGGGTTCAATCCCTGGATCAGAAAGATCCCCTGGAGGAGGACATGGCAACCCACTCCAGTATTCTTGCCTGGAGAATCCCCATGAGAAGGGAAGCCTGGAGGGCTACGGTCCATAGAGTCTGAGTCCAACATGACTGAGCACCTAAGTACAGAATGAGGGAATCCAAGCAAGCCCAAGACTGAGCCATCAGTAGCAGAATCTGAGAAGGGGTAGAAGGATGGGACCCAGATTACAAGAAGTATGCCGTGCAGAGAAGTTGAGTGATACCGTACAGCTGTTGGGGGACCCTTGAGTGGTTTGAAGCCCAGGAGGTAATGTATCTAATGGGTTTTAAGGAACTTTCTGCCTGCAAAGAGGCTGTCTTATTAAAGGACTCCACCTCTTTGCAGTCACTCAAATTACTTATCTTCATTATCCAGATGGGAAAAATTGTGGGAGGTAATAGTACTCACCTTATATGGTCTCTTTGCCAAGGAAGAGACGTTCACTTATTTGTAAATAAGGGAAATTTTCTCTCTTCTTTCTTTGCGAGTTTCTCTCTTTCCCTGTAACTCTTGTGTCGCTCATTATTTATTCTTCTCCTCTTACTATGCGAAGTAGGATCTCCAGTAAAATGTCAAATAGACATGCTATTTGATAGAATAGCAAAGTATTTGCTCCCATTTTCAATATAGTAATAAAAATGCTTCGAACAGGTCACTCTGTGTATGATGCTTACTATAATGTTTAAAAGTAAATACTGTTTAGTCAGTTAAGGAGGCTCCCTTTGGTTTCTGTATTTCCCATAAGAATTTTTATCATAAATAGGTGTTGAATTTTTTTTAACACTTTTTTTTTTCCTGTGCCAACTGATAATAACCTTATCTTTTCTTCCTTAAATATGTTAAGGTGCTTCATTGCCTTAGTGAATGTTGTGGTTAAACCATCTTTGTAGTTCTGAGATAAAGTGTTGCCATCTGAAATTTATTTTTTTTTTAATTTAAAGCTAATCAACCTAACCTATTATATAATACATGGTCTGGTCAAGAGCCTTTCCACATAAGCATTTTCCGAGGGTATCGTTTGTTTTCAGGAGAAAATCATGTATCCAATTGTCTCCTTCCCCAGTTTAAATCTTTCAGTGGCTTGCCACTGTCTTCTGAAGACAAGATCCTTTGATGCACATGATTTGATTCTCAAATTGTGTCTCCAGATCCTCTGCCTATCTCTAGCCCCTTTTCTTTACTCATTGCATCTAACCTGGCATCAAAGCTTACTAACTTTCCTCTAAAGCATATGTATTTATTATATTTAATATACAACGTTACACATTAGTAATGCTTATTTTAATGTATTTAATGAAATATATATATATATGGATGTGAGAGTTGGACTGTGAAGAAGGCTGAGTGCCAAAGAATTGATGCTTTTGAACTGTGGTTTTGGAGAAGACTATTGAGAGTCCCTTGGACTGCAAGGAGATCCAACCAGACCATTCTGAAGGAGATCGGCCCTGGGATTTCTTTGGAAGGAATGATGCTGAAGGTGAAACTCCAGTCCTTTGGCCACCTCATGTGAAGAGTTGACTCACNGTGAAGAAGGCTGAGTGCCAAAGAATTGATGCTTTTGAACTGTGGTTTTGGAGAAGACTATTGAGAGTCCCTTGGACTGCAAGGAGATCCAACCAGACCATTCTGAAGGAGATCGGCCCTGGGATTTCTTTGGAAGGAATGATGCTGAAGGTGAAACTCCAGTCCTTTGGCCACCTCATGTGAAGAGTTGACTCACTGGAAAAGACTCTGATGCTGGGAGGGATTGGGGGCAGGAAGAGAAGGGGATAATGGAGGATGAGATGGCTGTATGGCATCACCGAATCGATGGACGTGAGTCTGAGTGAACTCCAGGAGTTGGTGATGGACAGGGAGGCCTGGTGTGCTGCAATTCATGGGGTTGCAAAGAGTCAGACACGACTGAGCGACTGAACTGAACTGAACTGATATAGCTAAACTAAGAATCTTTCATCTAGATTATTGCAATGGGCTCTGGAGCAGTTAAGCAGTGGTACTGTGGAATACAAATTGGCTCCTGTATTTGTATATACATGAAGCTCGAAAGCTCCTTCAGTTGGCCCAGTGGTGTGCTATTCTGTTCATATCGTCTTCTGAGCACCCATTGTTAATACTCAGGAATTTCACAAGCCAGTTGTCAAACTGTTATTAGCTTGAAATTGACTGTGGTAGAACAATTTGCTCTAGGGGGAAAAAAATGGTCAATACTACAAATCAATGAATTAAAAAAAAAAAAAAAGCTTTACCCATGATATAAAGATTGTAGCCCATGATCAAGTTTCTCTGCTTTGTGCCTGGTTAGAAGTTCTAGTCCCCAGACCTTCTATATTTCCTTGATTTCGTGGTACCTTCCTTCTGAGTGTAATGCATTTCCTCTCCCATCTGTGAGCACCTCCTCCTGGACTCAATTCAGTGCCCGTCCCCTAAGGGAGCACTTAGAGGACTCGTCTTCTCTGCAGCTCTACTAAAAGCACTTATCACATGATTCCCTAGTCATTGGTTTCTGGGTCTGTGTGCTCTGTAAACTCCTGAAAGGCATTCCTCTTCATTATTCATCCATTTATCCTCATGGTTCGTCCACTGTCTAGCACATGACAGGCACCACATATATGCTGGACAACTAAGGAGTAAATAGAAGATCTTCCCACCTTCCTTTTAGTTCCCATGTTTCCAGCAAGATCACCCCATTTCCAAGCCATGACCTTGCGCTCTCTCCCCCAGGCCTGTCCTTATCTATAAGGAGGACTGCAGCACAGCACCACTTCTAATCCCACCTTTATCCATGAAGCAAGTTCAGAGGGAAACGGGACTGAATGGAAATTTTTCTCATCTGATGAAAGAGCACTAGAAAAATAATCACCGGGGCAAAATCATTGAAAGAGATTATTCTTTTTATCTATCTCTGGATGACAAACTATCCCCATATCTGGTGATTTGTTTTGCTCCCAGTTTTGTGGGTCAGAGATTCAGACCCACAAAGTCTGTAGGGACTCCTAACCATGGGGTGTCCAGGGATGCAGCTGGGGCTGGAGGACCCACTTCCAAGCTGGCCTCTTCACACACAGGTTCAGCATTTCTATGTCCTTTGGTCCCTCTGTCTCCACAGGTCAGGTCCTCTGCCCGGGCTGCTGCATGCGGGGTAGGGGTAGGCTTCTCACAGCATGGTGATCTCAGGATAGCTGTCCTCCTTCTATGGGGGCTGTCTTCTAGGAGAACAAGGCAGAAGTTGCCAATTTTAAAGGGCAGCCCTAGAGCGAGTATCGGATTACATCCTGTGTGAAGTGAAATGAAATTAGCTCAGTCGTGTCTGACTCCTTGTGACCCCCTGGACTGTCCATGGAATTCTCCAGGCCAGAATACTGGGGTGGGTAGCCTTTCCCTTCTCCAGGGGATCTTCCTAACCCAGGGATCGAACACAGGTCTCCTGCATTGCAGGCGGATTCTTTACCAGCTGAGCCACAAGGGAAGCCCCGTGTAATCTATGGTAAAAGCAGACCTAGGCCAGTCTGGATTCAAGCAGAAGGGAAGTAGAACCCATTTTCAGTGGGAAGAGTATCAGACACTTCATGTTTATGTCTAATCTGCCACAGAGGGGTCTGGCTTCTGTCTCTCTCTGATATGAACGCGGGTAGTACTCTTGCCTGGAAAATCTCATGGGCAGAGGAGCCTGGTGGGCTGCAGTCCATGGGGTCGCTAAGAGCCGGACACGACTGAGCGACTTCACTTTCACTTTTCACTTTCCTGCATTGGAGAAGGAAATGGCAACCCACTCCGGTGTTCTTGCCTGGAGAATCCCAGGGATGGGGGAGCCTGGTGGGCTGCCGTCTATGGGGTCGCAGAGTCGGACACGACTGAAGCGACTTAGCAGCAGCAGAAGCAAAATACACTGGGGAGGGAAATATGAAGCCCAGAGATATCCCCCGTGGAATGAGTTACTGTCTCCAAACAGCTGGAGTACTGCCTGGCACCAGACGTGTCATCAAATCCCCGAAAGGCGGTACTGAACTCTTTTTTCTAACATTCATCCCAAATCCATCTCAGCTGACGTAACCTCTCATCTAACCTCTAGCAGTTCCCTGAGTCAGAAGAGTAGATGGAACCTGTGCCTTTTACAGAAAGGATGCTGAGCAGTCAGCCAAGAAGTATTCTCACTCCCTTTGAGAGAATAGAAGTGAGAGGCATCTAACGGTGATTGAAATGCAAAGAAGTGGCACCTAAGTCACTCCAGCACATCTAGAAGGGGAAGCAACACAAATAAGCATACAAAACAAACAAACGCAAGTTTTTTCCAGACATCTGGATTTCGAGGCTTTAATGCCTTTCCCGAGGAATATAAAGTTTAATCGCTAAAGGATTTTATGCTTATAGATCATTACAGTCAAGGTTAAACAGGAAACAGATGGCATACTCAAAAAGGGTGAATGAAAATAATGAAGCCAGGAGTATTAACAAAGGTGAGGGAAACATCCAGAAAAGTCAGCAGGAGGTGGTGAAGCACAGAGGTGCAAACAATACCAAGAGGTAGGTATAACCCGGGAGGCTAAGGGGATGCGAGGAAGAGGCTGATGCGAAAGCCCTCAAGGATTGGAGCTGTAAGGGTGGGAGCTGCGACCTGGGGAGAGGAGCCCCGGCCCTCCCAGCTGTGGCCCAGCCCGGAGAGAGGGACCTCTCTCAGCTCCCCTCTGATCTCCTGCTACTGCCTCTCCTGCCTGAACTCGATCGGAAGGAAGGTCCTAGGGAGCCAGCCGGTGGGACACGGCCCACAGCGGGTAGCCTCCTGGAACACCCAGCAGAGTGGAAAAGTGCACTAGGTGGGTCTGGAGAGATGGATGTGGTTGTTGCTCCATCATTCAGTCATGTCTGACTCTCTTCGACACCATGGACTGCAAATGTAGATTACGCAACCGAGCTGGCCTGGTAACAGTATTCAATTTATATCTTAACATTTGAGTATATGTCAACAGCTGTATCCCTATGGAGGAAGACTCTGGAATGATCTTTATCTTCCCCCTTTTATGTACAGAGGTTTTAGAATAATGAATCCATTTTATTCTTTCTCCTAATGTATATGGAAGATTTATCAAATTGACATTACAGAACTAGTAAGTTTATTAAACACAATAAGTATGGTTGACTATTGAATCATCAGCATAGAGGGATGGGTTTCAACTAGTGATTTCTGATGAAAAGGAGAAATAAGATCCTGGAAGGACCTTAATCAAAGAGGCTGATGGGGAAAGCCCACAAGGATTGGAGCTGTAGGAAAGGGCTGTCTGGTGGGAGCTGTGACCTGGGGAGAGGAGCCCCGGCCCTCCCAGTGTGGCCCAGCCTGGAGAGAGGGACCTCTCTCGGCTCCCCTCTGATCTCCTGCTACTTAATTTTAATAAAAATTGAAGGTCCTGGTGGTCCAGTGGCTAAGACTCTGTGGTCCCAATGCAGGGGTGCCCAGGTTTGATCCCTGGTCAGGAAACCTGATCCCACATGCCACAACTAAGACCCACTGCAGCCAAATAAACAGATAAATAAAAATAAAGCAACTAAAGATGGTTAGTAGGTACATAGGACCAAAACAAGACAAACTAACTATAACTGGTGGCTCTAAAGGAGAAAACCCAACAAAGGTACAGAAGACATATGTAAAGGTAAACTATAAGGGAGTTTCTCTAAAATATAGAAATGATACAGGAAGGCAGATATGACTCTATCACTTGGGGAATTGTTTCAAATTCTTCAATTCCACGGCATTTCTTAGTTGATATATTGAACTCAACAGTTAAAAAACGATACATTTCGAGCAGAAAAAAAATTAATCACACACAAAGGAGAGCAAAACATCAAGCAGAACTCAAGCTTTTCAGAGCCATCCTAAATGTCACAAAACAATAGAGCAATATCTACAGAATTCCAAAATCAACAAGTTTAAGCCAAGAATGTGATTAAAGGTAAGATTACCAAATGCATATTCTTGGCTAACAGACTTGAGATTGTTTTTAAGTTATTACAAGACATTGAATATAGTTTCCTATGTGATACAGCAGGACCTTGTTGTTCATCTATTTTATATATAGTGGTGTGTATCTGACTCCTAATTTATCCTCTGGCCCCTTCCCCCTTTGGTAACCATAACTTTGTTTTCTATGTCAATACATCATTTTTTAATTCTATAGTAGAAAGAAAACGCAATATATTTAGATGATGTGAGAATATACCTAGATGTTTTGTTGTTGTTCAGTTGCTAAGTCATATCCAACTCTTCATAACCCCATGAACTGTAGCACATCAGGCTCTCCTGTCCTCCACTATCTCCTGGAGTTTGCTCAAATACATGTCCATGGAGTCAGTGATGCCATCTAACCATCTCATCCTCTGTCATCCCCTTCTCCTGCCTTCAATCTTTCCCAGCACCAGGGTCTCTTTCAATGAGTCAGCTCTTTGTATCAGGTGGCCGAAGTATTGGAGCTTCAGCATCAGTCCTTCCAATGAATATTCAGGGTTCGTTTCCTTTAGGATTGACTGGTTGGATCGTACAGTCCAAGGGAGTCTTATGAGTCTTCTGCAGCACCACAGTATCAGTTCTTTGGTGATCATCTGGATTAAATCATCTAATTGAATTTTAGGTCACTAAACCCTCTTGTAAACTGATAGGTATAAACTCCAGAAATAATATTTTTCCGGAACAGAACAGGACACAGGAATTCCAGGAAAAATCATCTTTTCTTGCTCCTTCTTGGATATTCCTTCTTGTCTAGAAGAGCTGGTCTCAAATTTGATCTCAGCTTTCTGGTGTATCTCAGTGAGCATTAGCAACTGGAGGTTAATGACCATTAAATAAGTGATGTACTTCAATTGATATACTTTATAAATAACTTGGGGAAAATTCAAGGTTACCTCCGTGAAAGCATCACTCTTGCTTGTATTCTCATAGGTTTTATTAAAGTGTTATTCTGGGTGTCACCTACATCCTAGGGCTTGCTCTGGGCCCCCTGAGGCTGGCTCTGTGCCCCCTGAGGCTGACCTGAATTTCATACATCAATGAATTCTGTGGGGGGCTACAAGCAATAGCCACAGATTCCTCCCCTTCCTGTATCCATGCTCTAGCACAGCTTTATGGTTCTTCCCATCAAGAAATAGAGTCTATTTCTCCACCTATTCCTCCTCTTTCAGCCCCCAGACTCTGAGCCAACCTGTGATTTACTTTGACCTTTAGGATGGAGCAAAAGCAAAATTGTGGGGAGTTCTGATCCTGGACCTGATGATCCCTCAGCTTCTGCTCTTTCTTAGAACCCTGACAGCACCGTATGAGGAAGCCTGGACTCCCTTCCCTAAGAATCGGGGACCAAATGGAGATAGAAGTCCAGCCTAGAGCCAGCACCAACTGCCAGACATGTGGGTGAGGCCACCTGGGACTAACCTGCCCCAGGTGAGCTACCAGATGATGCCACGGCCAGAGCCAAATGGGGAGTGACAGTGAAAGAGCCACCTAGTTGAGCCCATTCCAAAAAACAACCAACAACAGAATCTTAAATTCCAAGAAAATTCCCCAGTGGTCCAGTGGGTAAGACTCCATGCTTCCACTGCAGGGGACATGAGATTCATCCCTGGTCAGGGGACATCCCACATGCCATGTGGTGTGGTCAAAATTTTTTTTTAATTCCAAGAAAATTCAGTGAGATTTCTAGGAATCCAGTGATCTGGGGCATGTTGATGTATTTCTTCCAAGGTGAACTACAGGCTTCTATATCTGGCCCCTTCTCCCACTATGAAATAGACACAATGCCTCCTGGGTCTCTCTGGATCTTAGAGGTGACATATGCTCCATTTGGTGACCCATTTTTCCAAGTAACATGAAGGCTGCCCACGTTGATTAAGAACCAGAGGGAGAAAAGGCACTGGATCAGGTCAGAGCTGTCACTCAAGCTGCTCTGCCCTCAGGCCGTGTAACCAGCAGATCTGATGGTGTTTGAAGTCCCTGGTAGATACAGATGCTTTCTGGAGCCCATGGCAGGCTCCATGGAAGAATCAGCACAAATTTTGAAGGATTTAGAGTGAAGCTATGCCATCCTCTTCAGATCCTATTCTTCTGAGATTGCCTGGCTTGATATAGGCCCCGGTAGAGAGCAAATGCTTGGCTGCAACACACCACATTACTAGACAACCTGATTTCTCCATCGTGCATCGGATGTTGTCTGACCCATCAGGTTATAACCCACTGGCATGCACGGTAGCACTCCATCATCAAGAAAAATGGTAGGATCTGAAGGCTCAGGCAAAGTCCACGGGCAGATGACCATGACTCCCAGGACTCTTCCTCTGCCTGCATCATCTCCCCTCCCTCAAGTTAGTAGCCATCACCTCAAGGGGAATTCCCCATGACCAGCCTTGTTGACAGAAAGTTCTGCACAAGATTCGAGCAAGAGGCCAAAAGTGGACAGAGGCAGAGCTTCAGCCACAGAGAAGACCTAAAGGACCATCAAGGCAATAAGGTGAAGGCCTTGCAGTGGCCAGAACCTCAAGAAGCACACCTCTGGCTATTCAGTTTGCTTAAAAGACGAGGTCTCCGTCTATACTGGTTCGTGAACGTTGACTAACAGTTTGGCTGGAAAGATGAGGACTTGAAAGTGAGATGGTTGGGAAATTGATAATGAGGGTGTCTGGGGAAGATGTGTGTAGATAGACCTCTCTGAACGGGCACAACCGTGAGTGGGCTGCCGTCTATGGGGTCACACAGAGTCGGACACGACTGAAGTGACTTAGCAGTAGCAGCAGCAGTGACGATGTTTGTGTCATGAGTGAATGCTCACCAAAGAGCACCTTCGCCAGAGGAGGACCTTCATAACCAGGTGGGTGAAGTGATTCATTCTCTGGATGTCTGCTGACCTCTTTCCCCAGTCATCTTGTCTTTATAATTTATGGGCTCATGGGCCCAGGGCATGGTGGCAGGAATGGAAATTTAGCCCGGGCTGGGGCTGACACTCATCAAAGCCAGCCTGGCTGCAGTCACTGCCGAATGCCCCACCAGCTGACAGCACAGACTGCAAGTGAGCCCCTGATGTGCACAGAAGTTGGGTCAAAACACGATGGATGGGAAGCTGCATGGTTTAATGGAGAGAGCCAGGAACTAGGAGTGACAAGTTGGAGGTTTCCATTTCTTCTCCCAACAGCAACAGCAGAAGCATGAGTGGCTACATCTGTAATGAAGTAAGGGCACAAGAGAAAGCTGAAGTTGGAGTCAAGAGCTGAGATCCTGGGTGTTGGGGTAGGAGTGAGTGGGCAGGGATCAGCTGGGAGAACTGGCATCAGCTGGCATCAACTAGGCACCATTTCATNGGAGGTTTCCATTTCTTCTCCCAACAGCAACAGCAGAAGCATGAGTGGCTACATCTGTAATGAAGTAAGGGCACAAGAGAAAGCTGAAGTTGGAGTCAAGAGCTGAGATCCTGGGTGTTGGGGTAGGAGTGAGTGGGCAGGGATCAGCTGGGAGAACTGGCATCAGCTGGCATCAACTAGGCACCATTTCATGGGCTGGGGACTCTGTGACTGTGTTAGGAAGCCCGGACAACAATGACCTACGGGCCCCTGGAGGCATTGATGCTGTCTGCTCTGTGGCGCTCACTAGCTCTGTGACCTTGGCCGTGTCCGCAGTCCTCTCAGAACCTCGGNAACATAAATCTTAGTGTGATACGATAAAACTTCACAAAGGGCTTCTAAAGTTTATCTGGAATAAAGTAAGCATAGGATATTAGCTAATATATTTTTTTTAAATGCTGGGTAGAAACTGCCTCTCCAGGTAGCAACTGTAATAAGTCTAAAATAATTTAAATAGTATTTAAATGGTAATTCACTATTACCAGCCACGAGATGCCAACATGGTCACAGATCAAAATGCATGAGGGTCTTGTGCAGAGGTCAGAAAAGTTTTCTGTAAAAGGCCAGATAATGTTTAGACTTCGTAGCCATCCAGTCTCAGTTGCAACTATTAAGCTCTGCTGTTGTAGCGTGAAAGCTGTGATTAACAACATGAAATGTGTTCCAATAAAACTTTATTTGCAAGAATAGACAGTAGGCTCAATTTGGCCTACAGACTGTAGTTTGCTACCCTCTGGTATCTGCTCAAAATCTAGAATTCAGAGCACACCTGGGCAATTGTCATGGAATTCAGAACTTTTCTGATTTCTTAGGTAGAACTCTGTGGTAGATTTTTTTTTTTTTTTTNACTTCACAAAGGGCTTCTAAAGTTTATCTGGAATAAAGTAAGCATAGGATATTAGCTAATATATTTTTTAAAAAATGCTGGGTAGAAACTGCCTCTCCGGGTAGCAACTGTAATAAGTCTAAAATAATTTAAATAGTATTTAAATGGTAATTCACTATTACCAGCCACTAGATGCCAACATGGTCACAGATCAAAATGCATAGGGTCTTGTGCAGAGGTCAGAAAAGTTTTCTGTAAAAGGCCAGATAATGTTTAGACTTTGTAGCCATCCAGTCTCAGTTGCAACTATTAAGCTCTGCTGTTGTAGCGTGAAAGCTGTGATTAACAATATAAAATGTGTTCCAATAAAACTTTATTTGCAAGAATAGACACTAGGCTCAATTTGGCCCACAGACTGTAGTTTGCCACCCTCTGGTATCTGCTCAAAATCTAGAATTCAGAGCACACCTGGGCAATTGTAATGGAATTCAGAACTTTTCTGATTTCTTAGGTAGAACTCTGTGGTAGATTTTTTTTTTTTTTAATCAGCCCCAATTCTTTGCAGCTTCTCCCAACAAGAGTAGTCTACTTTTCTATCCTCTGATTTGCTTTGTTCTAATGTCATGTCAAGTTAAGCCTGGGCCCCAAGAGGAGATGCACGCTTCTTCTGTCACTCTTGGACCTCAGTTTCCATGGCANTTTTTTTTTTTTTTAATCAGCCCCAATTCTTTGCAGCTTCTCCCAACAAGAGTAGTCTACTTTTCTATCCTCTGATTTGCTTTGTTCTAATGTCATGTCAAGTTAAGCCTGGGCCCCAAGAGGAGATGCACGCTTCTTCTGTCACTCTTGGACCTCAGTTTCCATGGCAACGGATCTAGTTTTGTTGTTGTTGTTGGAGGATTTTTCATGGAGGAGAATCCTGGTGCCCCTGTTCAATTTCTGCTTGTCCGCAGCCATTCTGGGAGTTGAACAAATTCACCAGTAAGTCCCAGTCAAGGTCAGCTAAGCCTGGATAAATGAGCAGACAACCTAGCCAAGCCCAGCCTAAGTACTGACCCACAGACTTACAACATCCATAACTGATGCTATGCTAAACCACTACATTTTGAGACGATCTATATGTAGTAAAAGCTGATGAAAGCCATTCTGCCACTCAGTACATGAAGCAAACTTATTTTGTAATGTAGGCTTTCCAAAGGGAAGAACAGTTAGAAAATCAACTGTGCTTTTGTTTGTACACTTGCTCTTAATACCCATTTGCTTAACTAGCTTCTCCTGCTTTGATATCTGATTTGATTGCATGAATATATTAAAGAGGATTAGATTTTTCATCCCCAATGCTGTGGGGATACAGGCATACTTTTGAAATACTAATCTACAGAAACCTGTTATCAAGGCATAATCATTTTTGTTTATGACCATATTGGCACTGAGTGGCTAATAATATTGCATTAACTGTCTCAGACTAATGAGAGAAGAATAAAGCAGATTATCATGTAAATAATGTGTTTATGTCTGGATCCGTAGAAGAAAATGCTAGTGAGCTGCATAAGACAAGATTTTTCAATAGTTTAGGGTGAGACACTTAGAGACAATTAAGTCTGTATGTGGCAAAGAGGAGTAAAGGCGTGAAAAATTCAACAAGACTTGTCCTGTAGCAACTGTGATCATCCATGTTACAATCAGCATTTCCTTCCAGCAAAATAACTTCACCTATCATATTAGTGTTGTCATTTTGAATTTCATTGTTTTCTTGTGGGTTTTGGCATTTGAGTTATAAATTTTCTTTGTTTCTATTGCTTCAGTAAGGAGTTTGCTATTCTTTCAAAGTTAAGAGCATAGCCTTTTTCTTTTCTTTCCTGGCTGCACACCGTGCATCAAGTGGATCTTAGTTCCCTGCCCAACTAGGAATTGAAGCTGTGCCCCCTACACTGGGAGCGCAGGGTCTTAACCCACTGGACTGCCAGGGAAGCCCATAAGAGCAGAGCCTTTAACCTTGCTAACTGCACTTCTGATACAATTCACTGGGATAATCTGGATTAGATGCCATCAGACTGAGAAAATCTCTTCCCTTCTCTGGGCTTCAGTCAATCACGAAAATATGTTATTCTAATTTGAACTGTGGTTCTCAAACTTCAATGAACATGTTAAGAATCGCAGTTATGAGATCCACCTCCAGAGATTCTCATTAAGCAGTGAAGGGTAAGACAAAACATAAAATATAAGGCAAAATCGAAAGATATAGAAATAGACAAGTTAACAAAACAGCTGAATAATGCCACACCGTTAATAACCTACAGAGAAACTAGACAGAAGATAACAAGTAAATGGAAGAGTTGAACATGATAAACCAGAACTGAACCTAACAGACATATGTAAAGGGCTCCATCCAACCCTGGCAGACACACCGTCATCGCAAGCACACATTCTCCAGGACAGACGGCATGTGAGGCTGTAAAGCAAATCTGAATAAATTAAAAAGAAGTTAAATCATACAAAGTATGTTTTCTCACCATAGAGGAACAAAATTAGAAATCAACAGCAGAAGAGAATTTGGGAAATCCACAAGTATGTGGACATGAAGCGATACATTGCTAAATAACCAAGAGGTCAAAGGAAAAAGCCACAAGAGAAATTAGAAAATGCATCAAGGTGAGTGAAAACAAAAACACAGCCTATCAGAGCTTATGGGATTCAGTTAAAGCAGTCTTAAGAGGGCAATTGATACCTATAACTGCTCTATTAAAAAAGAGAGAGACCTCAAGTTGGTAGCCTAATTTCTTACCTTAAGAAAATAGAGAAGCAAATGTTAATGAACCAAGCAAAAGGAAGATTAGATTAGCATAAATCAGTGAAATAGAGAACACAAAAATGAGAGAGAAAATTATTAACTTGTTCTGTGGAAAGATCAACAAAATTGACAAAAATTGACCAAAATAATAATAATAATAAAAGAAAATGCTCAAATAACTAAAATCAGAAATGAAAGAGGAGATGTTGCTATGAACTTTACAGAAATAAAAAGGATTATAATAAAATGTTAGGAACAAGTTTATGCCAACAGATTAAACATCCTAGATGAAATGGTTAAATTCCTAAGAAAACAGAACTACTAAAATTGACTGAAGAAGATAGTTCTAACTAATCTCTGCTTCTAAAAAGTGGACATTGAATCAGCAGTCAAAACATTTTCAGTCATATAAACATTACCAGTCATATAAAGAATTAACACCAATTCTCAGATTTTTGCAAAAAATAATATATCACTTCCCTCAGCTCGTTCCGTGAAGCCAGTATTATCCTGATAACAAAATCTAACGACAACATCTCAAGAAAACTACCGATCAATATCCTTTATGAACGCAGATGCATTATCCTCAACAAATTACCAGCAAACCAAATCAGCAACATATGGAAAGAATCATACAACCCAACCAAGTGGGGTTTTATCCCAGGAGTATAAGATTGGTTCAACAATCAAAAACTATCAATGTATACACCATGTTAATAGAATATAGGACAAGAACCACATGATCACCTCAGCAGGTGCAGAAAAAGCATCTGACAATATCTAACACCCTGTTATGATAAAAACACTCAACTAATCAAAAACAGAAAACACTTGCAACCTGAGAGTGAGCTTGACATTATATACAAGACAAACCTAGAAGGATTCTGAACCACGGAGAGAAGGCAGGCCAGGTAGGAACCTCAGGACCCCAAGAATGAGAAGCTAGGGCTCTCCCTGGGTTTTCTTTCTGCCTCATGNACCCAGCCCAGGCGAAGAGGGACAATCAGTGTCGTCGGCTCTGCGGCCGCTACTGCCATCTGAGGTCCTTCCTCTGCCTTTCCCAGCTGTGTGTGCCCTGGAAGGCTGCCACCGCTTGATCCATCCTGTGGCTTTTCTTGCCCTCTGATCCCCCTTTGGATTTATCCAATGAGCATCCCTGTCCGGACAACAGAGGATACAGGCGGAGTGATGGGTGCTTCTCCTCCCTGCCACCCCTCCTCAGAGCAGTTCTGGCAGGGGTTACATTCTCCAGGACCACTCTCTGTGCACCCCTGTTTTTGGTTCCAACTCCCAGGAAGGTGCTATAACAACACTTGCACCCTTCATCCCTTCAGGTCTGAAAATGCCAACAGCTTCCTGGGGTGATTATTCTTCAGGTTAATAAACATCCCTTTGCTCTGGCAGGCTTCTCTCAACAGTCCATTCATGAAAATGTCTCTTTAAAATCCCTGCTATTTTATCTATATCTGCTAAGACCTCAACTAATATACATTTCTGTGTATGTGGTCAGTCACTCAGTTGTGTCCAACTCTTTGTGACCCCAGCGACTGGACCCCAGCAGGCTCCTCTGTCCATGAGATTTTCCAGGCAAGAATACTGGAGCAGGTCACCATTTCCNTCTCTTTAAAATCCCTGCTATTTTATCTATATCTGCTAAGACCTCAACTAATATACATTTCTGTGTATGTGGTCAGTCACTCAGTTGTGTCCAACTCTTTGTGACCCCAGCGACTGGACCCCAGCAGGCTCCTCTGTCCATGAGATTTTCCAGGCAAGAATACTGGAGCAGGTCACCATTTCCTACTCCAAGGCAATCTTCCCAACCGAGGGATCAAACCTGTGTCTCCTGCCTTGACAGGCAGGTTCTTTGTATGTTTGTCCTGGAACAAAAGAAACATTTACGATTTTGAAGGAGAAGGATGAAGTCGACAGGACCACTCACAGTGTAACTAAGATGCAGGCTCTGGAAGGACCACAGGGTTTCACAGCAGGGAACAGATGTTGATGTTATCAAGTCATGTCTTTATAAGTGGGACAAGGGCTCAGAGCCGAAGAGAGAAAAGGAAGAAAAGCATTTGAAACAGCAAGAGGAGACAACTATTTTAGGGAATTTTTCTGTAAACAGGGGCAGAAAATGGAACAGAGCGGGGAAGGAAAAGTGAGATCAGTGCTGGGTTTTTAAGGTGGGAGAAATAATTGCGAGCTTTCAAGCTCAGGGAAGCCATCTAGTCAAGAGGAGAAGCGGTGATGCAGAAAGGAGTGGAAAATCACTGTCTCTGTGTCCTTGAGTAGGAGAAGGGGGGATGACCACATGTAGGAGAGGAGAGGCTGGCCGTGAAATGTTACTTCAAGAATTTATCCACGGTACTTGGAGGGAAGGCAGAAGGTGTGGGGACAGACGCTGATAGGTGGGGAGGTGTGGGCGTGAAAACATGTGGAATTTCTTTTCTTATCAATTCTATTTTCCTAACCAGAAGCAACAGCATCCCCCCCCCAACCGCCCCCAAGAGTGAGGATAAGGGACAGATTGCTGGTCTGAGAGGGACAGCGTGTCACCATGCAGAGATGAGAGCGTGACCAGACTGGGAGACGGTGTAAGGTGGTGAGGCTACATTAAAGAACACTGCTTTAGAGGTTCAGTTTCCCCAGGGGGCTCAGACAGTAAAGACTTTCCCTGCAGTGCGGGAGACCGGGTTCCATCCCTGGGTTGGGAAGATCCCCTGGAGAAGGGAATGGCTGCCCACTCCAGTATTCCTGCTTAGAGGTTCAGAGTCATATATTTTAAGCGGGACCGTGGTTGTTCTGGGGTTCTCCTGCCATTTTGCTACTTGGATGCGGGCACAGAGCAGGAAAGAATTCTTTTACAGGCTTGGGTCTTTTTTCCAAGAGAGAAACGACAAAGCAAGAAAGGTCAAGAGAGGAAGAGAAAGGATACAGAATGGGAGTCCTTATCATGATTTTTCAGGAATCAGCCTGTCAAGGAGTGTGAACAGTAGTGTGTTGGTGTGAAGTTAAGTACTAGAAGGAGATGATGTATTAAATGTATCATTCCACACAAGATACACTGAAGATACAAAAGGATTTTTGTATACATTCCTTGTTCTCCAGGAGTTTGAAGTCTGATGGGATGAGAGAAATTTCTCGTGGTAGGGGATGGGTTCACCAGCTATCTTTGCAAACTTCTTAAATACAAGGAACTTGGTTTGCAATTTCTGATTCAAGACACTTCCCAGAAACAAGAGACATAGATATTATATTACGTATTACATCACTTCATCCTTGAGATGAGGAAACTCAGATTTAGTTCCATGTCTATTCGGGTTTTCTTGGTGGCTCAGTGGTAAAGAATCTGCCTGCCAGTGCAGGAGACGTGGGTTCAATTCCTGGTCAGGAAGATCTCCTGGAGGAGGAAATGGCAACACTCTCCAGTATTCTTGCCTGGGAAATCCCATCAGAGGAGCCTGGCGCAGGCTACAGTCCATGGGGTCACAAAGACTCAAACATGACTTAGCGACTAAACAACAATCAGCTTGTCTCATGTTGCAAGAGCCAGGGTAATTCAAGCTAAGGGTCTTAGTTTCACCTGCTTTAACCACATACCTCAGACTGGGAGGTTTAAAGAAGAGAAACATATTTTCTCACAGTTATAGAGGTTGGGAAGACCAAGATGACAGCACTGGCCAATTTACCTCCTATGAAGACCCTCTTGCCCACTTTCAGACCGCTGCATTCTGTGGCTGGGTCCTCACCTAGCCATTCCTAAAAACATGTTCATGGACACACACACACAGATCTCCCCCTTCTCATAATGCCACCAGTTCCTCTTGGATTAAGACTTCACTCCTATTACCTCATTTAATCTTGTGTTCAGTCACTCAGTCGTGTCTGACTCTGCTACCTTATAGACTGTAACCCACCAGGCTCCTCTGTCCATGGGATTCTCCAGGCAAGAATGCTGGAGTGGGTTATCATTCCCTTCTCCAGGGACCCATTCTCTCGACCCAGGGATCAAACCCAAGTCTCCTGCATTGCAGGCAGATTTTTTTTTTTACCGTATGAGCTACCAGGGAAGCCCCATTTAGCCTTAATTACCCTCCTAAACACAATTAAACATTAGGGCTTCAACATACAATTTTGTTGGAGGGACATAATTTCAGTCCAGAGCACCAAGATTTTCTGATTCCAGAATCCATCATTCTTGCCATTTGCTCTAAGACAGACAAATGCAAAGAATTGTTGCAGATGAAATAACAAGTTCTTTGGACATGTCCTTTCTTGTTGGCCTCAAAATCCTTGCTGTGGTCCTGCTATAAAGTAGACTTTATTACCTTCAGACTGATGTATTTGAGAGAACAATGTAACATAGATTTATAAGTCTACCAAAGGTGTCCTTGATAAAGTATAAAAGCAAACCTCAGCAAGCAGGTGTGGTATGATACCGTTTGTTCTCAGATGACGCTGGGCTAGTTTGCTTGGCTACTGTAACATAGCGCCCTGGGCTGGATGGCTCAAACAACAGAAATTTTTTCTCTCACAGTTCTGGAAGCTAGGAGTCCAAGGTCAAGGTATCCTCAGGGTCAGTGCCCCTGGAGTCCTCTCTTCTTGGCTTGTAGATGCTGTGTTCTCATAGCCTCACCTGGTCTTCTTATTGTACCTATTTGTGTCCAAAGCTCCCCTTCTTTATGAGGACTTGAGTGACGCTGGATTAGAGCCCACCCTACTAACCTCATTTTAACTTAATTCCCTCTCTAGAAACGTTAACTTCAAATAGTCATGTTTCTGAAGTATTGGGATTAGAATCTCAAAGATTCTAAGAATTTTGGGGTTCACAGTGCAGCCCATGACAGGTGTCAATATTGTAAATGTGGACAGTGTCCACATGTGTGACTGCATGTGTTTGTAAAGTATGAGGGTGTTTGTAAGTGCAGAATGTGAACTTTGGAAAGTTCATAACTATTTCATGGAACTCACCTTTAAGTTGGGGTGTTGGTTTGGGAGATAAGGTGTAAATAGGGACATTTGCTTCTGATTTTTACACAGCATTTCATTCTTGCTTTCTTATCATGAAAAGATATTCATTTGCATTGAAAGGAATGAAATGCTTTAACACTATAAAAGGAGGTGTATCCACCAAGGCCCATTCGGACTTCATTATGTCGACAAGGTCATATAGACTCCACACTCATCTGCGAAGTGCAAGTGGCTGAGTTTTAGGGACTCGCCTTTGGATGGGGGTCCGAATCTGCTCCTCTCTACAGGATGAAGGGCCTGAGATGACGCATGACTGAGATGACGCACAGGCCTTTTCATCTGTAAGCCTNGACACAAAGGGGCTGTGTTCCCAAGAATGAGGTGCCCCCACTTGCCCTCTAAGGACAAGATCTGAAGGCATGGCTCTGAGTAGAGAGAGACGAAGGTCTCAGTCCGGGCACCTCTACTCCCCAGTTCTGGGAATTTGGAAAGTCTCTTCTCCTAAACCTCAGGTTCCAGAGTGAGAATAACAGTCCACACATTGCCGGCTTGCTGAGAGAGTGAAATGAAGTAGGAACATGTGTGGAAACACGGAGAGCAGCACTTATTATCAACTAGGATGGGAGCCAGGAGTCAGACTCCAGCCCAGTTAGCTGGGAAATTTCTGTTTCTTTCACACTCATGTCCTGCTTCCCGCAGGGGATGGATGAGGTGCCTGACCCAGACAAGTGGACCTGGAACAGCCCAAAGAAGGTGGAGGGGGTTCCAGCTGGTGAGGAGGCTCTAAACTCGTGACCAGCCTTATCTACTCTCTCCTTCCAGCAGCTTTTACGCCTCAAATATTTTCCATGCTTTGGCAATAAAGCCAAATGTGAAACAGACATAAAAAGCTTAAAGGTAAGGGTTGCTTCTTCCGTTACTTCCTTTTCTTCTTTTTTTAATGCCACTCTTATAGTTAAACACAGATCTTGAATAATGCAAACCTATAATTCATGCAAATTGATCCCTAATGAGATGGAAACCAGCCAAGTTTTAATTTGTTGAACTTGAGGGAGAGAGTATAATGAGCTGGAAAGAACAGATGCAAAAATGTGTCCCCCTTTCATCCACAAACGAGCCCCAACATTTCCTTTCTGCCCTTAGCCTCAAACGGCTTTGAATGTCTTCAATACGATTTACAGTTTTTTTTGTTAAGGAGATGAAGATACCTCACAGGCACATTGAGTTACCTTTGTGTCCATTTCACAGTGCTTTAGTTGCCCAGACTCTTCAGTGACCTCCTGTTCTGAGAATTTTACACCCTGGAAGAGAATACAATCCATTAATGATCTGTAATTGACAGATGCTCTAAAATGTGACTTTACCCAAAACCTCAAAAATGGTCAGTAATTAGTTCCAATGTGGGGAAAGGGGGAAGGCACTCGCAAACTCGGTCCCGGAGGGAAGGCTGAGAGTGGAAGACAACAGAGAGGAGCATTTCGGGGAGAAGGTGACTTGAGCAACAGTGAAGGGTCTGAACATGTACACGTCTAGCACACGGTGACTGGACCTCTCACGCTTCTCTGTAATGCATCTCCTCCTAGGTACACACAAAGGAGGTAAACAAGTTGAATTTCTCAGTATACCCCTTCCTCACTTTTAATCCTTCCAGTGATCCTGGTCTTTCCCTTGGACAATAAGCAATTCTCCACTCTTTGAACCAAACATGGAAGAAACCAGTAGGACTTGCATGTAACCCTTGCTGGGCAGTGAGTAGTGCCGCTGTGCCTTGCTGTCACTCAACCATGTCCAACTCTTTGCCACCCCAGGGACTGTAGGCCACCAGGCTCCTCTGTCCACGGGATTCTGGGGTGGGATTCGAGAATACGGGAGTGGGTTGCCATCCCCTCCTCCAGGGGATCTTCCTGACCTGGGGGTTGAACCCATGTTTCCTGCATCCCCTGTATTGCAGGCAGATTCTTTACCCACTAAGCCACCTGGGAAGCCCAAGTAATGAGTCAGGGCAGTGCCAAAAACTTGGTCCCTGCCTATGTGAAATTTGCAACTAAACAGGCAGTTTCCACAGCAGCTCCACATGTTACATGGCCACACCTCCTGGCAGAGGGTCCATGGTGGTCCCCACTCTTGTCAAGGGATGCTGGCTGCTGGGCCCAGTAACAGTACTTCCTGATGCCAAAACAAGGGAGGCAGTGGTTTTGTGGTGTTACTAAAGCTGGGCTGCCTCAACATCACCTGTTGACCATCAGCTTTTCTACTACCTGTTTAACCAACTCGGGACACCTAATAGCCTCTCTTTCAAATATTCGAAAAACTGTTGGTTTCCTAACTGGCCCTCATGCGCAGGGGGGAAGGAGAGATGGAAGAGGCAGCCAGTCCGGTTGGGAAGGATGAAAGCTGGATAAGCTGGGAGCTTACCTACAAGGCCAGCCTTGGGCCTCGAGGTGGTAGATCTCTGCTTTCACCCACCAGAATCTTCAAAGTTTATGGAGAGGCCCTAAGGGGGAGAGTCACTTACCTCATCCAGACGAAGTCAATACCACACTGCCCTCTCAAGGCTGTGCCCACTGGGGGGACTGTGGGCCCAACTTGTGTTCCAAGGACAGGGGAGGGGGCTGAGGAGCCCAACCTCCTGGATCCAGCTCGTGGGTCACCCAGAGGTGACATCCTCTCAACCTCCTCCAACAGAATGGTGTCTGCTTTCCTGATTTTTATCCCAACTGATGCAACGCCTTCCTGGCTTTTTGTAAAGTTATACATTTAATACACGGATGTATTGACTACCACGCCAGGTATCAAGTCACATGCAATCATGAATACTCTGCTTAGCAGTAAAGATCAGACTTCATGGATTTGAAGCTGTATGACCTTAAGCAAGCTGTTTAAAAGTTCTTTGCCTCATTTTCCGAATCTGCAAGATCAGGATAATGGTAATACCTACCCAAAAGATTGCTGTGAGGGCTAATTTGTTTCATGTGAAGCACTTGGCTTAGTCCCAGGTACAATAGGTCCAACAAGTGTGGGTTATTTTCAAGGGATTATCACTTAAAAAAAAAGTCAGTTGATGAAATTCCAACAGAAAAGCAAATGAGAAATTAAAGTCTTTGAGCTCCCAGTTTGAGCTAGTTGGAATCTTATGATTTCAAAAGCAAGACCACTTATCTTTCCAATTATCTCAAGAGGTAAGAGGCATTACCCTAAACAAACAGATACTCTCAAAACTGGACTCTCTCATCCCTTATAGGATTGAAGAGTATGTATATATACACACGTATGTCTATGTGTGCATCTGTGTGTGTGTCTGTCTGTCTTTGTAGTTAGAAATGTGACTGTTGGGTTGTTCCTGGCTTGGCTGGTCATACAGCTTTGGTAGACAGAGCACTAGACTTGGAGTTGAGAGTTAACAGTTTGGATTTCTGGTTGCAACTGTACCATGTAACACTTCTGAGACTGACAATGAGCCACAAGCTCTCTGAATTTAATTAAATTTACCTGTAAAATGGGAATAGAATCTGCCTTAATCACATGTCATACAGTGAAGGAATTTTGCTTATACAACAACAGCAAATTATGAGATGGGTGCCAGGCGGTTGCCAGTCTAAAGCAGAGGCTGAGCATCGGGACAGCACTGTTATATCTCTGTCCTGTGGGTTTTCTTCCATTTTTGTCCCCGTCTTTCAGATAAAAGCACAGATTCATGGAGATAGCTTGTGAGTTGCAGAGCCTGGGTTTGAACCCAAAACGACTGGAACCAGAGCTCAGGTCAGGGGCCTAACTTGGTCTTCCACCTCTAGGCAGGTGGGGTGATGGACTGCATTTTCCCACATCCTGCCTGAGACAGGCATGTCACCCATGTTAAGTAAGAACCATCACAAAGGCAGCCCCATGTAGGGTTGGAGAGCCAGGGGGAGGGCAAAACCTCTGAGTCCTTCATGAGGTCTCCCCCAGTGACTCCTCGGGCCCACAGGGAAGTTTTCAACAACACAAGTCTGGAGGGAACCTGTATTTATTGAGAAAGCTAGTGAAGGGCTGGAGTCTGCGTCCCAGCTCATTCAGAATAACTAATAACAAAGCTGATACAGACACGCGAAGATGAGCACAAAGGAGGTCACGAGGAAGTCATGGTAAGACCTGGCAGATAGGGCGAGCCTACCAGCCTGCCACGCTGGAGATTCAGGCCTTTGGGGAGGCCTCACACCCTGCCTGAACCCTGTAATTAGGCACCAAGAGAAACTACAGCAGCATAGGAAGGGCCCTTCCGTCAGGTACCAGGTGGCACACATCTTCACCCATCACTCTCTGTGCAGGTACCTCGAGTGGAACAAGGAAACATTACCTGTCACGTCGATGGCAGGCGTGCACAACAGGAAGACAGGACAAGTCATAGTAACATTCCTTATTTAGACGTGTTTGCAAACCAGTTTCAGATACACCTTCGTACATGCATCTTATACCCATCTGACCTTATTAATAAAAGTGATACTTATTGGAAATTTACAACAGACCAGGCATGATAGTAAGCCCTTTACCTGTGTTTTCTGATTTAATCCTCAAAAAACTCCATTTTATAGATGAGAAGACTGAGATAAGGAGACCTTATCTTGAAGACCTCCCTTGTAATTGCTGTTGGAACGCAGATTCCCAACCCAGAAAGTTGGCCTCCAGAAGCCCAGATGAGTGGGAGACTGTGGTTGTTCAGCCACTAACTCATCTCCAACTCCGTGACCCCATGGACTGCAGCACGCCAGGCTCCCCTGTCCTTCACTATCTCCCAGAGTTTGCTCACATTCACATCTGTTGAGTTGGTGATGCCATCCCCCCATCTCACTGTACATACACGAAATCAACTCGCTGATGAGAAAGTAGCACAAACACTTGGACGATCAACGGAGAAATGACTTTGAAAAGAGCCGAGTGCTCAGCAAAGGGATCGCTCTGATGCAAACACGGATCTCGTTGCCAGCGGCAAACGTCAAGTTCAGGTGCCAAGGTCTCCTCTGCAGCGTCCGGGCCAGATTGTGGCCCTTCTGGTGCGTCTGCAGTTGGCCGATCCGCCTGATGAGTACCGTCCTGGAGCCAGGAAGCCGCTTCCTGAGAGCTCGAGAGCCCTCCCCCGCTCGGACCATGGACCAAATGGCAGATCCTCAGGCCCCTGCCTATTTGTTTGTGTTTCAGGCATATCAGGCCTGCTCCTCTCTGAGTGTTTTCTGTTTGTCAGGGCAAGACAGATGCCTCTTGTTTAATTTATACCTTAATATTCCACCTTGAGGGGGTCCCTGGTGATGCTGAAGGTAAAAAAATCTGCCTGCAATGTTGTTCAGTCCTGAGTTGGGAAGATCCCCTGGAGAAAGGAATGGCAACCCACTCCAATCTTCTTGCCTGGAGAGTTCCATGGATAGAGAAGCCTGGCAGGCCACAGTCCGTGTGGTCTCAAAGAGCTGGACATGATTGGAGCGACTTAGCATGCATACATGCCTTCGGCCTTTAACTCCTTGTTATCACCTAAGCTGGAATTTGGGAAGAGTCTAGACCTGGGTTTAGACAGACAGTGGAGACCTGCAGTATCTGCTATGAGATTGCCATGAAATAAATCAAGACAAGTAGGTGGACCCGGGGACCCACTTCAGCATTGCAGAGGATGGATGAATAAGGCGAGTCCCAGAGGCCTCCAGAACAGCTTTGTCAGTGTATGTCTCTTTCTTGTCCAGGGGCTTATTTGCTCTCATGGAGTTAGTCCTGCTTCTACATACAAAACAGAGAGTGGAGAGACCCGACCCACACCCTGCCAGAACCGCTCTTTGGAGTTCTGTGGCCTCACAGGGTTAGGAAGTGACGACACCCTGGGCCATGCACTTTTATGCATTTGCTTCCTGGATGCTGTCACTGTGTGGGCCCACTGCCAAAGCTGGTAGTTCTTCTGGGAAAGATAACCCCAACTTCCCTGTGGTTAAGAATCCACCTTCCAATGCAGGGGATCCAGGTTCAATGCCTGGTCTGGGAACTGAGATCCCACATGCCGCAGAGAAGCTAAGCCCCTGACCCACCACTATAGNGCTGGTAGTTCTTCTGGGAAAGATAACCCCAACTTCCCTGTGGTTAAGAATCCACCTTCCAATGCAGGGGATCCAGGTTCAATGCCTGGTCTGGGAACTGAGATCCCACGTGCCGCAGAGAAGCTAAGCCCCTGACCCACCACTATAGAGCTTACGCACCACAACCACTGAGGCTGGACACTGCATGGAAGAGCCTGAACACCCTGGAGTCTGCTCACTGCACTGAAGAGCCTGAGCCTCGCAATGAAAGATCCCACGTGCTATAACCAAGAGCTGATGCTGCCAAAACTAAAAATAAATATTTTTTATGAAATAGAAAGGACAACCCCAACCTTCTAATGCTGGCCTGGGCCACAGCCCTGCCCCCTCCCCAAGCCAGTTAGTTTACGCCCACCATCACCCCCTTTTCTGAGCACCAGCCCTTGGAGTCAGGTGCTGGGTAGGGGTTCTATCAGGTTTCCTGATAGAGCCCGCACTGTAGCAAAACCCACCCTCCACACTCCACGGAGACACTGCTGCTCACACTGCAGAGTACACGTAATGCAGATTCCAGGCCTGTTTTACTGCTACTTTCAATAATAACCATTTGAAAAGCTGAATTGGAACAAACGTTGGAATGAAGAGGATGCTGATGGAACTGGCAGGAGCTGGTCTTTGAGGTCCTATGTCAAACAGGTCCTATGTCACTCGAGTTATGAACCCTATAAAGTGGGTGGAAATATGGTTCTTGTTCCCAAACAACTTGGGCAAGCAGCTGAGACTCCTTGAACAGGATTATTTACATTATGGTGTATCTGCTTTCTTCCTTGTGTTCTAAAGAAAAATGTACCGGATACATGTTTATGTGTGGCTGAGCCCCTTTGCTGTCCACCTGAAATGACCACAATGCTGTTAATGTACTGTACTCCAATATAAAATAGTTCTATTTTTCAATAAAAGAACAGTGTAATGCAAAGAACAGCATTTAAATTCCATGATGGGGATGGAGACAAAGAGAGTCGTCAGGAATGAAGAGTGTTTGAGCCAAGTATTGAAGACACCTCCCTGGAGAAAGAGTGGGGAACCAGAGGGTAGGGAGCACAGGGGAAGGGTTCTGAGCTGACCTTGACCTTCGCAGCGGGTCAGGGAGGGATTAGTCAGCAGAGGGCAGATGAAAAGAGAAAGAGAGCAGACAGGAATGGAAATGTAGTTTGCTGAGCTCAGAATCCTCTCCAGGAAGTTTCGATTTGATTCCCCAAGGAATACAAATCCCCGCGGGGGATGGTGGCGGAGAAGTGGCCCAATTAGGACTGGATTCAAAGAAATTGTGCGGTGGCCCTTTGTGTAGCTCATTAGCAGAAGAGGGACTCGAGGCGGCGGCGGCGTGAGGAGGGTCCCAGCAAAGACCCCACAGCAGGAGCAGACAGAAAGTAGAGGAGAGGCCACTGGGAGAAAATCATCAGAACTCAATGTTCCCCAACTGGGCAACTTGAGCGCTTGTTATCTGCCTCTCCTGAATCAAGAGATGGGTTGGGGCGTGTGAATAACAGATGAAGTGCTGTGTAGATGATGTTGATTAGAATGAACAGTTTAACAATGTGCTTAAATGAAAATTTCAGGGCTGGAGACCCAATTAGGAGTCTCATTAGAGGCTCAGCACAAGGGGTGCCGGCTTTGTTCTCTGGATGATTTTTAGGGAGCGATGCAGAACGTTTTAATGATGATGTCACAGTGGGGCGTGATTTCTGGAGGGTCCGGCAGGGCAGCGATACGGAGACAGGCAGCTTCTGCTGAAGCCACAAGGATCTGAGGGCATAGTGTGATTCAGCGTTCCTCCTGCACCTGTTTCTGGCAAAGATAATCATAATTAATTTTAGGGTCTGTTTTTGGGTCCCCCTCAAAACAGAACTCAGGCATCGGCATGATCATTTCCATTTCATAGGATCCCAGACACACTCACCTCAGGAAATAAGACTCACATAATTAGCAAAGGCCTGGAATCTGCCCACCAGTGCAGGAGTTGCAAGGGATGACATGGGTTCCATCCCTGGGTGGGGAAGACCCCCTGGAGGAGGAAGTGAACCCACCCCAGGATTCTTGCCTGGAGAATCCCATGGATGGAGGAGCCTGGAATGCTATAGTCCATGGGGCCGCAGAGTTGGACAGGACTGAGCGACAGAGCACGCTAGTTTGGGCTCTGAAGCTTTTCCTCTGCGTGCTCTTCTTAAGACACACAAAACCAGCCATGTTGCGATGGTAGTGAGCAGTCGACTGGAACTGAAACGTGAGTCTTCCGTGAGGACTAAAGCATTGCAAATGTACACTGTAAACTTGATATCAAGCTAACTGTGTTCCACGTTATCTCCAGAAGTAACACTGGTTCTATTTAGTAACAATGATGAGCATTTATGAGCACCCACCAGAGTCAGGATCTGTACCATGTGATTGCCACAAGTTAATTAATTCTTACAACAACCATTGAGGTAGATTCTATTACCTTCAAGTAACATATGAGGAAACTAAGATGGGAAGTGGTGGACCCAGGGTTCCCAGAAACAAGTGGCAAGTCGGGAACTGACCTCCATTCCTTCTGACTCTTAAGACTCTGCAAATACGTAGAGTGATGGCAACCCACTCCAGTATCCTTGCCTGGAGAATTCCATGGACAGAGGAGTCAGACAGGCTACAGTCCATGGGATCACAAAGAGCCAGACACGACTGTGAGACTTTCACTTTCAGGGTGTTGTAGCCCTAACAAAGATTTTTCACAAGCAGCAGTCTTTTTTTTTTTTTTCGATACAACACAAAGATGTTGCTGCCAATTAGTCTCTGCAGCCAAAGCAGCAGAGGCTCAAAGAGCTGAAAGTGACTCACGTAACAGTCATACGGCTCAAGAGTGGCTTGCTGGGGATTTCCAACCAGGTCTCCTGACTCCAAAATATGTGGGTGAGTCAGGTGTAAAGCCCATCCCGTTCTTGCTCTAAACCTATTTATCACCCTTTATTGAGTCCCTATTTTGGTCCACGGCATTGCCAAGTCACCCAGCTCAAATCCAGAACCATTCTTCACCCTGGCCTCCTTTCTCCCCACGCACACGCCCAGTCATCACAGCCTATCTCTCTCTTTCCTGAACTTCTCTCTCCTCCTCTTTGGTTTCATCTCCTCCAGCTTGAATAAAGCCTTCACCTGTGATGGTTCAGTGCCCTTTCCCCATGTTCTCCTAATTTTCCCCAGGGAGTACTCAAGCTTCAGTATACACAGGAGGTACCCAGAAAGCTTTTAAGGATGCAGGTCGGAGATTCTGATTCAGAGGTCTGGGGTGGGAGTCACAGATTTGTGTTTCTAACAAGTTCTCAGAGGGGGCTCCTGACACTGGTCTAAGGACCTCACTTTGAGAACCACTGTCCTACTCCGTGACTACCGGAATGATCATTTCACTTCTGTGCGTATGAACTCTCCATGGCTCTGGATAATCTGCTGCAGATAGACACCCAGTGTTTTAAAGCCTTCAGTCCCTGAAAGCCCAGATGACCCAACATTGACCAGAATCAAGAGCTGGGAAAAGCCCCTCTTGCTGATGGGACTAGCATGTGTGCAAGAATTTTCTTTGGCTCAAAGTAAGAAACCTAGGCCTAAGGACTCAAAAGTCTGAGTGAGCAGGTCAGGGATAGCTGATCTCTGGTAAAGCATTTTTCCCAACCTCATTTTTTGTGTGTTTAATCATTCATTCAAATTCTAGGCAACTAGAATACATCTTTCAACAAATGGAGAAACCTCCTTGCTCTCTTTGGTTATTATGACAGGCACCCCCTGTTCCTAGATACTGGGGACACAGAAGAAAAAGAAACTGAGGGAGTATTCCCCCAGCCCCATAATAAGGCGTATTCACTGCCAAGACTAGCAGTTGAGGTTTGGAGCCCCATCCACAGAGGCTTAAACATCTTGCTGATAAAACTATGGCCTGAACTATGGCTTATTAATCAATGGAATACACTATATTAACAGGTTAAAGAACAAAACTACACGGTGATCTCAATTAATGCAGGAAAAGTATTTGACAAAAATCAACTGTTCTTCCATAATGAAAACATTCAACAATCTAGGAATAAAAGGAGAATCCTCAGCCAGGTGGGAGTCCATCTATGAGAAACTCATAACTAACATCCTTCTTAAGGGTGAAAGACTGAAAGTTTGCCTCTAAGGTCAAGAACAGGACAAGGTTGTCTGCCCTTGCCATTTCTATTCCACATTTTAGTGAAGCTTCTAGTTGGCACAATTAAGCAGGAAACGCTTTAAAAGGAAGACATAAAGCTATCTCTGTTTGCAGATGACATTATCATGTATATAGAAAATCTGGAGGAACCCACTAAAAAAACTGCTAAAGCTGATAAAAGGCTTCAGCAACATGGCAGCATACAAAATCAATGCGTAAACTTCAATTGTATTTCTATATACCAACAGTGAAATTAAGGAAACAATTCCATCTATAATAGCATTTATAAGATCACAATATTTAAATACATTTTTAAAACAGAAATGCAAGACTTCTACATGGCAAGTATAAAATACTGTGCTCAGACACTTTACAACCCCAGGGACTGTAGCCCACCATGCTCCTCTGTCCATAGAATTTTCCAGGCAAGGATACTGGAGTGGGTTGCCATTTCCTTCTCCAGGGACCTTCCCAACCCAGGGATAGAACCCTTGTCTCTTTTGTCTCTTGTACTGGCAGGCAGATTCTTTATCACCAGGTCCACCTAGGAAGCCCACCAAGTAAAGGTCAATGCAAACATAAGGAAAGCTGCTGTTTATGAATCAGAAAACCTAATATTGGTAAAGCAGCAATAATCCCGCAAGTAATCTACAGATTTTATGTAATCTCCTAAAATCCAAATGGAGTTTATTCTGCAGAAATTGTGGAGAAAATACTGAAATTTATTTGAAAGCTCAGGGATCAGAATAGCCAAAATAGTGTTGAAAAAGAGCAAAATTGGATGATTCACAATTTTAAAACTTACTGCAAAGATATAGTAATGAAGGTAATTAAAAGGTACAAACTACTATTTAATTCAGATATATAGTGCAGCTCGGGGAATATAGTCAAAATTTTATTATAGCTATAAATGGAGTATAACCTTTAAAAAAATGAATCACTATATTGTATAGCTGAAACATACAATATTATACCTCAACTATACTTCAGTTAAAAATATATACTAATTAAAAGAAGCCAGACACAAAAGGCCACATGCTGTATGATTCCACTTACATGGTGTGTCCAGACAGGCACATGTCTAGAGACAGAAAGTAGATTAGTTCCCTTTCCAGGGCACTGAAGGCCTGAAGGGAGCAAAGGGATGTGGAAAGACTGAATGGGTAGGTTTATTTCCAGAGTGATGAAAACATTCCAAAGTTAAATAGTGGTGATAATTATGTAACTCCATGAATATGCAAAAAAAAAAAAGTTGAAATGTACTCTTTAAATGGGTTTGATTTATGATCCATAAATTTTGTCATAATAAAATGATTTTATGGGACTTCCCTGGTGGTCCAGTGGTTAAGACTCCATGCTTCCACTTCAAGGGGCATACAGGTTTCCAACTAAGATCCTGATTGGTGTAGCTAAAAATACATAAATAAAAAATAAGATGATTTTGTAATTCCATTAGGATAAACTCTTAACTAGATCCGGTTGAACAAATAGGTGGTGTGTGGATAGAGAGACCTGAGGAAATTGCCCAAATGCAATGCAGATGATACAGAACACGAAAGACATGGGAAGCAGCTCAGAAGCTACACGGGGAATCTCCCACGTCCGTGGAGTAACAGTGCCGGAGCAGGAAATGAATGGATGCTGACGAAGGAGATAGTGGCCAAAAATATTCCGAAAGTGGAGATTTGTGACAGAGACTCTCACTTTGAGGATGATATTCTGAGCTCTAAGCAAAAGGCATGGATGTCTAGAGAGACTTTAAAACATAAAGAAAGAGGAGAAAATCCCCGAAGCTTTCCCAAAAGAGTAGATCGCTTATTGAAAATCTGTTTCAGAACAGATTTCTCATCCACGAGAGAAATGATGCAGATGGGAATGAGACGATATCTTCGGGTGCCAAAGGAAAGTAATTTTCAACCCCAAATTCTAATCCTAACTAAGCTTGATGCATTTGCAGGGAAAAGTAGTGGCTAAATGTGTGACTCAGGAGCTAGAAGATGTGGGTTTGAAACTCAGCTCAGCTACTTATTTATGTGGATTCCAGCCTCAGTTTCCTGCCCTGTAACACAAAAATAACCACCGTACAGGGAGTTGTGAGAATTATATGAATTTGCATACGTAATCATGCTCAGAACAATACTTGACATAGAGACGCACTGTTGAAGGGTTAGCTACTAACTCAAGAGGTTGCTGTTCAGTCGCTCAGTCGTGTCTGACTCTGCGACCCCGTGGACTGCAGCACATCAGGCTTCCCAGTCCTTCACTATCTCCTTGAGTTTGCTCAAACTCATATCCACTGAGTCCAAATGGAGTTTATTGATGGTTGGTTTATTTATGGATGGTTGATGCCATCCAACCATCTCATCCTCTGTCATCCCCTTCTCCTCCTGCCTTCAATCTTTCCTAGCATCAGGGTCTTTTCTAATGAGTTGGATTTTGCATCAGGTGGCTTTGTATTAGACCTTCAGCTTCAGCATCAGTTCTTCCAATGAATATAAAGGATTAATTTCCTTTAGGATCGACTGGTTTGATCTCCTTACAGTCCATGGAACTCTCAAGAGTCTTCTCCAACACCACAGTTCAAGATATATACTTAGATCATGAACTCAAGATATGTACTTAGATATTCGATATGGAAAACAACCTTACAATTATATAACCAAGAAAGTTATTTTAGCAATGTTTAGTATTAAATTGGCCTTCCCAGATGGTGCCAGCGGTAAAGAACCTGCCTGCCAGTGCAGAAGATGCAAGAGATATGGGTTCGATCCCTGGGTCAGAAAGTTCCCCTGAGGGGAGGAGGGCATGGCAACTCACTCCAGTATTCCTGCCTGGAGAATCCATAGAGAGAGGAGCCT
This sequence comes from Neotragus moschatus, assembly GCA_006410615.1. Taxonomy (NCBI): domain Eukaryota; kingdom Metazoa; phylum Chordata; class Mammalia; order Artiodactyla; family Bovidae; genus Neotragus; species Neotragus moschatus. Next base: position 775,952 of record SJYA01002028.1, read on the forward strand.
GGTGGGCTACAGTCCACAGAGTCACAAAGAGTCAGAAACAACTAAATCGACTTAGCATGCAGTATTAGATTTAAAAAAAAGAATCAAGAGAAAAACATTGAAAGAGTAAAAGGATCCAGTCAATAGAAGGATAAACTACCCATCCCAAAAGTATCATGTGTAGGACCTTGCCTGCATCTTTCTGTATAAAGCATAGTCTAAAAATATATAAAATAAAAAATAAAAATGACAATTCCTTGATTCATAGCGTATTTTAATGTAAAAGATTAGCAGTAGTATGACTGAACCTGTCTCTTATACACATCTCGGAGCAGGAAATGAATGGATGCTGACGAAGGAGATAGTGGCCAAAAATATTCCGAAAGTGGAGATTTGTGACAGAGACTCTCACTTTGAGGATGATATTCTGAGCTCTAAGCAAAAGGCATGGATGTCTAGAGAGACTTTAAAACATAAAGAAAGAGGAGAAAATCCCCGAAGCTTTCCCAAAAGAGTAGATCGCTTATTGAAAATCTGTTTCAGAACAGATTTCTCATCCACGAGAGAAATGATGCAGATGGGAATGAGACGATATCTTCGGGTGCCAAAGGAAAGTAATTTTCAACCCCAAATTCTAATCCTAACTAAGCTTGATGCATTTGCAGGGAAAAGTAGTGGCTAAATGTGTGACTCAGGAGCTAGAAGATGTGGGTTTGAAACTCAGCTCAGCTACTTATTTATGTGGATTCCAGCCTCAGTTTCCTGCCCTGTAACACAAAAATAACCACCGTACAGGGAGTTGGGAGAATTATATGAATTTGCATACGTAATCATGCTCAGAACAATACTTGACATAGAGACGCACTGTTGAAGGGTTAGCTACTAACTCAAGAGGTTGCTGTTCAGTCGCTCAGTCGTGTCTGACTCTGCGACCCCGTGGACTGCAGCACATCAGGCTTCCCAGTCCTTCACTATCTCCTTGAGTTTGCTCAAACTCATATCCACTGAGTCGGTGATGCCATCCAACCATCTCATCCTCTGTCATCCCCTTCTCCTCCTGCCTTCAATCTTTCCTAGCATCAGGGTCTTTTCCAGTGAGTCGGCTTTTTGCATCAGGTGGCTTTGTATTAGAGCTTCAGCTTCAGCATCAGTTCTTCCAATGAGTATAAAGGATTAATTTCCTTTAGGATTGACTGGTTTGATCTCCTTACAGTCCATGGAACTCTCAAGAGTCTTCTCCAACACCACAGTTCAAGATATATACTTAGATCATGAACTCAAGATATGTACTTAGATATTCGATATGGAAAACAACCTTACAATTATATAACCAAGAAAGTTATTTTAGCAATGTTTAGTATTAAATTGGCCTTCCCAGATGGTGCCAGCGGTAAAGAACCTGCCTGCCAGTGCAGAAGATGCAAGAGATATGGGTTCGATCCCTGGGTCAGAAAGTTCCCCTGAGGAGGGCATGGCAACTCACTCCAGTATTCCTGCCTGGAGAATCCATAGAGAGAGGAGCCTGGTGGGCTACAGTCCACAGAGTCACAAAGAGTCAGAAACAACTAAATCGACTTAGCATGCAGTATTAGATTTAAAAAAAAGAATCAAGAGAAAAACATTGAAAGAGTAAAAGGATCCAGTCAATAGAAGGATAAACTACCCATCCCAAAAGTATCATGTGTAGGACCTTGCCTGCATCTTTCTGTATAAAGCATAGTCTAAAAATATATAAAATAAAAAATAAAAATGACAATTCCTTGATTCATAGCGTATTTTAATGTAAAAGATTAGCAGTAGTATGACTGAACAAATACAGGCACACACATATTCCCCTCACAAATCTTGTAAACATGTCTCAACACATTTCAGTGAATTGATGAACGGTTCACAATCTCTTGCCATACCATAGTTAAAACAGAAACCAACAAAGAGTAGAACAGAACCAGAAAAGTGTAGTTTGAAATCACAGAAGGAAAAAAAATCAAGAAAGAGTGAATGTAAGCAAACATTCAACCACCTACAAAAAAAAAGGAATCAGAAAATAATGAAGACATCTATGAAAAATTCAGAATTCACTAATATTTTGTTCTAAAATTCCCTTCCTAGTGGCTTCATTTGTAAATTTTTAAAAAGTAACTTTTATTTGTACACAGACATTAAAATTGTGAGACACATACCACAAATAGAGTGCCTATGTGCACGTGTTAGTAATGCCTAATAGAGATTATAAATTCTAGGAGGAGAAGTATTATGATTTATTCACTACCATATCCCCATTCCATATAATAGTGCTTGGCATCTAGGAGACTGATAAATATTTATTGAATATTATAGTTGAATATGAAGTAAAATGAGTCAGAAGCTAACCCTCAGAGGATTTTGCAGAGACAAACAGAACTGGATTATAATCCTAGTTCTGGAACATTCTGAACTCTGGGAAAGTAGAATATCTCTCAGCTATGATTTTCTACAACATAAAATGGAAATGACAATCAATAGCTACTTTGCAAGGGTCTTGCAGGACTTAAACACGAGGACCAAGCACCAGCTACTAAATTATTAGGTCATAGCCCTCTACCCACCTTTCAAGTCCTCCATTCTGCAATACTGGGTCTGGGACTGCGAACCACATTTCTGCGTGGCTTGCTGGTTCCAGGCTCAGTCTGGCAATGAGGACTCTGGGGTGGATGCTGGGGAGAGAGAAACTCCTTCTTGTTTGCACGCCAGGGAGGTCCCATCGACTTCCTGTTTCCGGGAGCCTCACAGCACAGTTTCTCCACTCTTGCAATGCTCACTCCTTCCTCTGGGAGCCATGAAATCTAGCTTGTAGTTGTTTTTTTCCCAACACTCACAGAACCAGCTTCTTCAGGGCACCTCAGACACCAGCACCAACAGAGCAGGCGCTTTCTCAGAAGGATGGGTTTCAGCCCATAACCCCTCCTCCAAATGTCTACAGCTTAATACCTGTCCTTCTAGCCCTTTCTCTTTGATCCCCTAGCCCTGAAATTGCTACCTCCATGATGAAAGTGAAAGTGTCATTCACTCAGTCGTGCCCAACTATTTGTGACCCCATGGACTGTAGCCCGCTAGGATCCTCTGTCCACGGAACTCTCCAGGTAAGAATACTGGAGTGGGTTGCCGTTCCCTTCTCTAGGGGAATCTTCCCAACTCAGGGATCCAGCCAGAGTCTCCCACATCGCAGACAGATTCTTTACCTTCTGAGCCTCCAGGGAATGCCAACCTCTGTTATACTTCCTTTTATTACCCAATTAACAATTCTCTGTATTTTCTCTGTTAAAATAACTTATGTGGCTTGCCTGGTGACTGATCCCAGATTAGGAACTCAAAGTCCCAAATATGGTGGTTCCCATCACCATTCAGTTCAGTTGCTCAGTCATGTCCGACTTTTTTCGACCCCATGGACTGCAGCATGCCAGGCTTCCCTGTCCATCACCAACTCCTGGAGCCCACTCAGACTCATGTCTATCAAGTCGGTGATGCCATCCAACCATCTCATCCTCTGCCATCCCCTTCTCCTCTTGCCTTTAATCTCCCAAACACCAAGGTCTTTGCCAATGAGTGGCTCTTCACAGCAGGTGGCGAAAGTATTGGAGCTTCAGCATTAGTCCTTCCAATGAATATTCAGGACTGATTTCCCTTAGGATTGACTGGTTTGATATCTTTGCAGTCCAGAGTCTTCTCCAACATCACAGTTGAAAAGCATCAAGTCTTTGGCATTCAGCTTTCCTTATGGCCCAACTCTCCTACCCATACATGACTACTGGAAAAACCATAGCTTTGACTAGATGGATCTTTATCAGCAAAGTAGTGTCTCTGCTTTTTAATATGCTGTCTAGGTTTGTCATAGCTTTCTAGCATTTGTGTATGCATGATCACATCTGACCCTCAGAACAAAGCTGGAAAGGAATCACTATAGTTAACCACCCACCCCTGTATCAGGTAAGAAAAATAAGACTCAACCACATCCAGGCTATTTTCAAGATTCAACCATACCCTTTGTTTCTTCAAAAAACTTTTGCCAATATTTTAAGGAAACAATCTGAAATAAATACTGAATGAGTGGTCATTGACTTATTTCAGCAAAATATTGTAGTTGTCAAAATCTTTCAATTCTTTGAAACATTTTCCACTAAAGGAATTCTTAAAAGGATATAAACATTTGATAGATTGCAAATATTTGATGTGAAAGTGAGGGACAGAGACTTTAATTCATCTAATTAACTGTCTGTCTTGGGAATCAAAGACCTGGAATCTGAGTCCAATGACCCAAACTATCAGTCATGTAACCTTGCACAAGACACGTGAGTTCTGAACCTCAGTCTTCTCGTGTGTAAAATGGCCAAGGTCTTGCTGGGCTATTTGAAGAATAAATGGCTTCTGTACAATTCCTGGTACACGTGTGTACATGTTAGTCATGTCCGACTCTCTGTGACTCAATGGACTGTAGCCCTGTAGACTCTGTATCCGTGGAATTCTCCAGGCAAGGATAGTAGAATGGGTTGCCATGCCTTCCTCCCCCTCCAGGGGAATCTTCCCAGCCCAGGGATGGAACCCAGGTCTCCTGTGTTGCAGGCAGATTCTTTACTGCNCAATGGACTGTAGCCCTGTAGACTCTGTATCCGTGGAATTCTCCAGGCAAGGATAGTAGAATGGGTTGCCATGCCTTCCTCCCCCTCCAGGGGAATCTTCCCAGCCCAGGGATGGAACCCAGGTCTCCTGTGTTGCAGGCAGATTCTTTACTGCCTGAGCCATCAGGGAAACCCACCCTGGTACATAGACTGTCTTAAATAGAAACTGTATCATTATAGGATAGAGCGATAGGTCTAGTCAAAATAAAAACATAAGGACATCCATCACCTCACATAATATTCAGTCCAGAGATAAGAGGCTTCAGTGCCTTCAAGATATCTGCAAAAACTGTTGTTCCTTTTTTAATCTGTCCACTCTGCCATCCTTACCCCCAAGGATGAGGATTTTTTTTATTTCACCCCCAAGCCAGGAGGAAGATTGCTTATAATCGTCTAAGCTTCACATGTGATCCACTGACACCTTGTGGAAGAAAGGAATGTCACTTCTCGGTTCTCTGTTAGGATCAAGGACTATTTTCCCAGAAGGCTCGTCAGACCACACCTGGTAACTCAGCAGCCAGAATGAGGTCCTATGTTCCTTCCCAAGGAATGAACACACGCCCTGAAGCGGGAGTGAGACCCCTTTCTCTGCAGCACACTGCTTCCTGGAGAACGAGGGACACTCAGAAAAAAACAAAAGAAAACATGTTTCTAGTAGAAAGGAAGAGGTGGGACTTGAGAAAGAAATCCCCTTTCAAATAAACATTAGGAGACCACCGACCCCAGTGACATCAAAGCTTCTTGGTTATTACCTCTATGGAGGATACCTGTGTGTATTAGTCTCCTTTGTGGGTGGTTGTTCAGTTGTTAAGTCATGTCCAACTCTTTGTGACCCCATGAATTGCAGTACTGACCCCTCTGTCCTTCACTATCTCCTGGAGCTTGCTCAGATTTGTGTCTATTGAGTCAGTGATGCCATCCAACCATCTCATCCTCTGTCGTCCCCTTCTCCTCTCGCCCTCAATCTTTCCCAGCATCAGGGTCTTTTCCAGTGAGTCAGCTCTTCACATCAGGTGGCCCAAGTACTGGAGCTTCAGTTTCCTAGCACTGCTGTATTGAATTATCAGGGTTTTGTGGCTCAAAACAGTAGACATTTATTTGCTCATAGTTCCAGAGGCCAGAGTCAAAAATCAAGGTGTCTGCAGAGCCATGCTTCCTCCAAAGGTTCTAGGGGAGAATCTACTCCTTGCCTCTTCGAGCTTCTGGTGGCTCCAGGTATGCCTGAGCAGGTGGCTGCAGCCCTGGAGTCTCTGCCTCATTAGTCATCTGGCCTCCTCCTCTATTCTGCGTGTCAGCTCTCCCTCTGCTTTGCTCTCAGAAGGACACTTCACATTGGGTTTAGGGCCCACTGGGATAATCGCAAAGAGTCAGACACGACTGAGCGATTGAACTGAACTAGATAATCCAGGTGACCTCATAACCCAAGATGCTAAACTTAATTATATCTGCAAGGACCATTTTCCAAATAAGATGTGCAGTTTCAGGGGATCAGTATGTGGTTGTAACTGGGGTGGGAGGTTGATCCCCATTCAGCCCACTACACTTAACTACAGGGTTGTTGTGACACAATGGGTTTTAAAGCTCTGGCAGGGACTTCCCTGGTGGTCCAATGGCTAAGACTCCTCGCTGTCAATGCAGGTGGCCCACATTCAATCCCTGGTCAGGGAACTAGATCCCACAACCAAGAGTTCACATGCTACAACTAAGATCCGGAGAAGGTGATGGCACCCCACTCCAGCACTCTTGCCTGGAAAATCCCAAGAACGGAGGAGCCTGGTGGGCTGCAGTCCATGGGGTCGCTACGAGTTGGACACGACTGAGTGACTTCACTTTCACTTTTCACTTTCATGCATTGGAGAAGGAAATGGCAACCCACTCCAGTGTTCTTGCCTGGAGAATCCCAGGGACAAGGGAGCTTGGTGGGCTGCTGTCTATGGGTTGCACAGAGTCGGACACGACTGAAGCAACTTAGCAGCAGCAGCAACTAAGATCAAAGATCCCGCGTGCAGCAACTAAGACCCAGTACAGCCAAATAAATAAGTAAATAAGTATTTTAAAAATAAAGTAAAAGCTCTGGCAGAGGGCTGGCACCCAGTGAGCATGTGATAAATATTGGTTGAGTTTAAATCCATTTATACATATCTGCAGCCTCAGCTGGCATTTTACTTACTCCCTATGCCATGACTTCTGGGGTTCTTGGCAAAAGACAGCCTTCCCTTGGCCTGAACAAGAAGAATGTGAGCCAGCAGGATGAAGGGAATAACTGCAGGATGGAGAGTCAAACGCGGGGCGAGCAGGTTGACCCAGATGGCAAGGAGAGGGAACAGGAAGGCCACGGCCACGGGGAGCCTGGGGAGGCCAAGGTGCATGTCTTGGATGGTGCAGGTGGGACGCTGGCCCCTGTCTCACTGCTTTTCCGAGTCCTGGCAGGGACTACAAATACCTTCTCTGCCTCAAGTCAAGCAATAACCCCAAGAGTATGTAGCTTCTTCCTCTTGAAAAATTCACAATTTCATAAAGGGTACACTTTACAGACCTTATATCCACGTTTATTTTTCTTCTGGGCAAACATATCAATCTTCCCAAGCCCTCATTTGCAAATAATGAGCCAAAGTCATTCTCTCATCTCTGTTTTCCATCTTGCAAAGAAAGGTGATGCTGAAAATTCATACTTAAATTTCATGCTCAGATGGTTTCCCAGCTGGAATGAAGGCACCTTAAGGATCATCTGTCTTAGCCCTGCATCACAAAGAAGGAGTCTGGGGCCAGGAGATGTTAAGTTAACTTGCTTAAAGTCACAGTCTCGGGGGTTGGAAGGAAAGGATGAACCATCAGAAAGAACAGCTGGAGCCAAATCCCAGATGGGAAAAAAAATCCTGGAGTTCTAGGTAGGCAAGCAGGACTGGGGAGGAGAGTGGCGACGTTGTCATTCTCCTGGATCACCAACTATAGCTGAAAATTTCAGTGCTTTGTCCCTTAAATTGTCCCTAAGATTCTTTATGTAATCTCATTCAGCAAATAAAGGTTAGACACTTAAACTGTCAAAGGGTCATTAGTCATGTTCTGGAGACTCCGAGCAGGTGAAGTGAATCCAAAGTATGAATAAGAAGATCTATAACTTTGCCATCAATTGCATTAAATGTGTCATTTATCACCGTCCACTGATGCACAGTTACCATCCTCAAATCAGTCCATGTCACACTCATCATTTTAAGAATACATTTGTTGTTGTTGTTGTTGGCTTGGAACAGACTGACATGATGGATGAAAGAGGTCATGAAAGAAGAGTAACTTTGAACCAAGCAAGTGACATGGCAAAACTGCATCTCACTCCCCACTTCTGTCTTCTCAAGGGCTCTGGCCCAGGGATGGTTCAGCCAACACTGATGCTGCCCACAAGGAAAGACAGGTCTGGAGAACTGAAGTGACCATGGGAACTTCTATCTCTTGTCAACGGTGCTTTCCACAACTCCACGTTGTTAAATCAGCAACCCAGAGGATAACTTTTTCTAACAGAAAAGCATCTGCTCAAAGGCTTGGAGAAAATTGAAAGTAATTGATTTGGCAACAGCACAGAGTAATTGTATCAGTCAAGGCTCAATTAGAGAAATAGACCCAGTGTGTGAAATAGACCCTGTGGGTGTGGGTGTGCCTGTGTGTGTGTATAGGAGGGAAGGGGGATAGAGGGGGCGACTCGGACCAATTTATTGGATTACACAGCTGCAGGAGGTGGTCATGCAAGTCTGAAAGGTGTTGGACAGGCCATCAGGAAGGGAAGAGGCAGAACACACCAGAATCCAACGGACTTGTGGTCCAAAGGCAGGAGCCTCTCTCTCTCCCCGGGAAAAGCACAAAAGATGTTCCAACTGGTTAACTGAGGCCCACTCAAAGAATTCCCCTAATTTAAAGTCAACTAAGTATGAACTTTTACCATATCTGGGAAATTCATTTACAGAAGCATCTAGGTTAATGTTGTTATTGAGTAACTGATGACTTGTCCAACCTAGCCAAGTTAACAAGAAGCTTTCCTCAAATTCATTTTGATACCTACTAACCAAATTTCCAGCAGAGTGGAAAAGCCAGGAAGAGAAGAAATAATCTTGGGTGAGAAAATGCTTGAAGTCCATGATGACATTTTCAAATTTTATTTATAACGAAAGAAGAGTTTCAAGAGATGTCAAGCTTCCAGATATATTATTGGCTACAAGTAGCTATATTGCTGGATTAGTTTGCTAGTGTTTGTTAAGGATTTTACATTTATATTCATGAGAAACAGTAGCCACTAGTTTTTTTTTTTTTCCTTATAATGTCTTTCTTAGGTTTCATTATTAAGAGTATGCTGTCAAAAGTTGGATGGTGGTTACTGTTAGGTGGGGATAGAGACTTTGAGAAAATACAAGAGGACTTGTCTGCCCTCTGATAGTTTTTCTGTTGACCTGTGTGCTGCTTACATGGAGATATTCAACATGCAAATACTTACTGATTTGTACACTGATGAAGTATATGCACTTTTCCATCTGTAGGTTCAACTCTCCAGGCCCTTCAGGAAACAGACACTCAGAAAGAATACAAGGGACTTCCATGGTGGTGCAGTGATTAAGACTTCATCTTCAAATGCAGGGATGCAGGTTCAATCCCTAGTCACAGCCAGAATATCAAAACACGTAAAACAGAAACACTATTGTAACAAATTCAATGAAGACTTTAAAAATGGTCCACATAAAAAAAAAAAAAAAAAAAAAAAAAAAAAAAAAAGGGAGGAAAAAAGCACAAGCTGGAATCAAGATTGCTGGAAAAAATATCAATAACCTTAGATANCAGGTTCAATCCCTAGTCACAGCCAGAAAATCAAAACACGTAAAACAGAAACACTATTGTAACAAATTCAATGAAGACTTTAAAAATGGTCCACATTAAAAAAAAAAAAAAAACTAGGGATGCAAGAGAAGCGAAGAGATTGGTTACAAAGTGACCACAGCAAGACATTGTAAATCACTGTACTTCAATATTTTTTAAAAGTTCTTATTGATTTAATAAGCATTATTACTTGAGTATTTAGGAAAAAAAAAAAAAAAGGTGACCACAGCATAGTCTTGAAAATTCACCTTCAGGCCAACAGAGCACAACAGAGCAAGGACCAGTCTTGAAAGGAGTCTGCACTGGACAAAAACGCCCCAGCCCCAGTGTTCCCACTTTGCTTCCATCACTGGGTGAGCTGGGAGAGCTGGTCCCAAAGGTGCAGAAGCTGGAGGCCGCCCGCTCATGCACTCCCCAGGGCGGGCTCTCTCCTGAAGGGAGGTCTGAGCCGGGCATGCCCATTCCTGACTTAGAGGGAGTCGGGGAAAGAGGGCATTCTGAGAACAACTTGTTCATCAATGAGAAAAGTGTGGCTTGGATGAATTCAACCGGCACAGGCACATCTGAGGAAGGCAGAGTTCAGCTGAGACCTCGTGGTTCTCCAGTCTTCCTTCCTCCTGGTTACACCACATTTCCGTGCAACGAATTATGCACAGACTCCAAATCAAGACTCTTTGTCACTGTCATCCCACAGTAGTGAGAAACAACAGCCTTTCAAACGTGCCTCTGTGCTATGTAGCTAAGGGAACTTGAGGAAATGGTGTGTTGAAGGAGATCAGTTCCTCTTAGATAATTTTGCAGACAATCCTCCTGGGAAATTAGTGATAATTAATATTCTGGCTGCTTCTCTAAAGATAGATTCTTCTGCAGTGAAGCAGTTCAGCTCCATAGTACCTGAGGCAGAAATAATGTGTGCCACAAACACAGGGGATGGTCAAACAGCCACTGCAAGGTCTCCACTTACAAACCTGAAATCAACCCAGAAGACAGCAGACCATGATCAGGGTCCCTCCAGAGGGAACTGAGATGCCACAGAGCCAGAGAGCCCAGGGGAGCGTCTGGGTCAGGCAAGGGCTGCAGCTTCACTAGCCTATTGCTGGCGGAGGGGGTAGCCTCTGGGGTCAGAAGAGAGCAGGGAGGCTCTTCCCTGAGGCAAGGTCCGAGGGAGCAGGGCAGAAGGCAGCCCTGAACCTGTGTCCTTGCTTCATCTGCCCTTCAGATGGGAAAAGCCACTCCCAGAGGATTTTCTCCAGGCTCTGTTTCCTATTACAACACGTTACTCCAAACGTCATGGCTGAACACAATACACATCGATGCTCTGACAGTTCTAGAGTCAGAAGTCCTGACGTGCCTTCCTTTTGTAGGCTCCAGGTGAGAATCTGTTTCCCTTAACTTTTCCAGTTTCTAGAGGCTGCCCACTTTCCTTGGCTCTCAGCCACAGCACTGTAATCTCCAGGCTTTGGGGGCAAACTCATAAATTTGTGTCCTTGCCTCTTACAGTTCTGAACGGACATCCACATTCTTTGGCTTGTGGCTTCTCCCTCCACCTTCAAAGCCATCAGCATTCACAGAGGTCTGGGGTGTTACTCTGGCCAGGCAAAGGACACCTCGGTGGGTCATCGGTAGCTTCTAGAACAGTGGTTCTCAAACTTCAGTGTGCATCAAATCGTCCAGAGATAGGGTTGACAGGCTGAGAAAGTAAAAGTACAGGATGCCTAGTTTAATTTTAATTTTAGATAAGCACTTTTTTTTCATATGAGCATGCCATATTACATGGGACTTTGTTATACTAAAAAAATTTTCACTGTTTATCAAACGTATTCACACGTACTTGGGAAGTCTGTGGTTCATCTCTTCCCTGGAGGGCTTGGTGAAACCCAGTTTGCTGCTGCTCCTGATTCATGAGGTCTGGAGTGGGGGCTGGGAATGTGCCCTCCTAACAAATCCCCTAACAGAAATCAACCCTGAATACTCATTGGAAGGACCGATGCTGAAGCTTCAATCCTTTGGCCACCTGATGTGAAGAGCTGACTCATTGGAAAAGACCCTGATGTTGGGAAAGATTGAAGGCAGGGACGACAGAGGATGAGATGGTTGGTTAGCATCACCGACAATGGACGTGAATTTGAGCAAACTCTGGGAGATAGTGAAGGACAGGGAGGCCTGGTGTGCTGCAGTCCATGGGGTCACAAACAGTCAGACACAACTGAGCAACTGAACAACAACAACCCCCCAGGTCAGCGGATTCTGCTGCCCTCGGGTCTACGCACTTGCTGAGAACCACGGTTGCAGTAAAGTACATACATACTTTGAGAATGTAAGTCAGATTAAATTATTTAGGGCTTTTCCAAGTCCCATAAAGGACAAGCCAAAGTTATGGCAAAATCTTTCGAGGGCCCAGGTGCCCTGGCAATTACCTCCCTCGCCTCGCTCCCTAAGCTGCTCCCCACTATCAAGAAGCTCTGGGGGAACATTTGCTTCTGGAACAAACCAGGCACAGTCCCACCTGAGGGTCTTTGCACAAGTAGCTCCCCCAGTTAAATGAGTCTCCCCTAGACAGGGACAGGGGCTCCTTCAGGCTTTGCTTAATTCTGCCTTTCACCTGGTTTTAAATGGTACCCCCACCCCCACCAATCCACCTGACATGATGATTTCTGCCATAGTCTCCACCTGACATGCAAGAAGTACCATTGCTTATTATCGACCTGCTCCCACTAAAACTCAAGTTCCACGAATACTGGGTTTGTGTTGATTAGATTCACTGCTATTCACAGCAGTGATGGTGTTTCCCAGAATGTAAGAGATGCTCAATAAATGCACAGAATATGTGTTTAAAGAACAGGGATGCCCTAAACTGTTTGTTCATTCTGTGGATACAGGTGTAAGGTTACCCTGCAGACGAGGGTATAAAGAACCACTTGCAAGGACTTTCCTGGCAGTCCAGTGGTTAAGATTTTGCCTTCCAAGGCAGGAGGCAAGGGTTGGGTTCCTGGTCAGGAAGCTAAAATCCCACGTGCCTTGGGGCCAAGACACCAAAATTCAATAAAGACTTTTAAAACGTGGTTCACATCACCAAAAACTTCTTAAAGAGAGAACCATTTGCAGAAAATGTCTCCTTTGCCAACTGAGTAAAGCCAAGTCACCCAAGTGGGTGTGTAGGGGCGTCCGGTGGGGGGTAGGACTTTAGAAGGGCCATTGCAAAATGACCGAGAGCGATTGGACCACTCCACAGCTATCAGTTATTTGTTGCTTTTGTGTTTTTAACCAATAATCAGGCAACAGAGGCAGGTGGAAAGCATTAACCCGTCCATAACCCTACAACCAGGGAGTGTATCACAACCAAGGTAAGGTTTAGAGCTCATTCTGAAAAACACATAAGCATTCACTAGCAGTCAAGCCCCATGCGGTCAGGTAGTTCTAGAAGTTCAGACAGTTCCCTACACTTTGTCCCCAAGCGTTCCAAAAACAGGATGAAAATGTTCCTCTTGGTCAAATGCACTGATATCTACAAGAACAGGTCAAAGCTTTCATCGCTTCAAGGATTTTTGCAACGCCGCAAGTTGGTCTTAATCTGGGGTATAAGAGAAGGTGCTGGGCTGACAGGCTGCTGGGTCCCTAGACCCTGTGCACCCAAGGTGCTGGCATTCATGCAGCTTTCAAGGCAGCCACATGGCTTGGCCAGTGCTTACTGTACCAAAGAGAAATTACTTCTAATGTCCCTTAGAAGTGGAGGGGTGTTTGGTAGTCTCCTCCAGGTGTAGAATCTCATTTAAGTTACTTCAAAGTTAACTAAAGGCCCCTAGGATATAGACTAAAGGTATTCAAATACCTTATAGTGTTTATTCCAGAATATTTTAATTAACTACATGTAAACAATAAAATAAGAGTCTTCATATGTACGCATACATAATATTTAAGATGTGTTTGCTAAAATCAATACATATCCATTAAAGTAAAACTTTACAAATGAAGCCATTTCAAGATGCTTTAACATTTCAAAGCTGGCAATGAAACAAAACCCATTTAATTCATTAAACTCCCTGGATTTCCCAGTCCTGAGGATAAGCACAATGAAACAAATAACCACTGTAGAGTCAAAATTCCAAATTCTTAACTCTAGCTGTTTACATTGGAGAAGACCCTGATGCTGGGAAAGATTGAAGGCTGGAGGAGAAGGGGACGTCAGAGGATGAGATGGTTGGATGACATCACCGACTGGATGGACATGAGTTTGAGTAAACCCCGGGAGTTGGTGATGGACAGGGAGGCCTGGTATGCTGCAGTCTATGGGGTCGCGAAGAGTCAGACACGACTGACCGACTGAACTGACTGACTGAGCCCCTTACATTCGGTTTGTAGGATCAGAACAAGCATCTTTGGAACAAGCATCTTTCACGTGGGCTGAACCCTAACGCTAAAACCCGGACATTTAAAGCCTCAAATGGGGGATAATCAAACTTCTTTAAAAACATCTCTCCATCCAAAATTGGTGTTTGTTCATAACTAATATACAGAAATATGCATTTAACAAAGCTCACAAAACTTTTAACCTTTTCTATCAAAAATTAAAGTTGTTCCCTGGTGGCTCAGACCGTAAAGCATCTGTCTACAATGCGGGAGACCTGGGTTCGATCCCAGAGTCGGAAAGATCCCCTGGAGAAGGAAAGGGCAGTCCACTCCAGTACTATTGCCTGGAAAATCCTATGAACAGAGGAGCCTGGTAGGCTACAGTCCATGGGGTTGCAGAGAGTCAGACACGACTGAACAACTTCACTTCCATCAAAAATTAAAACAATTTGAATTACGAGCATTAGGGAAGGTTTCCTGGGTTTAAACTGACAGAGTTGAGAGAGGTCTGAGGTTGTTCATAAATCTAAGTGGTGAAGGAAAAAACACAAAAACATTTCATTAAAGCAGAATGCTTCCTACAGCTTTCAGTCCAACCCCTGCCAGTTGTGGGGGGCCAGTGCAGGCACCCCTGCCTGCTGGAGTTTTGCTCCAGAACCCAGGGGAAGTCACATCTTCTGGTCTGCCCAGGGCTGCGGGGTCTCCCAGGATACAGGACTTTCAGAGCTAACATGGAGACGGTCCCAGGCAGCAGGAACAAGCTGTTCACCCCACCTGGACCCCTAGCTCATCTGCAAGAAGGTTCCCTCCCCATGGCTGCCCCCCTAGGCCGGGAGGAGGCCCATGAAAGGCTTTATTCTTCAGAGTAAGCTTCTAACTTCCGCCCTCCTTAGCTGTGCTCATTGACTGGGCCCTTGGAGGCCCAGCTGCCCCTCCTCAGCCCCTGAACCAGACAGGAGGCTGATGGGTGGGCAGGTGAGGAGCTGCGGGCACAGGTGGCTGGAGCCGGGCTGAGTAGGGGGGCAGGGAGAACATGGCACATAAGGAGGAGGGTTGCACGCCCTCTGCCCCTCTTAGGTGAGGGCGCCTGACCACCCTGAGCTGTGCTGGGGGCTCTGCCGCTCCCTGACGGGTGGGGTTGCTGGGGGGGGTGTTTTTGATAGGGCCCACATAGGGTCTCATTGATAAGATGGCTTGTTTTGTCAACCTCGAAAATCAAGAATAAAATCACAGTGATCTGTGAGATTGACCAAATGGCATCCTGTTATCTCACTGGCATTTATCTTCTCAAAGCTGTGAGACCACCAGATTTCCAGGCCTCTAGCTACGTGACCATCCCTTCAGAGAATCCTTCATCGGTAGGGTATAAGAAGGACGCTGTCAGAAAGGGAAGATGCTGGTTCTCCTTAAGAGCCAGTCACCCTCTCTTTTCCCTCTAACAAATTTCCTCTTCTTGCCTGACTGCCCAGCTTGCTCTTTTTTTCTCTGCACTCACCTTACAGTTCTCAAGCTTCCAAATTCACCTCTTTCTCTGGGTTCAGCTCTCTCCTAAAGATGTTCCTGCCTCTTTGTTTCTCCTGCTAAAGTGTAAAGCAGCTGCAACCAACAAAAACCCATCTCAGCAACCCCACTACTGCTGTCTGCAGCCGCCTCTTTGCACAAAGTCTCTTCTGTTTATAGGCTCTTTCCTTTCTCCTTAAAAGAGGATGGGGACATCACGTCCTTGATCCAAGGTGTTATAGGCGAAGCTCAGATAGATTATCTAGAAGAACAGGACAGGAAGGAGCTGGCCAGGCCCCTAATGACTCAGCCTCAGAGGAAACAGAAGAGCAGGGTTTCAAAAACTTCCCCCTCCCAGCATCTCCACAGAAACTAACGTTAGGGTGAGAGCCAGGCCAGGGCCTCTGCAAAGCCTGGGAATTGGAAGTCGAGAAACTTGAGGGGCTGGGGCTATCGCTAACTGCCTTCCACAAGAATCCGGCCAGCCTAACCATACTACAACCATCACTTCGAAGAAACAAACGTGGAGAAGTGAGGTAGACCCTAAGCTGAGCTTCAGGCCTCCATACATGCAGGCTGCTTTCCCCCCATAACCAACGGGGCCAGCAACTGCCAGTGCTTGCCCCTGAGCACTGGGCACTGTCCTCTAGGGACCGCTTCATCAGGTCCTCTTGGAGTTGGGGGAGGGCTCAAGCAGCTCCTCAGTCCTGAACTGAGAGCCACAGACTCCCAGCCCACTCCCTCCACATCTGGGGAGGCGGGGAAGCACACAGCATAAGTGAGGAGCGCGGACCTGGGATAGGCAGGGATCTGGCAGCCGTTCTCCCGAAGTTCAGGATGCTGGCTCCTGTTCTAGGAAGTGGGTGCCTAAAATAGAAGCTCTGATCCTTAAGACCCTTTAATAATTAGGTCAGACTCGAATGCTCCTGGAATGGGAGGGCTGAGAAGTAGTAGCAGGTCATTCTCGGCATAGCTGACCACTAGAAACCCCCTAGGACCACATGCCCTAACTTATGAAGCATGGGGCATGTTGCCTCCTGTTGCCAAAGTGCTACCTGGGTAATAGGCGGTCAGCAAGTTACAAGCTGTGGAACCTGACTTTGTGCTAGTTTAACTGTCCCCTCTAGGACTGGGGCAGTTCATGAACTAAACAATCCAATTTTTTCCTTAACCTGGGGGAGGGGGTTAACAGTCCTTGTCAGTTGCCTCGCTTCTCTGGTCAGCCTTCATGTTCCAAGAGGAAGAGACTCTGACCCCAGTTTCCAGCATCTCATGACATGCTTCCATGCTTGGGTCTAATATACCACAGCGTATATCCTCTATGTTAGGAAATACCTTAAATGAACTTGGTTCTAGCCAGGCTTCATTTCCATCCTACTAAATAGGCTTTCTAGGCTGCTTTGATGCTGGCATCCTAACTAGTAAGACAAGGTGGGTAGGTAGGAGCTTCTGAGGCATTCACAGGCACCCTCACAGTGTGACAGAGGCCCAAAGCTGGGGGACAAGGACTAAACCACTGAATGCAGGAGCGGAAAGTCAGCTGGCTGTGAAGTGCTAACTAGATTGCTCGAGGCAGCCCCCGAACGCTGCCTCAAATAGCCATCAGCCGCATTTCAGATGCAGGTGAGGTCAGGGCTCCACGTGGAACGTGGAGATGCACGGGACTAGCAATTGTCTCTAACCGTTATCCTGGGGAGGAGACTCGCAATGCAGGGTGCTGCCTAGCTCCTGACATTCTGCTGTAAGTACTGCTGCATTTTAAACTTCCTTTATGGTGAAGAAAATACCACAATCCACAGTTTATGTGCTTCATTAGAAGAAGCCATTAAACTCACTTTGTGTTGATCACAAGCCTGGCTTCTCACTCTAGCTTCTGCAAGCTCTCTCCCCTCTGTTATGGCTGAGAGAAGTCCCCTTGAGGGCTTTGCCAGTCATTTAGCTGTTCCCAAACAATAAGGGTTTGTGTTGGGGGGTGATGGTTTCTAATTCTCAGAAGTAACAATATTAAAGACAGTTATAAAACTGGGCCTCGAATGGCTGCAATTGATGTACCTGAGGTGTAAGTGTTCAGAAGTTCATCAGGTTAGACTATGCAGTGGGCAGGGTCCCATCACTGGGGGCCTGACACTGTCCCATGATGTCTGTGCTGGGGCCACTTAGATGTGGGTGTGCAGGGCACTAGGGAGCCGAGGTGGCCCCCGTGGTGGACACTGGGAGGCTGCAGGTGCCCAGAGGACAGGCTCATTACTCCCCGGGGGCAGTGCTGCCCGTGACACCTGATTCAGAAGCCTGAGTGCGCAGGCTGCAATGGAGAACAAGTCCTGTGGCTGTCTTCACCAGTGTTCTCCCGTGAGCTCATTTCTCCATTCCCTGCTGAGAGAGACTCGTCGGGATATAGGAGTTAAGAGCAAAAAAGCAAAATCCTTCCAAAACCACGCTTGATAGGTATTAGGTATAAATGTCAGGTTGGTAAGAACGCTCAGAGGATCGATCCCAGAGTCCCAAGCGAGTAAAGGCCAGGCTTCGTGGGGAGAAAGCTTGGCTCCAGCCTCTGCTCGTAGGATTAAGGGGAATAGTGGTTGCTTCTAAGACCAGAGATGGAAAGATCCCATGGAGAAAGGGAAAGACTTATCTATCCACTCCAGTATTCTGGCCTGGAGAATTCCATGGACTGTACAGTCCATGGGGTTACAAAGAGTTGGACACAACTGAGCGGCTTTTACTACCCAAGACCAGAATCCCTCACAACTTCAGGTCCCAGTGGAACAAAACACAAATGGACGGCGGGCCTGCAAAGGGTCTGATGGCCTCACTCTGGATCCAAGTAGGAGCTGAGTAGACTGTGACCCACCTTGCACTTGAAGCAGGCCCTTAGACCTGGCTCGGATTCCCTACGATTTGGAGGTTTGCTAGGGTTCACATTCAGCTGTTAGCGATTTGCCCTCCCCTTCCCCATGGCTTCTGTCTTTTTTAAGTGACCGACTGAGACATTCACGGACTCCTTAGAGCTGTGTTTCTTCTGCTTCATAGTTCTCCGCTTGAGTCCAGTTTGGGAGCTAATAAGGATTCCGTTTGTCAAAGGAACGTTCAAGTAACTTAATGCTCAAGTAACTTAAAACACTAAAAGTTGGCCCAAATATCACCAAGCATTGCCCACGGGCTGGAAGTAAGTGAGGGATCCAAAGTGAACTGTTCTGCAGAAAGGTTGGCAGTGTCCGGCCTACAGGAGGAGTCCTACAGGAAGGTGGGGACTGTGGAGAAACCTCCAGCCAGGATCTTAAGTCTGGCTCCTGAGTGGTTGGAGTTCGGCAACTAGGTCTGAAGTGTAATGAAGGACCCTGACCTTGACGCTTCACCCAGCTGGTCCTTGCCGAGCCTCATCTCCACCTGGTGCCGTGCAGGTGGGGCGACTTCAATTACCTGTGAGCAGGTCTGCTGTCAGTCTTGGTCCTTGTCTAGTGAGGTTGACTGGAGTTAGTGACTCATGTTGCTGATAAGGGGCCTGGTTCCACCATCCACACGGAGACCCTCTTGGGAGGGAGGGGCAATCGCCTCTTCCTGAATTGAGGATTAGCACACCACCAGTGCAGACAATTGTTTCCCAGGTGGCTCAGTGGTTAAAGAACCTTCCTACTGATGCAAGAGATGCAGGTTCAATCCCTAGGTTAAGGAAGATCCCCTGAAGGGGGGAGGGCATGGCAACCCACTCCAGTATTCTTGCCTGGGAAATCCTGTCTGTGGGGTCACAAAAGAGCTGGACACGAATTAGCAACTAAATAACAATGCAGACAACCAAACGCGGGGCTGGTGTGAAGGGCCAGGCATTCGCTAAACTGGATGATCTGCGGGCCAGCTGCCCCTTGGTCAGCTTGTGTCCCAGGCAGGCAACTGTCTGCTTAAAGTAAACCAAAAAAGGATGAACTCCTAGTCCTGGGCTGCTCTCCCTCTGAGACCAGGTGTCTTGGGAGCATTTTCTTAGAGGCAACGTTGTTAGACCTGAACCAAAAGCCTGTCTTCCAGCTGCAGCACAAAGACTTTGTCACCGTGAAGGGAAGCCTGGCAGATCAACCACATGAAAGGCTGGTACCAGCTGTGCTTCTGAAAGAGGCACTCAGTCAAAATGTACGCAGGGGCAGAAGGTCCCCCTGGGCACTTAGTCTGGGTCACTGATGACATGGCGTCCAGCTGAGAGCATCCCTCTGGCTGGATCTGGGGGAATGACTACACCTCCCTCGCAGCTTGTTTGCAAGAGCACAAAAGGGCACCTGCCAGTAGATCCCCAGCCATCACAGGGCAGCTCTAGGAATGCAGCTCCTTCATGAGCACAATATCTGCCTACCCAGTACTGGAGGGCACCTTTGGGGTGGGCCACGGATGAGGGGAGTGACCTTTAAAAGGAATAAAGTACTGGGACTTCCCCGGAGGTCTAGTGGTTAGAAATCTGCCTTCCATTGTAGGGGTTGTGAGTTCAATCCCTGGTCCAGGAACTAAGATCCCACTTCAGTTCAGTCGCTGTTGTGTCCTAATCTTTGCGACCCCATGAACCGCAGCGTGCCAGGCCTCCCTGTCCATCACCAACTCCTGGATTTCACCCAAACCCATGTCCATTGAGTCAATGATGCCATCCAACCATCTCATCATCTGCTGTCCCCTTCTCCTGCCCTCAATCTTTCCCAGCATCAGGGTCTTTTCCAGTGAGTCAGTTCTTATCAGGTGGCCAAAAGGATTGGAGTTTCAGCTTCAACATCAGTCCTTCCAATGAACACCCAGGACTGATCTCCTTTAGGATGGACTAGTTGGATCTCCTTACAGTCCAAGGAACTCTCAAGAGTCTGTTCCAATGCCACAGTTCAAAAGCATCAATTCTTCTGCACTCAGCTTTCTTTATGGTCCAACTCTCACATCCATACATGACCACTGGAAAAACCATAGCCTTGACTAGACAAATCTTTGTTGGCAAAGTAATATCTCTGCTTTTTAATATGCTGTCTAGGTCATAACTTTCTTTCCAATGCCTGTGGCCAAAAAGCTAAAATATAAAACAGAAGCAACATTGTAACAAATGCAACCAAGACTTTAAAAATGGTCCTCATCAAAAGCCTTCTAAAAATCTTTGCTGAAGTCCCTACTCTGTTCTGATAACTGACTTCCAGAGTTGTCCACCCTACAAGAGAACTGTTGAGATTTAAGGTGCTCAGTTGTTTTGTTTGGTCATGGGGGTGGGTGTTTGCTTGGGGTTTTGTCTTCCTGAAAACAAAACATTCTGTTGTATGGCAGAAATCAGCAACATTGTAAAAAAATTTTAAATACACATATTAAAAAATAAAGGGAGATGCATGTGAAGTAAGTTACAGACATCAGTACGGATCACCCTCAAACGCTTCAGCATGCATACTGTTAGCTAGAGTTCCAAAAGTGAACCACCGGATAAGCTGAGTTTTGGTAAATGCATTAAAGTGCCGAGTTCTTAAGTCTGTAACAAAACCAAACTCCTGATGGTCGGGGGGGGAGAAACAATCTCCCAAGATAAGCTTGTTTTTGTCCTGAGAACTGAGTCATGGTAGGTTCCAGTGTGAGAGGAACCTCCAAGGTAGGTGGTCACACTAGCATGGCCAAAAGTACCGTCTTGAGTTTCTGTGCCCCTGGTGGCGATGAAAGCCCTAAAACTAGAGGTTTGAGGGGAAACCGGGTCATGAAAGAACATTTTTCAAAAAGTAGATGTGCCAGTTTTGACTGAGACCCCCATCCCCAGCATGGTTGGTGAAAGTACAACTCTTGGCCTCAGTTGAGAGACACAGATAGGTTCAGATTTGCTATGATTTTTTTAAGAGGATTATTATTGCTATGAAGTGATACTAGACAACCTGAAGGAGCCCAAGGCAGAATATACATTGTATACCAGTTTACTCAACAGTTCTAAAAATTCTGTGGCAGTGAATGAGGAACAAGAAAGTTTCAAATGTCCCTGACACGACTCAGTACTTGAGTCTTTGCAAGTAACGTTGAGCCCATGGCACTCTAACACAAATCAAATCTCAACTCCTCCTGCCTTTCATAATTGAGGACTTAGATCATACCCTGAAATAACCAGAAGGATCAGGCTCCTGGAGAAGTCCTCTCTGAAGACAATCTACCTGTAGTGAGGATTTGGGCTTCAACTGTGGCAGAATGGGGCTGTTGCCTTGTTCCTAAGCCTTCGATTCTGCATCCTTCTCCATGAAAGGAAAACTGGGCACTTCCGCCCATGTGGCCTTCATCTATTACAGAGGCAAAACTTGGATCAGTCTCTCTCCTGTGGTGTGAGGTTAAAGGCTGAGTTCTCAGGGCAGGGGGTTCCCTGAATGGTTCCTGTAGGAATCCTAGTCTTTCCATCAGACACTAGGAGATGAGACTGGCCTGGTGTGGTCTGAAAGCCCAGAAATGTTTCTGGATCTTGATATGACTGTGCAATTTGGGGCTGTTCTTAGGCTTCTGACTATTTTAAGACTGATTCCTACTGATCTTTTGTTTTAGCAAGTGGTCAAAGCCCACTTGCTCAGAAAGCATAGCACACTTAGAAGCTGTAGATCAAATGTCAGTTCAGCTGATAAAGCTCCTACCATGCTGTTCTGGTTGATCCCACCGGTGTTACCCCAGGGTCTCCTCGGGGCAGGAAGGAGAGCTGCCATCCCCACGAGGGAAGTGGGGTGGACAATGGGCATTTTGTCCTGAGAACTGAGTCATGGTAGGTCCCAGTGTGAGAGAGACCTCCAAGTTAGGTGGTCGCACTAGCATGGCCAAAAGTACCGTCTTGAGTTTCTGTGCCCCTGGTGGTGATGAAAGCCCTAAAACTAAGGGTTTGAGGGGAAACCGGGTCATGAAAGAACATTTTTCAAAAAGTAGATGTGCCAGTTTTGACTGAGACCCCCATCCCCAGCATGGTTGGTGAAAGTACAACTCTTGGCAGAGCCCGCAGGCTCTGGGAGAGAGGGTCTCCTCCTCACTCTGCAGGAGTGGAAAAAAGGTTCTCTATGAACTCTGCCACAGCCCTGATCACTAGGGTAGGGGAGGAGCTTGACTCCTCTCAACTAAAGAACAGGCAGGTGTGGACTTCCTGGTGGTCCAGTGGTGAAGACTCCGCCTTCCCATGTAGATGCTACAGGTTCCATCCCTGGTCAGAGATTCCCGCATAACCACAGGGTTTAGTTGGGGCTACTGAGCCGGGGCACAGCAAATACTAAGCCCACACACTCTAGAGCCACAAGAGAAGACTGCGCACTGCAATGAAGACCCACTGCAGCCAGGATTTTTTAAAAGTGACTCCTTTACTTCCATACTAGGTGGTTATCAATTAAAAAAAAAAAAAAAAAAAAACCAGAAAGGTGTGATTAAGGGGATCCTGCCATGCTGGGCATCCTTTCCCCAAGCAACATAGGATGGACCTTCCTTGGGGCTGTTTCTCATCTGCCCACTGGCATTTTCTGACTTCTGATCTCCCTGGTGCCCAGGCAAGTGTGTATAGAAGGTCAGACAGAAACCGAGGCAGCTCACTGCCAGGCGGTTCTCACGTCCCAGGGTCCCTAGCCTGGAGGAGGCCGCCTTCTCTCCTACTTCCAGAACTTCCTGAAAGGTGACTCCTGCAGAGAGGAGACAGCTTCCACCCCCAAAGTGTCAAACTGAGCTGCTGACTGTGGGGAATTACTGCTTCTCTCCAGACAGTGAAATAACACTGGCTTTCTGACTTCCCCAGCATCTTTTATTCCCTTGACATCTACTAATCTTGCCCACTACTTACTGACACAACCTAGCAGCCACCTGAACGTGTCTCTGTATGCTTATCTCCATCCTCTTTCTGATTTCTTATGTACATCATCTGACACTTAAGCCAAAACAAAGACACTGTGAGTGTTCCTTCTCAGACTACGGCTACTGCTGTGCGTTGTTTTGATCATGCCCCCCCCCCCCCCCCC
The DNA here is from genome assembly GCA_006410615.1 of Neotragus moschatus. Lineage (NCBI taxonomy): Eukaryota > Metazoa > Chordata > Mammalia > Artiodactyla > Bovidae > Neotragus > Neotragus moschatus. The sequence goes on from SJYA01002028.1 coordinate 799,236, forward strand.
CCCCCCCCCCCCCCACCCCCCCCCCCCCCCCCCCCCCCCCCCCCCCCCCCCCCCCCCCCCCCCCCCC